>JAHSVC010000043.1:600000-1105053 GCA_021397845.1 Areca catechu
ATGCTTTCGGTTCGATGAAGGTAAACCACCCGAGACACCTTCCGAAGGGTTGCTGGGAAGGTAATGCAAAAGAGGGCGTTGGTGGCCCCCCGGACCCTCATGAGGGCCTTGTAGCTTTCCAGGTGGTCCAAGGGTCGGTGGTCCCATCATAGGGATCCACCTGCGACATACGAAACTAGCTGGGAATCGTTTCCTCTTGGATCTCTCAAGAGAAAGGAGGATGGGCATCATAGTCCATTGGCTCGTTAGTGGAGCCCTGCATATTTGTAAACCGGCGGGATAGCTTTGCCAGCTTGCACTCCTGCTCCTCCAAGCACTTCTCAGCTGTGTGCCTGATGGCCTCGTCAGTTGAACCCTTCGCTGAGGCTGAAGGAGATGGAGAAGGTGACATGGGGTGGTGTCCATGATGAGGGATCTTGCCATTTTGACTTTAGCAAGGTTTTGCTATTACCCGCTCAAGCGTCGAGGACTTGCTCTCCCGATCGACAGATCCAGCCCGTTGCCTTTCGTCGGTGTCTGGTGGCTTCCCATGCGGTCAGCTATGGCCCGTGACTGCGAGGGCCCTCTATGGAAGGAATGCAGGCTATCACAGGGTACTGCAGCGTGAGCCACGAGCACCCCTGGTTACCAGTGGGAGCCAAGGACCGGTGCTGGTGCTGAAGCTGGCACACTACCGTAGTGAGAAGCTGCACCTGCTGGCGAGTGCGGTAAGCTAAGGGCCCATTGGAGGTGGTTGAGCTGGAGCGGGGAGCTCCCTTTCTGGACTGTGCGGGTCCCCATGGAAAGGGGATCTCCTGCATGGTGGTGGAGACTTCTCTCGCTTGCATCATCACCATCCTCCCGATGGACTGCTAATAAAGACGGGGGTTAGGTTGGATCAAAATGTATCCTACCCCCCTTTTCTTGCACGCCAATCTGTTGCCGCTAAGATCATCATGGCCCATAGCTGCTGTCGATGTCAGATCATCCCTCGTCTCTTTGGGACCGGCCTGCCCTTCAGAACCTATAAAACAGGGTTAGAGACCCAGGCCGGGGATTCCGGCGAGGGCACTTTGACGGTCAAGTCAGTGATGACCCAGGAGAACATATCCTCCTAGTTGAGCCCTTAAGATGGATTCCATGCTAGGAGGAGTGAATAATGTATGAGTGGGGTTCAAGTGTGCTGGGAAAAGTGGTGGCCGAGGTGAACTGGAGCTGGTTCTCTTGGGTGGCCTCTTCTCCCTTACTTTCTCTGAGTTTTTTGACTTATGTGTGTTTAAGTAGGTTACCTCCCCCCTCTCAGGGGTGTCGACGACTCTTGTTAAGTCCAGGTGGTTACTGAACGCCTACCTTGGGTCTCCCAGTGCCAGCAGGCGCGTGCGACGATGTTTTGTGCCGTGGACGAGACGTCTTTTTCGATTCGTGATAAGGGAACCTGCTGTGCACTCTGACATTCCTTTCGATCGCTCCATTCCGGGAAACTTGGCAGGGCCTCGATCGGGGGGCAGCCATCCTTGGGATTCGAATCTCCTTGGTGACTTCCTCTTTCGGATGGTGCAGGAGTTTGGTGGAGAGTGTGGTGCCTTGGTCAGAGAGCTTCTTTTCTTCTAGTGTAAGTGGTAGCTAAGAGCAGTTATTATGGCCTGGTGGGCATCTCTTTATGATCCTTGGGAAACTCACCGGTGCCCAGGGAGGGTGGCGTCGCCCCTTCGATTGCCGACAACTTTGTCCGAGGTGGGGTCCGAGCTGAGAAGGCAGGGCTCGACTCCGGCCCAGGGGGCTCGACCTGATGGAGGAGGGCAGGGCTCAACTCTAAGGGGCTCGACCTCTAAGGGGCTCCACCTGGCGGAGGGGGGTAGGACTCAACTCCGGCCTAGAGGGCTTGGCCTCGGAGGGGCTCGACCTGGCGGAGGAGGGCATGGCTCGACTTCGATCCAGTGGGCTCGACCTCGAAGGGGCTCAATCTGGCGGAGGAGGGCAGGGCGCGACTCCAACCTGGAGGGCTCGATCTCGGAGGGGCTCGACCTGGCGGAGGAGGGCTGGGCTTGACTCCGGCCCAGGGGCTCGAACTCGGAAGGGCTCGCCTGGCGGAGGAGGTCACTCGGCTCCAGCCTAGGTATCTCGATCTTGCGGGAGCGGCCTGGTGGAGGATGGAGCTCGACTTCAACAGGTCATCCCAATATTCTGAAGGAGCTCGGCCTGGCGAAGGAGTCCATGGTGGAGTATCCGACGTGGCAACTCTTTTTGACATGGCATCTGACAAGGATCACACATCAGCGACCGGCCACATCACAAGTATATGTGGATGACATGCTTTTATGACCAAGATGAAGTCGGACCATGTCGCCGACCTCACGGAGACCTTCCACAACCTCTAGATGCATAAGATGAAGCTAAATCCGGTGAAGTGCACTTTCGGTGTAGCAGCGAGGAAATTCCTTGTCTTCATGGTCACCCAGAGGGGCATCGAAGTAAACCCGAAGAAGGTCCAGGCAATCATCAACATGGAGCATCCTACCTCAAAGAAGTAGGTCCAGCGCCTGACCGATCAGATTGCTGCCTTGAGCCGGTTCATCTTGAGATTGGCTGATCGCTTCTTACCCTTCTTCAAGGTGCTATGCAAAGTGAATGACTTTGCCTTGATCGAAGAATATAAAAGCCTTCGAGGAGCTGAAGAAGTTCTTGGCATCCCCACCGCTACTCTCTAGGCCCGAGGAAGGAGAGAAACTCCTGCTATACCTGGCGGTCACCTCGGTGGCCATCAGCTTGATCCTTGTCCGCACAAACAAGGATGGATCTCAAAAGCCGATGTACTATGCCAGCAAAATCTTTCGAGATGCAGAGATCAGGTACACCCGTTCAAAAAAAATAATTTTTGCTCTAATAATGTCTGCCCAGCATCTCAAGCCATACTTTCAAGTACACCCAATTGCGGTCATGATGGACCAGCTGCTGAGGGCCATACTTAGCCACCCTGAAACCTCTGGGTGTTTGGCTAAGTGGTCTTTGACGCTGAGCGAGTTCGACATCTCTTACTGATCGAGGCCATCCCAAAAGGCCCAAGTGCTGGCGGATTTCTTGGTCGAGTGCGCTAGCATGAGCGAGGAGCCCGAGAAGGCCACCTCGACCTCGGAACCCCGGCTGGAGCTCGTCGCTGAGGAGGAGATATGGGTCCTCATGTAGACGATGTGTCCAACTTGGGAGGAAGTGAGTAGGGATCATCCTCGCCAACGGGGATGGGGTCGTGGCTGAATGTGCTCTTCGCTTCCAGTTCGCAACAACCAATAACTAGACGGAGTATGAAGCACTCCTCGCGGGACTTAAGTCTCCCGTGAGCTGGGTGTACCCAACCTGAAGGTCTTCACCGACTCCCAGCAGGTGGCTGGGCAGGTCTCAGGAGAATATGAGGCCTGAGATCCCTAGATGATGAAGTACCTGGAGAGGGTACGCTCGAGCATGATAGGCTTTCGGTGATAGGGTCCGCTTGAGCATGATAGGCTTCCAGCGGTTTAGCATCTCCCACATTCCTCGTGAAGAGAATGCTCGTGCCGATGCCCTGTCAAGGCTGGTGACCTTGCCAGACTCATCACTAGGGAGCACCTACATCGAGTACCTAAAAAATCCAAGCTATGAAGCTCCTGGAGAGATCTAGCAGGTCACCCCGGAGCCGAGCTGGATAGACCAGTACATCAGATACATCACCGACGGCACTTTACCAGAAGATGCATGGAGACCGGCCTAGTCAGGAAGAAGGCCATGCGATTCATCCTGATGAATGGGCAGCTCTACAGCAAATCCTATTCCTATCCGCTCTGAAGTGCCTGAGACCCACGGAGGCTGCCTTCGTGCTCCAAGAAATACACGAAGGCCTCGACAAGAACCACATCAGTGGAAGGATGCTAGTATACAAGGCACTCCGTCAAGGGTACTACTGGAAAACTATGAGGGTGGACACGACTGACTTCGTGAGGAGGTGCGACCGCTACCAACACCATGCTCACATACAGCATCAACCCTCGGCGCCACTCTCCCAGCTCTCAGCACCCTGGCCATTTGCCCGGTAGGGGATGGACATCCTTGGTCCTTTCCCTCCTGCGTCCGGACAATGCAAGTTCCTGATAGTGGCTATCGATTACTTCACCAAATGGATGGAGGTGGAGTCACTAGCATGGATTACTGAAGCCAAGGTCTGTCAGTTATTTGGAAGTCAATCGTTGCCATTTCGGACTCCGCCATAGCATCTTCACCGATAACGAATGATAGTTCGACAACCGGGAGTTCGAGGAGTTCTACGTCAACCTTGACATCCACCATCCTTCACCTCGGTAGCTCACCTCCAGACCAACAGAGAAGCTGAGGTGACCAACCAAACGATCCTCCAAGAACTTTGGACTAGGCTGGACCAGTGGTGGGGACACCAAAGGCACCAGAATAAGATAGAGGCTTTTCAACCCTCTATGAATTGATCAATAATTTATGAGTCCATCTATAATAAGGGCTTAGCCTATCTAAGTCCATTTTAGTTGTTATTTGAGTATTTTGAGTTTCAGTTCTGTACTAGTCAGCTCATGTTGAGCTAGTTCAGTCCAGTGTTAGTCAGCTCATGTCGAGCTAATTTTATTTTTTTGAGTCCTATTCAACCATATTGAAGACTCAAGACCACATCATACAAGTGAAGACCAAGTCCAACCAGATTGAAGACATGGAAGTATAGCCCAAGTCCAACCTAACTTGAAGATTTGAAGACCCTAGGAGGAAAATTCAGAAAACCCTGATTCCTTGCAGATACCCTCCAGATGCCCAGTTCCCTTCCAGATGCCAAAATATATTCATATACCAAGGCATCCATGATTTTAGAGGTCCATCTGCATCCTAGAACAAAGAAATCAAGCCCAGGCGCCAAGCCCAAGCCCCAAAAAAGAAAGATACCAGGGAATATTCCTACTACCTGGCTACCAGGCCACCCCAGCTTCCAGAGGCCCAAACCCATGCTCCCGAGCCCCTTTGGCCGGCCTTGCTGCTCCTAGAAGCCCAACACACCCCCCTAGGCATCCTTGGAGTGTTGGCTAAGTCAAGAGAATTTTTAGAGATTTTTTCTACCTAATGTTTCCTTGTTTTCTAGCTAGGGTTTGAGAGGGAAAAGGATTCTTATGTAAAGACTTATGTGCCCTTACTTGGAGCCCAAGGTTAAGGGTCTATTTAAAGGACCCTAGCCTCTTCTATGAAGGAAGATTTTGATATATGAAATAAACCTTGAGTTCTTCAATTGCTTTGTGTGATTACCCTGCTGTGTGCATAAGGGGTTTGAGAGTTCTTCTTCCCGGTGTTTGCAATCATCTTCCTGCCGCTAACCATCCTTCCAGCCCCTCCAAAACTTTCTTCCCTTTGCTATTTTCTTTATTTTCTTGATCTCCTTTGTATTTTCTAACCCCTGATAGGTCGTTTGCAGGTTCCCGAGTTCCTACGAATCCAACGACTCTAGCCACGCCTCAATCGGACCACCGAGCAGAAAGCCGGGTATCCGTGGGTCTTTGGCTCGGTTTTCCAGGCTGCATCCATCGAGGAACGAGAGATCCCTTCGCTGCGATCTTCACCGGGCACTTCAGACGTTGTCAGGTACACCCCCTCTACCTCCAGTCTTATTATTGTAGGAGAACTTGCCCTAACCGAGGCTTCTCAGCCCCGGTCCTTCTTTGCTACTTTTCTAGGTTCTAATCTGCATGCTGATCTTCAAAAATTCATACAAAATTCCCTACAAATAATTTTGATCTGAAATTCATGAATTAATCACCTAACTCAATATGTAAAACATACAAAAAGAATTTCATGCATATTAGTCCCCCATCAACCAGGGCAAGGGTAGGTGGGCAGAAGAACTCCATACATTCTTTGGGCCTACACACAACACCCAGGATGGCCACGGATGAGACACTCTTCAGCCTTGTCTTCAGTGTGAAAGCCGTTATCCCTATCGAACTCGGTGTGCCAATGCTGTAGGTGGAATAGTATCATGAATCAGAAAATCTAGCCTACCTCCTTCTCAACTTGGACCTCCTCGAGAAAACCAAAGACAAGGCTCGATTCCAAATGGTGGCCTATCGGCAGCGCGTAGCTCGGTACTACAACGCATGGGTAAGGCCAAAGATCTTCCATCCAAGCGACCTGGTGTTGTGCCGAGCTGAAGCCTCGCAACCCTGGGAGTGCATCAAGCTTTCGCCAAACTGGGAGGACCCCTACAAGGTGGTCGAGGCTCTTCTCCAAGGAGCCTACTACCTAGCGAAGCTGGGTGGTGCCAGATTCCTGTGCACTTAGAATGCCAACAATCTCAGAATGTATTATCAATAATGTAAGGCCTTTCTCCATTAATGATAAAGATTCTTTTTATGCAAATCACCTTTGCCTTGCATGAATGTTGATGCCCAACCCCAAGTCTGGCAAGCCAAGCCCGGAAACTCTTGAAGCCCGGCACTCTAAGCCTTGAAACTTCTAAAGTCTGGCACTCCATGTCTGGAAACTCTTGAAGCCTGGCACTCCTAGCCCGAAAACTTCTGAAGTCCGGCACTCCAAGCCTAGAAACTCTTGAAGCCCGGCACTCCAAGTCCAGAAACTCTTGAAGCCCGGCACTCCAAGCTTGGAAACACCCGAAGCTCGGCACTCCAAGCCAGGAAACCCCGAAGCCCGGCACTCTCAAGTCAGACCCAGTCAGATGCTATGTAAGAGGAAGCTGCCACATCGAAGGAAGCTGCCATGTCGAATGTCTCTCTTCGGGCTCCTTCACTAGATGGCTCCCTCGAGGTCAAGATGCCCTGACCGAAGTCGAGCTCCGCCTCTCCGGACTCCTTCGCCAGGCAGCTCCCTCGAGGTCAAGATGCCTGGTCGAAGTCAAGCTCTGCCTCTCCAGACTCCTTCACGGGCGGCTCCCTCGAGGTCGAGACATCCTGGCTGAAGTCAAGCTCCGCCTCTCCAGACTCTTTTGCCAGGCGGCTCCTCAAGGTCGAGACGCCCTGGCCGAAGTTGAGCTCCGCCTCTCCGGATCGGCCCCACTTTGAGCGAAGGGACCAGCATCCAAAGGACGTCACCGCTTTCCTTGGGTGGCGATAAGCCACCCAAGGACCATGGAGAGGTGCCCGCCAGGCCGCAATAATTTCCCTAGCTACCACTTACACTAGAAGGGAAGGGGTCCCCCGATCGAGGTGCTGCGCTCCCTACCAACCTTCTGTGCCACCCAAAGAGAAAGTCAACCAGGAGATGCGAATATAGGGGGTGGCTACCCCCAATCGAGGCTCTGCCAAGTTTTCCAGAATGGAGTGACCAGAAAGAATGTCAGAGTGCACGATAAGTTCCTTGTTATGAATAAGGAAAGGGACCTCGCACACGGCATGGAACGTCACCGCACGTGCGTGCAAGCAAGGGGGGATACCAAGGCAATTGGCACGCAGCCATCCTAGCTTAAAGGAGTCCCCCAAGGTTCCAAGAAGGAGGTAAGCAATCTAATGGGCAACGAAGGGTGACACACAGGTGTGTAACTGAGAGACAATGTGCTTTAGGCTACTGGAGACCCACCGGAAGGGGTCTCAACAGGCACAACCACCCAACTCCAACTCCAACTCTCCTCAGCCACCACTTCCCTCACTCTACTCTCAGCTCATTCATATTCTCCCAGTACATTATCTCTCTCCTAGCATGAAGTCCATCTATGGGGCTCGACCAGGAGGATCTATTCTCCTGGATTGTCACTGACTTGAGCATCGGAGTGCCCCCTTCGGGATCACCGGCCCGGGTCTCTTCTATTTTGCAGGTCTGACCACGCGGGTGGGTCCTGGAGCGACAAGGGCATGATCCAAGTTTGTCTTCAGCAACAGGCCACGGCGATTTAGGCGGCAACATCTACATTTCAAAATATCCTAGAAATTTGTAATTGAGATTTACAAAAAATTACTTGTGCATATTATATTTACATTTATATTAAGTATTATGCACAACATTTTGTATAAAAGTATTTTTAAAATTTTTGATCAAGCATGAAGTATTTAAATTGAGCCTAATCAGAGCACAATGACTGATTAGCATGATGGAGGCATTTCAAATGAGAAGTTGAACCTGTTTTGAAACTACATGAATATTGAAAGAAATATGCTTACTATATGTTTGAGAAAATGAGTTTTAAAATAAATTTAATGATTACTCTTAGTTTAGTCTAATTATGATTTGGATCCTGCCAATGGAACTAATTATTGGCCACATATTGATAAAATACCTTTTCCTTGAGCCTGGCTAGTTAGAGCTTAGGGCTAGCATATATCAATTAGAGGGTTTTTTTGTTTGTCAAGAGTAAACTCTTCGACCTTATCACAAGCCTAACCATAGTTGTATAAATCAAAGCTATTTTCTCTAAGATTCAGAACATAGAACTACTACAAAATTAAAATGCAAAGAACGAAGAAGCTAAAAAGCAAACGGATTGCAACCTAAGATTAATACATACCCTCCCCCTTAATAGAATTAATGTAATTCTGAATGAAAAATATCTTTACCTATTAGTTGGTGATAGGATGCATTTATTATGTAAGTTATTTTAAGCTCCACACATTGATGTCGAATTTAAAATATGATGTACCATTATCTTCAAATCAAGCTTCTCCTTCTATGCTTGCCCTGGCTTTAATAGATAGATATATATATAGAATATATGTTTATAGTTATATATTCATATGAATTATCATTATTCATGACTTTATGTTCTATAATTATTTGTTAATTTAAGTAATTAATTTGATTTTTTTATAAAATTTGTATTATATAGAACCTTAGATCCATCAATTGATTAATATATATATTCTATGGCATCAGTACATTCATATATTTTTGTATGGATGGAAGAAATATGTATATTGGTCAATTAATTGCCTAGCTTAGATAGTTTGGAAATTACTATTAATTCTATAGATCATTTACAGTAATCAAATAATGTGCAATAGGAGTAGAAAAAAAATTTAGATAATACTTTTTTTTAGTTTTCTTCACACATCTTTAATCATGTGGGAAGAACTAAGAGAAAATAGTGTCAAAATTTTTTTTGACCCCTATTACATATCATTTGATTATTGTAATTAATTAATCTATAAAATTAATGCAATTCTTAAATGATAGAACCTATCTTTACCTATTAGTTGGTTATATGATGCATTTATTATGTAAATCATTGTAATCTTCACACATTGATATTGTATTTAAAAATGATGTAATATTGCCATCAAATCAAGCTTCTCCTTCTATGCTTGCTCTGGCTTTAATAGATATATATAGCATGCATGTTTGTAGTTATATTTAGATAATTGCTTATCTATTTATGAGTGTCATAATTTCTAATATTCATATTTATTATATTAATATTGACTATATAATTTTTTGATAGAATGTTTAAATTTTTTTTATTTATTGAACTTGTAGTGAAAAATAGAGAAACAATTATAGCCTTATATTATTTAATGGTTCTATCATCAAATATAATCGAGAACTAGAAAAAATAATTAAAATTAAATATGGAGTGACACATAAAGAGTTGAGAATAAGTTATAGAGTCTTCTATATGGATAGAAGAAGGAATAAAATGATGATTATATATAGATATCCACAGCTTGTGTAGCCACTACTTGTAAAGTATGAACTTATTTAATTATTGATGATGAAGACATGGAATAATATTTTTAACTATCAATTCACATTAATGCTATTAGGTATGGAGTTGTATATAGATGTGCAACCCATTGAAGATCCCCACCTATTTATGAAAGTAATGATTATAAAGAAATTATTCAAAATATAGCAATAACTCATATCAGTAAATAGGATGCTTCATATTGCAGTCCAATATTGTGGATAATATTCCAGGTAATACTATTTCAAGATATATAGAGGACTAGTTTCGTACTATAAACAGTGATGTACCAAAAGTATTACCAGACAAGCATCATTATATATAGCTGCTAATGATACATTCATCTAAATTATCAACTTTTTCATGAAGATGATTAGTAAGTAAAAATGATGTGAAAGATGAAGCTCAAGAAACTAGCTCATCTCATACTATAAAAAGTCCATATGGCATAGCTAATTTAAATTATGCTATATTTGAAGCTACTTTCGAAATATGCACTCAGGTTGATTAGATAGTTACTAATTTGTCAATGTATTCATCATTGTAAGCATAGTCTGTTATTTGAGAAAGAGGTGAAGAGTTACGTAAAAGACTCCATTTTTTAAATAAGGAAAATTACAAACTACAGTAAAGTAATACTCAATTGACAGGCATCATGGATTTAAGGTTATTGAGTCAGAGCTCAAGCTATGAATTATAAAATATAAGAATAAAGACTTAAGATGCCAATGGATGTTGAGTGTATTGAAGCGGCATGATTACTTTAAGATCACATGATATATTGATCCCCATATATGTATATCCACTATGATCTCTCAAGATCATTTTGGATTGGACTCCATCTTAATTACCAATAAAATACATGATCTGATAAAGGAACTACGTACAATTTTCATTATAGGACTTCGTGTAGTGATAAATAATAGATTCAATTATATGCCTACTTATAAAAAATTATGCGGTGCCAAGCACAAAGTAATAGCTATGGTATTCGATGATTGGGATAAATCATATAAATTATTGTCCAAGTGGTTGCATGCTGTAGAGAAATTTAATCTCGATTCTTGGATGAAATTTATCAGCACTCCTATAGATCATCCAGCATGTGTATAATTTGATCATATTTTTTTGACTTTTGTATCCTCAATTGAAAGGTTTAAGTATTATCAATCAATAATTAATATTAATGCTATGCTCTTATATAAAAATTATAATTAGAAGTTGATGATTGCAACTATCATTGATGGTAATAATCAAATTTTACTTGTATTTGCTATAGTATAGTCTATTGATACTTGGGATTGGTTTCTTGCTTGCATGAAAAATCTTATTATCTCATATCAAAATATTTGCTCAATTTCAGATCGACATCCTGGTATATTAGTCACAATAGAAAATGAGCATCTAGATTGGCAGTCACTAAATGTATATCATGTTTATTGCTTGCATCATATGGTAAATAATTTCAATACAAGATTTCATGATTCAAAATTAAAAAATATGGTCAGAAAAGCCAAAATGCAAATATAACTCAGAAAGTTTCATAAATATATGAAAAATATTAAAATAATTAATGCAGAAGTTGTCAATGGCTAAGTGGTATCCCTTTAGAGAAAGGGACATGTACACATGATGATGATCAAAGGTATAAAATGATGATCACTAATCTATCGGAGTGTTTAATAGAATTCTAAAAAATGCTTATTTTTATTATAACTGCATTGGTTTAGTTGATATTATTTAGATTTGTTCATACTTTAATGGTTGACATGCTCAGACAGTTGATATAATTAATAGAAATGAAAGATTTACTTCTTTCATTATGGATCATATAATGCCAAGCAAACCAAAGCTACATCGCATATTGTTATAAGATTCGATAGAGCTAGGGCATATATCAAGTCCAAATGGTGATGCGCGGACCTTATATGACCAAAGGTAACAATATATAGATGACTATTACAACTATTTATGTAATAACTAGTCTATGGTATATAATTTATGAGTTAATTAATGTTGTACAAATTTACAAATCATGAGACTTTCAGAGTGTACATGTATATATCAAAAATGGCAGTGCTATAATTTATCTTACTCACATGTCATGGTTGCATGTGCACATGTTGCATTTGATATTTATAGATATGTTGCAGATGCTACACTTTAAAAGATAATCATTAAACTTATGTACCTTAATTTTAATCCATTCTATACTAAGAATATTGGTCACAACTTGGTCAAGGTAGTATCATTGTAAAGGATAAATCATAATTATGGTAAAAGGGTAGACCACGATTTTCCAGACTTAGAAATGACATGGATTTGAGAAAAATCGGTAACAGATGTAGGTATAGAATCTATCAATAGGAAGAGCAGGACAGACGGTCATATCCAACATCTAGAAATATAGATTAGTTATAGCATACTGCCTCTATGCCACAAGTATTTTAGATATATTGGGTTAATCTCTATTTACATGTCATTGGTTTATTGTGTATGATATGAACTCGACTAATGAATTTATGTTTCCATATTTTATATCCAATTGATATGCCATTATAGGAGGTGATGCATCATCAAGCATGATTTTCAACTTCATTGGTTCCAATTACTAGCTATCTATTATATCTATATGAGTGCTATTTTACTTCATATGTTTTGAAGGTTTCTTGTTCTCATTTTAAATGTATTCTTATTCCCATATAATATAAGCTTTGTCTATTGATGTACTTGGATTTGTACTGTTATTCAAGATCCATTTTTTGATTGTCTTTTGAGCTGTATTGTAAGCTTCAGTTATACTCTGATCTTTCATTATATTTTTATCAAATTTGTTTCTTTGTGTATTAGAGTTCATGGTTATGTAATAGATAATAAAATATTTTTATGAAATTTGTATATAATAAAAAATGAATGGTAAGTAACATTTCTTTAATATGTGCAGCATATTACAAACATAGATCCCATTCATCATATCACTCCATATTATATGATAAAGATAGCCATCGATAATCTTTAGTATGGGATGGTCAGGAAGAGGGTTTTTTTTGCAGTATCAATGTAGAGAGCTAGTTATGCACAGGTCAATACTACTAGACAAGAACATAGTTCCTTACTTGTAGAAAGCAAGATTCTATGGCTTTACTTGTGTAAGATATATACAACTAGGTGGTATTTAATTATGATGTTCATGGAGCGGTAAAATCTAAAGATACATGTTTCATCTATCGTAGGAAGAGTGCACCATCACCCTTCAGGATATCGTCATCTAGTTAGGCTTGCTAGTTGATGGTTTATTGATGATAGGCACCACATGAGTGAATTGGGGTTAGCTTTATTAGCATTTGTTAGGAGTCATTCCAGCATAGGATAGACTCCATAAATCATGGCTGAGCATGGCCTAGCTAGCAGAATAGTTTCATGAGTTAGCTCATGATGTAGCTTATGGATGGATGCTTATTCAAGCATAAGTCCGAGAATTGATGAATCTCATATTTCTATCCCTACTGGAGGATTTTGAGACTGTTGGGCATTACAATTGTGATGGGGTACAGATATGGAATGATGCATTTCTAAGAATTAAAGATATTAAGTAATGATGAGGCAGATATGCATGATGCTATTTTACGTAAAGAAGCAAATTTTCATGAAAAGGACATAAGGGAAAACATGACTAGAAGACAACCTTTCAAAGCAATTTAAAATGGACCTTCATGGTTAGGAAACCACACAGGTTAGGGCTAGCTTAATTTTCTATTTCAGATCTGAAAGAGAGTTATAAGAATGGTTATCTGGTCATTAATTCTGAAAATGGAGTAAGGAACACTCAAGATGAAGTATTTAAATGGCAAAGGAATTACTCTAGGTTTTAAAGCATCCTACATCTGATTCTTTGGCATAGTAGACCTTCATCTTGGAGACCATGAGACCCGGGGATCCTGCACAGGTAGATGGAAAGGTTAAAGGTTTAGATGGAAGGTTGGAAGAAAGGAAAAGGAAAGTTAGGAATGGAAGTGTTGGCTTAGGCTTCGATTGAAGTAATCTCCCTTTGGCATCCTTACCTTGAATCATCCTCACTTGTTGGCATGGAGAACTCCATTGTAGATGATCTCTTTGGAAAATGGAAAGGACAATTTGGAGAGGCTTGAAGAGGGTTCTTCAAAGGTGGCCAAATGGGGTTGGAAGAGGGATTAGTAGCTTGATTGGCTAAGTATCCTAGGTCTCACACCTACCTTCTCTCAAGGTCTTTGGCTATCAAGGAAGAAAGTTTTCTAGAAAAGAATTCTTCTCATTCATCATCATTAACATACAAGAGGATTTTAGGAGCTTTTATAAACCTTAAGCTCCTTTTCAAATTCAAAATACAACACTTTTCATGGAGAAAATCATGGGGCATCCCAGAGAAAGTGGAATGGCCCTTTTACAATTTCAAACATCTTATTTTAAGGTGGCATCCCATGAAGAGTGGAGCTATTTCCTTCATTTTGAATTTGATTTGGGTGAGAATTCATGGGTGAAGTCTTGGTGTGTGGCATGATCTCTCCTCCAAGTGGCATGACTTGTCCTCCAGGGTGGCATGGTTCAATAATGATGTGGTGCTTCAAGTAGTTGGTGAAGCTAGTTGTAATCTAGCTTATTGAAACCCAACTTCAAGTAGCTCTTAAACCCGACTCAATACAAAGCCTAATTGAACTTTAAAATCCAAATGAAAAAAAACATGACTCAATTATTCAAATAAACATAAGTATAGGACTCATAGATTTATTACATGACTAAAATTCCTAATCTTCTATCCATAAAGAACTTGGCATCAGTTGAAGCCTCTTCCTGAGCCTGGTGCCTGCACCAATTCTTCCGGGTGGGAGGAACTCGACCCTGTTGAGTAAGAATCAGTTTGACTGTGGTATTTTTCTAAGAGATCTGGGTCAATTTGTTGTAGATCCTCTCGATGATCTAGGAGTCTTCAGATTCTGGTCGGCTTTGCTAATGAACCAGATAATGTTAATAACCTTTGTTCCTAGTAGTAATCACTTGGTCATCCAAGATACGTTCAATCTTGTCTCTCCGGTCTGGTGGAATTGCTGGTGGACACTCAGGTAGAGTTTCTCTCTCAAAGGCAGGGGAAATCCAAAAAGCTCACTAGGAATTAATGCTGGTTCTTTAAATTCTTTTAGATCAGAAATATTAAATGTGGAGCTAATGCCGTAATAAGGTGGTAACTCTAACACATATGCATTAGATCCAATTTTTTTAATTATTTTGAAAGGTCCAACTCCCGGGCATGCAATTTCTTTATAGTTCCCAGTGGAACCTTTCAGGTCTAAGTTTTATCATGACAGAGTCCCCTTCATTAAATTCTTTTATTCGTTACGTGAATCGGCCATATGCTTATAAACTTCATTATTCATTTGAATCTTCTTACTAATTTCTTTATGTAATTCTTTAGGATGCCATGCATATGACTCGGCAGACTCAGATACACGTGCGTGTGTGGGTAATGGAATGAGGTCGATAGGTCTCCTAGGTTTGTAACCATGGACAATATCAAAGAAACTTTTATCAGTAGACCTATTAACCAAGCTATTGTACGCAAATTCAACATAAGGTAGAAGTAAATCCCAATTTCCCAGACTCTCCAACAAGGCACCTTAATAAGTTTTCTAGACTTCTATTTACAACTTCAGTTTGTCCATCAGTCTGAGGATGGTAAGTAGTTGAGAATTTTAGTTTTGTTCCTAGTAGGTGCCAAAGGGTCATCCAAAAAATAGCTTGTGAAACGGATATCCCTATTAGAAATAATGGTCTTAGGTAATCCATGTAACTTGACTACTTGATCGAGAAAATGCTTGGCTACCTTGGAGGCATCAAAGTTTAGGAGCGGGGTATAAATGGGCTATTTTCGAAAATCTGTCGACCATTACAAAGATTAAATCGTGTTTTCTAAGGATCTTGGGCAGTCCTAAAATGAAGTCCATGCTAAGATCCTGCCATGGGCAATCCGACACAAGTAAAGGAGTGTATAACCCGGTGTTTTGTCTTTGATGTTCGGCAACCTCACATGTCCTACATGAGCAATAATATTATTACCTGTCTCTTAAGGCCTGGCCAGTAAAATTTTTCCTCAATTATCAATATGGTCTTGTTTCTTTCAAAATGGCCAGCCAAACCTCCAGCATGGGTTTTCCAAACTAAAAAGTCTCTCAGAGAAGTCTTTGGAACACAAAGCTTGTTTTTCTTAAACAGATAACCATCTAAAAGGATGTAATCACTATAGTCACTAGATGGTCCTAATTTCAAAGCTTGGTAAACTTCACTAAAGTCTGGACAACTATCATATTCATCCGTAAGTCTTTCAAATCCAATGACTGCAATGCTAATCGAGTTCAGAAGCAGGGCTCTATGACTTAAAGCATCGGCTACCTTATTCTCAATTCTGGCATGGTGTTTCAAGACAAATGTGTAGGCCTGGATGTATTCTACCCACTTGGCGTGCCTAGGATTCAGCTTTTTCTGGAAACTAAGGAATCTAAGGGCCTCGTGATCGGAAAACAAGACAAATTCATGCAGTAGTAGATAGTGCCACCAATACCTAAAGCTTGCACTACCGCATAGAGCTCCTTATCATAGGTGGAATACTTAAACTTGGCTTCATTTAATTTTTCACTAAAGAAAGCTATGGGATGGCTCTCCTGGCTTAAAAACTCTATCTATTCCAACTCCATATGCATCACAAGCAACCTTAAAAATCTTGGAAAAATCAGGCAATCTTAAGATAGGTGCTTGTGTCATTTTCTTCTTAACATCTAGGAAGGCCCTATCAGCAGCTTTTATCCATTCAAATTGGACTTTCCTAATGCAATCCATGATTGGTGCAACTATGGTACTAAACCCCAAATGAATCTTCTATAAAAGTAGCTAGGCCATGAAACTTCATACTTCATGAACACTTTTTGGCACAGGCTACTCTACAATTGATTTAATCTTTTCGGGGTCAGTAGAAACTCCATCAGGTGTGACAACAAAACCTAAGAAAATGACTCTATGGATGAAAAAATCACATTTCTTAAGGTTTGCAAAGAGACTATTTTCCCTAAGAGCTAAACAGACTTGATTCAAGTGGTCCAAATGATCCTTCTGGGTCCTGTTATATATAAGAATGTCGTCGAAGTAAACTACGACAAACTTTCCTATAAATAACCGTAGAACTTGATTCATAATCCGCATAAAGGTACTAGGAGCATTGGACAGTCCGAAAGGCATTACTACCCACTCAAAAAGACCCTTCTTGGTCTTGAACGTAGTTTTCCACTCATCCCCAAGTCTAATTCTAACCTAATGATAGCCACTTAAGGTCAATCTTTGAAAATATTGTTGCTTCGGCCATTATATCTAACATGTCATCCAACGGGGTATGGAAAACCTATATTTTGTTGTGATCTTATTAATGGAACGACTATCAATGTACATCCTTCAAGTGCCATCTTTCTTAGGGGTCAGTAATGCGGGTACTGCACAGGGACTCAAACTTTCTCTAATAAATCCTTTTCTAAGGAGATCCCCTACTTGTCTTTGTAACTCTAAGTATTCGGTAGGGTTCATCCTATAATGTGGAAGTTGGGTAGAGTGGCTCCTGGGACTATGTCAATGGCGTGCTGGATGTCCATAAGTGATGGAAATTGGTCAGGTAGGTCATCTGGAAACATATCCTTAAAATCTTCTAACACTTTAGCCACTTCCTGAGGGCGTTCTTTCTGGGAAGGCTCCTGAATTTCCTTAGTGGTTAAAATCCAAATATGTGTACCCTCAGTGAGCTCTTTCTCAATTTCCTTTTTAGTGATCAAATTGACTCCCGTTTTCTTTTCCTTTAAGTGGCTTGATCTCTCTTAACAGTGTCCTTAGGTGGTGTTGGGTTGATCACAAACTTCTTTTCTAGGTGCATGAATGAGTAGGAATTTGATCGGCCATATAGGGTCGCATCATGGTCAAATAACCAGGGTCGACCTAGGATGATACTGCTCACTCCCATTGGTAAGACATCACACCATACTTTCTCCTGATAGGACTGTAATTGGATTTGGACTAGGGACCTATGTTTGATAGGAATTGAAGTGGAGTCCATCCAAGAAACCTTATAGAAATTTGGATGGGGAACTATGGACAAGCCTAAAGTTTTTACAGCACTAGTGGATATGGCATTTACACAACTCCCACTATCTATGATTATTTTACATACCTTATTCCCTAACTT
The DNA here is from genome assembly GCA_021397845.1 of Areca catechu. Lineage (NCBI taxonomy): Eukaryota > Viridiplantae > Streptophyta > Magnoliopsida > Arecales > Arecaceae > Areca > Areca catechu. Next base: position 617,886 of record JAHSVC010000043.1, read on the forward strand.
GACAAATGTTTGTAGGATGTTAGTCCTATGCCAATCCTCCTGTGTCACGGTGTGGGTAAGGATGCATCTAACTACTCCCAACAGATCAGGCTCTATTTGTTCCTCGTCACCTTCATACTCTTCAGCCAAATTGTCCTCAGCTGATATACTTCCTCGACATTATCACCTAGGGGTTCTGTCCTTCATTCTTTCTGTTTGGCTTCGCCCTATGCTGCTTCAGTCTTGTCCTTGTCTGTTGGGGCCTTGTTGTGTTTCTTGTTCCTTTCGGTCTCTCTGTTTCAGCGCCTTGTCCATGGTCGGGTCTAGTCGTCGCGCGGTCTGTTCTGCCCGACCTGGAGGTCTTGGGCGACCTGTTCTAGGGGTGTTGGTCGGTGATTTTCTTTGGTGGATTCCATATGTGTGCACTATGGACAATGCTAGATAATGGCTAACTTATGACATCTGTAGCAAGCAACATTGGGTTTAGGAGTCTTCAGAATTCTGGTGCTACTAGTCTCTAGGGTCGTGTTAGGGTTGGTCGGATGGTCGCATTGATCGACTGAATGCAGCAGGTGCACTAGTTCTAGGGGGTTCGGGTCTGCGAAAAATGATCCCTATGAAATCTCTCGGCATCTTGTGCTACCTCATAAGCTAACTCTAAGTCATGGACTTCCCTCAAGAATAACTCCTTCTGGATCTCTTCTCTCAACCTGCCCTAAACCTAGACAAAGTAACTGACTCAAACTCATCTACATTGCATCTCATCATAAATTCATCAAACTTTGCAAGTATTCAGCTACACTCTTGGTTCCCTGGGTCAATCTCTGCCACTGGTCTAGAAGTCTCTAGTGGTAGGACATAGGAAGGTATTTCTCTCTAAGCCAAAGTTTCATTGCCTCCAGGTTACTATGGGAACATACCCCTTTGTCTAATGAAACTCTCGACGTTTTCCCAGTAAAGCCTAGCCTGACAAATTAACCTAAGCTTCACGAACTTGCATTTTCTCTCCTCCATCATGTCATACCAATCAAAGTACTGATCCCTCTCTCCCTTCCAATCTATGTAAATCTTAGGATCCAGATTTCTATCAAATGTTGGTGCTTCCAACCTACTACTCCTAAGGGTTCGCTCGTCACGGTCTGTCTGATCCTGATGTGTCTCTAGGGTTTGGCTTATAGACTGGATCATGGTGTGCTATCCTCGGGTTCGGGTCATGGATCGATCAAGATTGGGCCTCCTAGGATTTGGCTCAAAGAAATGGTCTTGATGAAGAGCCCTTCTAGGGTTGATGGGTGTCTCAAACTCAGATTCGGGCTCTAACTCATTCTGGACTTTGATTTCCTCAAGGGTACGAGCTTCTAATCGATCAAGTCTAGTAGTGATGTGGGTATCTGATCAGTCAAGTTTTGATTGGTCTGGGCTAATTGATTAGTTAAGTTTTGGTTCAGCCTGATCATTTGGTCATTCAAAGATTTCATTAGACTCTCAAAGTTTTGTTCCATGGTACACTAGATGGGCTTGGGTTTGCTGATAAGGTGCTCCTGATCTAGTTGCCATGCACACGAACTCAACTCGGACTAGGGGTTTTGCTAGACCTAGAGTCCAAATCAAATATAAGGTCAAATTGACAATCCGGGTTGTAGTAACTTGGCACCTGGCCAGGTAAGTGTAAGGTTAGTGGATGTTCCTCTTTGCTTGCCTTAGACACCATTTGAAATTATCGAGGTAAGCGACCAACCCACTTTTCTTTGGGCTCTTGTCCCTGAACCACTTGCCTAGACACCAGATACAAGCACACACAAATAGGTTGTCAAAGTTGTCTTGACACTTGACTCGACCCAACCTGTGGGTGTCCCTAGCTCGCTAGAGCAATTAAATGTCTAATTCGTTTTAATTAGGGTTGGGTTCGTTATGCAAGTTGGTGATTTTGGACTAGGGACAGTTAATGAAATCCTGACTCTATGTCAATTTGATGCCCTAATTTGGTTTACCATGAAATGAATGCAACAAGCATATGGATCCAAATTTCAGGTGCAGAATTAGTGTGTTGCATTTCTAAAGTGGTGCAGAAAGTGCAATGTTAAAATATCCGAAATTCAAAAAAATTACAGAGCATTCCTAATTCATGGGAGACATACTAGATGAAAGGGAATTAAAAACTAAAATCTATGTTAGACGTGGTAGTTCCTAGAACACATATATTGCATGCAGGACAGAATAACAGAATTTAAATAGACAAAAGCATAACATACCAAACTTTAACCTAAGGATTCACGTCCGGCCAGGGGCTCATATTCCCATGGGTCATGACAATGTACTGGTGTACACCCGCTTAAGAGGCGTGAATCTTAGATCTAGATTGGATTTACAAAGAAAACTATGTAGCAAGTATAAAAGCTATGCATGCAGAAATTTCAACAACCTACCTAAATGCAGAAATTCAGAATTAACCCTTACTACCCATGCTCTGATACCAAAAATGATGGGGTACAGATATGGAATGATGCATTTCTAAGAATTAAAGATATTAAGTGATGATGAGGCAGATATGCATGCGGCTATTTTACGTAAAGAAGTAGAATTCATGAAAAGGACATAAGGGAAACATGACCAGGAAGACAACCTTTCAAAGCAATTAAAAAATAGACCTTCATGGTTAGGAAACACACAGGTTAGGGCTAGCTTAATTTCCTATTTCAGATCTGAAAGAGAGTTATAAGAATGGTTATCCGGTCATTAATATTCTGAAAATGGAGTAAGGAACACTCAAGATAAAGTATTTAAATGGCAAAGGAATTACTCTAGGTTTTAAAGCATCTTGCATCTGATTCTTTGGCATAGTAGACCTTCATCTTGGAGACCATGAGACCCGGGGATCCTGCACAGGTAGATGGAAAGGTTAAAGGTTTAGATGGAAGGTTGGAAGAAAGGAAAAGGAAAGTTAGGAATGGAAGTGTTGGCTTAGGCTTCGATTGAAGTAATCTCCCTTGGCGTCCTTAGCTTGAATCATCCTCACTTGTTGGTGTGGAGAACTCCATTGTAGATGATCTCCTTTGGAAGATGGGAAGGATGATTTGGAGAGGCTTGAAGAGGGTTCTTCAAAGGTGGCCGAATGGGGTTGGAACAGGGATTAGTAGCTTGATTGGCTAAGTATCCTAGGTCTCACACCTACCTTCTCTCAAGGGTCTTTGGCTATCAAAGGAAGAAAGTTTTCTAGAAAAGAATCTTCTCATTCATCATCATTAACATTACAAGAGGATTTTAGGAGCTTTTATAAATCTTAAGCTTCTTTTCAAATTCAAAATACAACACTTTTCATGGAGAAAATCATGGGGCATCCCAAAGAAAGTGGAATGGCCCTTTTACAATTTCAACATCCTAATTTCAAGGTGGCATCCCATGAAGAGTGGAGCTTCCTTCATTTTGAATTTGATTTGGGCGAGAATTCATGGGTGAATTGTCTTAGTGATGTGGCATGATCTCCTCCAAGTGGCATGACTTGTCCTCCAAGGTGGCATGGTTCAATGATGATGTGTTGCTCCAAGTAGTTGGTGAAGCTAGTTGCACTTAATCTGGCTTAATTGAAACCCAACTTCAAGTAGCTCTAAACCCGACTCAATACAAAGCCTAATTGAACTCTAATTGAACTTTAAAATCCAAATTGAAATAAAACAGGACTTAATTATTCAATAAACATAAGTACAGGACTCATAGATTTATTACAGGACTAAAATTCCTAATCTTCTACCCATAAAGAACTTGACATCAGTTGAAGCCTCTTCCTGAGCCTGGTGCCGCACCCAATTAGGGTAGTGCAGGCCCTATATGGTTGTACAGAAAGATATGTAGGTCAAGCAGGCCCTATATGGTTGTACAGAAAGATGTGTAGGTCAAGCAAGAGAGATGTTCATAATATAACCATACCTCTGTTATAATTATAGCTATGGGCGTAGGATAGATTCCAACTAGCACCTCGCAAATTAGCTCTATAGGTTGCAGATCCTATGGTGGGTGGTCTAGATGATGGTGGAGCTAGATTACCACAGGGTTCGTTAGGAATAAGATAAGCATTAAATTTTATTGATATATAAGATTAATGATATTACTGGGTTATATAATTTATGTAATCTGTTCCATGTGCAAATGGAGGGATACTTTTTTGGTCACGAGAGTGCTGACACATACTGTCTCTTCATATTGATTATATCCTGATCACCTGAGATTGAAGCAAGGAATAAAAATACATTTTTAAGTCTATAATATCTTTTACCTATTTTGTTTGATATTTTATATTCTACATTCTTCATAAACAGGTGATATGGTAGCCATATACTCCTAACATTCTTGCATAGATACCAGATTACTATTTACTTGACCAGGATATATGGTGTTGCCAAATACCATTTATTTTGTTCCATATCGTAGAGTGGCACTTCATTAATAGAGTGTTGAGGCAATTTGGAATCCACCAGTCTATACCAAATCAGAAATGCAGCATTGCACATATTGATCTTAGAGGATGAGTTAATTAGGATTAGTCCCATCAATCATCAGCAACTATTCAGTTTTGGAAGAGTTATCGAGAATATGTTATAGATGGTGCTCCTACTAATGGTACCATGGATTATCATGATCTATATTTGTAGTGGTATCACATATTACTGGTGATTCATCAATCATAATGGTGCAATATTTGATTATATGGTAAGGATTTAAATTATTTAAATTATCATTGTCTATAGATAATTATTTTTATGTAACTAATTATATATTGTATATTTCAGAGCATTGGGTTAGTGATGATACATTAGCTTGCCTAGGTAGGTTCCATATCCATATCCTACAACCCATCCTAAAGATATGTGATATCGTCCTTCATGCTATCCACGAGATACAAATATCTAGTTTGAGCATTTGCTCAAGACGTCGCAAAGAGGATGAGACTTCTTTGCCTTTCCCGTATGCATCATCGTCAGGAGTACCTTCTCTAGCTCAGCACAAACAAGATACTTGACTATATAGTCTCTCTATATCCGATGCTAGAGTTCACTGTACATATCTACGGTCAGTTATCTTCATAAGGACATTAGATAGCTCATGTCTATTGAGGATGTTGCTATGCATTTTGATTATACTATTGCGCCAGACTATATGACACATTAGAGATACTTAGGACATGGAGAAGAGACATAGGCGAGGGATGATTGATACTAGAGACAGCTATATAGGAAGCATTCGTTTATATAGAGCGTCCGAGAGAGCATCAGGAATCGAGTAAAGTGAAACTAATGCCTCATCGGAAGTAACTTGCATGTAGGAGGAGACAACGATCTTGTGGAATGTAGGATATATCTCTAGGATCCATTTATGTATTATATTATGTATTGATCTCATATTAAGTTTAAATAATAAATTTGTATTTTAAAAATTTTAAATATACTCTTAAAACTTAATAAAGTTAATTACAAATTATTTATTTTTATATATGACTGTGTCTTTATTCTAAGTTTTCTATAGATGAAATATACCAGAGACAATGACAAACCATAGCACCAATAATGAATAAACAAATAACTTCATAAACTTATAAACTGATTAAAAATTATAAATTAACTACACCTTCCCTAATGGGGCTGGCTCCAAATCTAATAATGCAGGTGCTTTTTAATAATATAATATTAATTATCATATAATAATATGATATTATGCTAAATAATATATTTTTATAATAATGTATCAGGTTATTTATTATATTATATTATTATGATAAAATAATTAAATACTATTATATAATATTATAATAAAATGCATATATTATTATTATAACATACCATATTATTCATTTTAATATAAGAAATGAACATAATAAGCTATACTATAATATTATAATATACTAACAATTATAATATACTATTACTATAATATAAATTATTCATTTTAATATACTATATTTTAATTGCTATATTATTCATTATAAGATAATGCGTTTACTATAATTATAATATAACATATTACTATATTATTCATTTAATGATACTATATATTAATGATCTATATACTTGATCATTATAATATAATAATATATATATTATAATATTTATTTTCTATACTAAAAACTTTATATAATAATATCATATATATTTATAATAATATATTATGTATTAAACTAAACAATTATACTATACTATTATTATAATATATATATTCATTTTAATATACTATATTTTAATTACTATATTACTCATTATAATATAATGAATTTACTATAATTATAATATACTATATTAGTATATTATTCATTTTAATGATACTATATATTAATGATATAATATACTTGATCATTATAATATAATAATATTATATATTATAATATTTATTTTCTATAATACAAACTAAATATACTAATATCATATATATTTATAACAATATATTATGTATTAAACTATTAGCATTATATTAATGTATTACGATATATTAATATATTTGTATTTATACTAATATTATTTTGAAAACATACAATAAATATTATTATAAATATAATAATTTAGTACACTATATTACTATAATAACAAAATATATTATAATTATATTAATTTTAAATTTATAATGAAATCAAATGTTTAACATTCAACTTCATGATACATGGTAATGTCTCTTGCTTGGTTTGTCTGGCTGCACGTCGTAAGCTTTTTCATACTAACAAGTGCTCTTTGCTATGGAACCATGTATCGTCATCCTGGCTGCACTATGGTATGGTCTATGAGAACGGCCTTTCAGTTTTGAAAGTTAACATCGTTTAAAATATATCGATAAAAAATATAAATAAATATTAATAAATTTAATTTATTTTATATTTAAATAAAATTAGATAAATATAATAAATTAATCAATAAAATATTAATAAATAAATTATTAAAATATGTGAGAAAGTAAGAGATGAGAGAAATGTGAAGGAGAGGGGGTGATGGGAAAGAAGGAAAAAATTAAAGGGATGGAAGGGGGTGGGGAACCATGTGTCCATGGCATTGAAGAAAAAAAAAGAAGGGTAGGGAATGAAATTGTAATTTGAAAATGTAACTTCATAATAATTATAAAATCATGTAAAACATTTTCAAAGTAAAATTTCACTAGCAACAAAATCACATCTTCATTATATTAAAATATAATATTATAATATATTATAATATATTTTTAATATATTATAATATATTTTTAATGTTGTTGCCGTCAAAATCAACGCGGTCCGTAGCTGCTGTGGACGTCAGACCGCCAATCATCTTTCCAGGTGCTTCCCGTATCTCGAGACCTGCAAGGAACAATGTTAGAGACCCGGTCCGGGATCCCAGTCGGGGCACTTCGACAATCAAGTCAATGATGATCTAGGGGAACAGGTTCCTCCCGGTCGAGCCCCTCTGGATGGACTCCACGCTAGGAGTGTAGTGAGTATGGGAGTGAAGACGAGCTGGGAAAGACGGTGGCCAAGGTGGAATGGTCCTCCTGTGTGGCCTCTTCCCCTTTCTCAATTGCCCCCCTTCCGTGGTCTAATGTTGTTCTGTTGTATTGAGTTATTTTGGCTTACTTTTACTGGGTTTTTAGCTTGGCTTGCCTTGGGAACTTCCCCGTGTTGGCAGGCGCGTGTGTTGAGGGATCGTGCCGTGGATGTGACGTCTTTTTTGACACGTGGTAGGGGAAGCTTCCATGCATTTTGACATTCCTTCTGGTTGCACCATCCCAAAAAACCTGGCAGAGCCTCGATCGGAAGTCGTCGCCCCGGGATTCGTGCCCTTCGACTGGCCCCCTTTCCTGGCAGTACGGACGGTTGGTGGAGGGCATGGCGTCTTGGTCAGGGAGCTTCCTTCCCTTCTCTTCTGGCATAAGTGGCAGTGGCGGGGTTATTGCAGCATGGTGGGCACTGCTTCGCGGCCCTCGGAGGCTCGCCGGCGTCCTTGAGAGAAGGCGATGTTTCCTTGGCGGTTGGCGCCCTGGCCGAAGTGGTGGCCGAGTTGGAGAGCAAGACTAGGTTCCGCCGGGCTCGACCTCAAAGGGGCTCCACGTGACGGAGGAGGGCTGAGCTCGACTCCGGACCGCGGGGCTCGACTCCGGACCGCTTGACCTGGCGGAGGAGGGCGGCACGCGATCCCAGATGGGAGGGCTCGACCTCGAAGGGGCTCCACGTGGCGGAGGAGGGCTGAGCTCGACTCCGAAACGCGGAACCCAGCTTCGAGGGGCTCGATCTGGGGAGGTCGCTCAGCTCCGGCCTAGGCGTCCCAGCCTCGCGGGAACCAACCTGGCGGAGGACGGTGCTCGATCTCGGCAGGCGACTCCGGCGTTCTAAGGGAGCTCAGGCCGACGAGGGAGCTCTGCCCGGAAAAGGAGTCCGGGAGGAAACATCCACCATAACAGCATACTCTGACATGGCATCCGACAGGTATCCCCACGTCTGCGATCCTGCCACATCAAATATATTATATATAATTATATTTATTATATTTTAAATTTTAAATATTTATTATAATATAAAATATATTATAATATATTTATTAAATATCATGTTAAATAAATTAATGAAGTTTTTTAATTTTATTTAATTTATTTAATTAATATTTAAAAATTTTATTTAATTTTGGTTTTTCCTTTTTATTAAAATATTTAAATGGAAAACGCACCTTGGACCCCCTGACCTCTCTTAGAGAGAAGTCATAGATTGTACCCGTGATTCTCTTAGAGGGAACTCGTAGGTTAAATCCTACAAGAAAAGTTGCGGTTACGATTTCCTAGTTGTCATCCCACTCGACAGAAACACGATAGTTAAAGGAAATTTATTTGGAATGGCTATACTTTAGAAATTAAATATTAAAAATTATTATTTTAATAAAAACTTACAAAGGGACCACTATTTTTCTGCCATCTAATCATTTTTCTTATTTTGGATGTCCAATTATTTGTTAATTTTAAGATTTCAGAACTATAATATATATAATTATTAAAAATTAATAATATATAAATAATAATATATGCAGTAATTATAGACATTCATCAGTCATCATCTGTATTTGCTGATCGGGCGTTCCATAGCCGCTAGTTTTCTGCGGTCTTAAATTTCTCCCCTCTAAATTGTTTTGTGGCCGTCGTTCACCCGCACCTCGATCTCTTTCCTCCAACAGGAAGGAACGTGCATCCCATAGGTTTCATTTAGTCAAAGTCTAGGATTGGCTCGGTTGTCAAGTAAACCATGAGGGCAGCATAATAAAACAGTTTCGTGGCATTGCAGGTCCCCATAGCACACTGCTCAAAGGCAATAAAATTTTGAAACAAGCTGACACTGTAATCATGTAACTTTAGTTGGGGGAGCCATCCGAGAATTCTACGTCCAAGAAGCTCGTGAAGCCTGTTTGAGCCCTGTTGCTCTAAGCATCCACGGTAGGGCTAGGGCTGAGCTGGTTCAAAGTTCATTATATAAAATTAGACTAGACCAGTTTAAATTTCAAGTCAGTCAGATCAAAATTGATCCAGATTTTAGATTAAATTTTAAGTATATTGGACTAGATTTCGAGCTGTAAAATAAAGTCTATTTAATTTTTAGATCAAAGGGATATCCGGATTCGGTCCAAAAATTTTTAAAATGTGATCCGAAATTGATCCAATTTTGGACTGGGCTGGCTCAATGAACTTTGGGCCGGCCCAGTTCCAGCCCTAATCCACGGTGGTGATATGGACTGGGTGGATGGCCTTGAACGGATAAGTAATCAAATGGAGCAAATGATGAACTACTCCAACCGGCCTATAGAAACTACATTGCATCTATTTTCTTAAGAGATCAAGAATGCCAAAGAAATTGATTCCACGGTCCACAAGATTCGTATTATTGTCGTCGGGCTTGTGTAACTCAAATAAGCTCTGGATGACGAAGAAGCCGTTGGTCATTAGAGTCAGGATAGCAATAAGCTCTCGGATTAATATTGTAAAATTTGCAGCTTATGTTTCTTGACTGGATGCATGAAATTGATGGTTATACATTTAGTCATGCAGAAAGCCGTTGGTCATCAGTGTCAGGATCAAGCCCATGGAAATGATTGAAGTCAACGATCATTATTATTAGAATTTAAAGATTTAAATATAGAACTGGCATCGAGATCCACTATATATAACAACCTGTTGTGGACTGGCTGTGCTAGAATGGCTACTAGGATGATGGTTTGGATAAGTTGAACAAAAATCCTCCAATGCATGCATTAAAGAACGTTGTATAGAGTACCTTTTTTTTTTCATATATCCTATCGCATCCATCTTAAATTGAAATCAAAAAGTTAAACCGAAACAGGATGTTTTTCACTGGTAGGAGAAATTATACCCTATATACCATGTGTTCAACTTAGCCGAGCCTTGCACCATACCAACCACTATGTTTCCATTGGGTGGACCAATGATGAGAGCATAACGAATGGGGCTCATAGGGAGGAGACTGGCATGGTGCACAATACATAGTATACATGCATGATGTAGGGTATAATTTATCCACTAATGAAGTTTGTCCATCCCATGACTTAAATGATGTAAAAATGAAAATATATGAAGCATCATCCATAAGGCTATCAACCCATATTCTTCTTCTCTTCCTCGTCATGCCTTATTTCCCTCTTTATCCATCTGTGAGACCTTTCTCATCCTTACGAGTCAGTTTCTCCTCTTTCAAATCTACTTACTCGTGAAATCATTTAGCCTAAGTACTGTGTACTGAACCGCTAAGACGGTAGCCGGTTGGTAGAGGCTTAAACTCGCCTCCCATCGGTCATGGATTTGAGACATGATCTCTACGGGATGACTCGATTAAATCCAGAAATTTTCTGGAGCATGTGATCGGGGTGGTGAGAGAGCGCACTACTTCATCATTTTAGTGGTATCAGGCTGACATACTCACCTGTGGTACATGCGTAAACTTGCAGTTCGAATCGAACATAGTCTGGCGGGGTTGGGGCTCGAAGGAGGTAACTACACCGGAATTTATCCCCCCATCCTTTTTTTTTATAAATAAAAAAGTACTGATAACATTTTATCCAATGAGCTATATATCAAGTTACCTTAAGGATATTTTGAGTTTTTATCGGATATACATCAAAAAAAATTTTAAATTATGTACCAAAAATTTATCTAGTGTACTATATGGACATGTATTATGAAATGACAAACACAAAGTCACTCAAAAGCTTCGAGTTATAGTCAGTTCTCTCATATATATTGTTTTGTGATAAGCGGCTCGGGGAAGGTTGATTACCGGTCCAATTGAATCCTTTCTGAACCAGTCATCCTAGCTAGAAAACTCGAAGGTGACTCTACGAACTGATAAAACAATGATTCGACATCATCATCCTAGCCACATCGTTGGGTCAGTCTTCAGCCCGTATCGAAGACATCAGTCCCGAAGCATATCCTGACCCATGTTGTCCCAAACGGCTAACTAGTCTTCTACGGACTGACTGGTCCGAAGAAGATAGATACCTCAACTCTCAGCTTGATCTGAAGAGGATAAGTTTGAAGCAAAACTCCAGCCCACTTTGAAGAAGGCAGCTCCGATGCAAATGGTTAAGATGACTTCGGATTACTCCGAAAAAGATAGGCACAAGGCGATCAACCAATCTGACATCGGTCACTTTTGAAGGAGTGGCTCTGAAGTAAATCTCCATTTAATCTTGACCTGAAATTATCAGAGGTGAGTATGTTTATTATAACCCACCACATGGCCACTAACTCCAATTCCAACAATATCGAAATGGCCAGAATCCGGCAGTAACCACTTATGGTTACGGGGATGTTAGGCTAACTAACTCCCTATCTAAAAGCAAGTGGGCTTAACTGCATTCTGTTACATCCACTTCTATAAATACTGGTAAGAGGGAATACTCATGGTAAGCAATCTGGAGTCACTTTCACTCTCTCTCTCTCTCCAAGCTCTCCATTCTGTTGCTTGAACCTTTATTGACTTAGGCATCGGAGTGTCCCCCACCGGAGAAAATCTAGTCAGGGACTTGTTTTGCAGGTACCCAGGGAGGCGGACCAGCAATCCAGTTGCTCCATCCAGTTTGCAAGGGTTTAATGCCAATAGATTGGCATGCTAGGTAGGGGAAAGCGCAGCAGCAACTGTCGACGACGTATGGTCGCTCCCCTCTTGAAAATGAGAGTTTGAAGAAACCATAATGGTGAAAGGAAGAACTCAAAATGCTTCAACAAGCAGGGGACATCCTCCCTCTCAAAGGAATGACCCCTGGCAGAGAATAGCATCCACACTCCTACTCTGGTTGTAGAATAGTACCAATTCGAAGCCCTTTTGAACCGGGTTGATGCACTAACAACCATGGTTCAAAATTTTCAAGAAGCTGCCCTCCAAGCAAGGCACCCACCAGCCACCTCCAAGCATAGCTATCGGTCTAAACCAAGAGAGGACCACCACCGTGAGTCTACCCGACACTCCCCTCAAAGTCAGCTTTCTCATGAAGGCCGAAGTCACCAACGCCATAAGTTAGCCGATAGTCGACTTGAGAGGAAGAGAACCAGAAGATCCTCCTCAATCTCTTCCAAAGACTCTACTCCTAGAAGTGCTAGACGAAAAGAAACCATCTATGACTACGAAGAGAAGTTCAAGATGCTTGAATCATAGATCGCGAGGCTCCACGATCAAAGAAGAGATGGTGAAGTCATGGCCTATGACTTGAGGCCTCCTTTCACCTCCAGAATAATAGAGGAAAGTCCCTCGGCACTTTAAGGTCCCCCAGATGGAACCTTACGATGGGACTACCTATTCGCTTAACCATCTGGGCAGCTTTAAGACCCATATGATGATTAAGGAGCTTCCGATGCACTGCACTATCTCGCTTTTCCTACCACTCTGAAAAAGGTGGCCTCGAATGTGGTATTCGAGCATACATCCAGGTACCATTGATTCCTTTTGTGAATTGGAAAAATTGTTCATCTCATATTTCAGGACTTGCCGTACAATACCTCGTAACATGGACAATTTGTTCCTCCTTCACCAAAATGAAGGGGAGAGTCTTAGAGATTATATTGCAACACTCAATTCGGCCACCCTTGAGATTCTCGATCTCAATGAGCACGTGGCCATGTCCACTTTGAAAAAGGGCCTACGATCATCCAGGTCCATATTTTCCCTAGATAAAAGGTTCCCGACAAGTTATGTCGAACTCCTATCAAGGGCTCAGAAGTATGCGGATGCCGAAGAGCAAGCAGCAAATCGGTGCCTGATCGAAGGAAAGTTTGTCTCCAAGAAGAAAAATAGAAAGGGGATGAGTTCCCCTGTACTCCCCAGCAACAATGACTCTACTCGACGGCGTAGTCCCAAGCCCAAAATGTTGGGCAAAAAACTTGATTCATACACTCCTTTTAATCTCCTAAGGGAAAAGATCCTGATAGAGATAGAAAAAGAAAGCTACCTACAACGGCCATGCCCCATAAAGACATCCTCCACTACGAGGAATAAAAATAAATATTGCCGATTCTACAAGGATCATGGCCACAACACCGAAGAATGCATCCAACTTAAGGATGCTATAGAAGACTTGATCAAGAGGGGGTATATGGAAAAGTATGTCAGCCACTCCGAGCTCCGAACCAAAGTTAATGCCCATCAGAGGGCTATTGAAGAAGCCGAACTGCCCAACCAGAGGCCAACCCATGGAAGGGTAAGCATGCTACATCGGCGAACAAACTAGAGAAGTGCCAAAGAGGATGCTCCTAAAAGGTTCAGGAGCAACAACTCCATATGCTTCTCAAATGATGACCTCCAGGGAGTTCAGGTCCCACATGATGATCTAGTTATAGTTTCAGCTTCTAATAGACAATGGAAGCTCTGTAGATGTTTTACTTTATGATGCATTCTCCAGAATGGGTTTGTCTAAAAATAAACTACAGAGGTATCCTGTGCCTTTGACTGGGTTCGGAGGTAACCAAGTCAGAGTTGAAGAAAAAATAATACTACCTGTAACCCTTGGCATTGAATCATGATAAAAGATACTCTCCATCAATTTCGTAGTAGTCCGAACCCCATCAACTTACAATGCCATCTTGGGACAACCCACCTTAAACAAATTTGGGCCATAGTATCAACGTGTCATCCCTAGTATGCTTCCCCACTAGAAATGGTATTAACAAATTAAAGGGAGACCAAAGAGTCGCCCGACAGTGCCTGATAATATAAGACAAGCATTCAGCTAATCCCATGACACTGGACCAGCTAGACCTAAGAGATCATATTAAAGATGGTGGAGAGCCAATGGAGAAGACCGTCTTCGTACCTTTAGCCGAAGATGATCGAATGAAAACTATATAAATTGGGAGTCGACTGGATGGAGAAACAAGGACAAGATTGATCCATTTTCTTTGGAGTAATGCTGATATCTTTACCTGGTCGACTTCGGACATGCCTGGAATTCTAGCCGAAGAAATCACTCATCGATCGCGAAGTAAGCCCTAGATACAAACCAGTTAGGCAAAAGAAGAGGAACTTTGCTCCCGAAAGACAAAAGGTGATTGATAAAGAAGTAAACAAACTTCTCAAAGTTGGATTTCTAAGGGAAGTACACTATCTTGAATTTCTAGCCAATGTCGTGATGGTGAAAAAGGCTAATGGTAAATGGAGAATCTGTATTGACTATACGGATTTAAACAAAGCCTGTCCAAAAGATAGTTTTTCTCTCCCGAAGATAAATCAACTGGTTGATGCCACGTCGGGTCACCAATTGCTAAGTTTCATGGACACTTTCTCCGGGTACAATCAGATCCAGATGAATTCTGAAGATGAAGAGAAGACTGCCTTCATAATAGAGAAAGAACTCTATTATTATAAAATAATGCCGTTCGGGCTAAAAAATGCTAGAGCTACATTCCAAAGGCTGATTAACAAAGTGTTCGAAAAGCAGCTAGGAAAGAACATGGAAGCCTATGTTAATGATAAGATTGTGAAAAGCCTTCTCAAAGCTAATCATATCAAAGATTTGGAAGAGTCCCTTGATGCCCTGCGATGTCATCAGATGAAGTTAAATTCGACTAAATGCGCTTTCGGAGTGACTTCAGGAAAATTTATGGGATTTTTGGTTACCAAGCGAGGAATAGAGACTAATATGGAGAAGATTCAGCCCATCTGGAACATGAGATACCCTTCTTGCAAAAAGAGGTTTAGCAATTAACCAGAAGTATCACCTCTTTAAGTCAGTTTATCTTCTGGTCAGCTAAAAGGTGTCTTCCTTTTTTCAAAGCTCTTCGCCAATCCTGAAGTTTCAAATGGTCTGAGAACTGCCGCTTCGCCTTCGAAGAAGAACTGAAGAAATACCTGGAGAATCCTCCCTTACTTTCTATGCCTCAAGAAGGGGAACCCTCTATTTATATCTCTCCACTTTGGATGAGGCAATCAATTCAATGCTTGTCTGAAAAGAAGCTAACAATCTTCAAAAATCGATCTATTACACCAACAAAGTCTTGCATGATGCCGAAGTGAGATACCGTAGAATACAGAAGCTTATATACTCGCTGGTGATAGCGGCAAAGTGCTTGCAGCCATACTTTCAATCTCATTCCATTATGGTCCTGACAAACCAACCTTTAAAAGCTATCCTTCGATGTCCTGATACTTTGGAGAGGATAGCTAAATGGGCCATTAAGCTTGGCAAATTTGACATCAACTTTCAATCTAGATCGGCCATGAAAGCACAAGTATTGGTTAACTTCCTAGTCGAATGCACCTGGAGGCAAGAATACGACTTATCAGGAGCCGAAAGGAGGAGGCCACCGGAGGAGATTTGGAATCCATATGGATACTTCATATAGATGGAGCTTCAAACTCTTCGGAATGCAGAGCAGGCCTCATCTTAGCCAATCCAAATAGGTACACCATATAGTATGCTATGTGTTTCTCTTTCCATGCTTCGAATAACCAAGCCAAATATGAAGCCCTTCTTGCAGGACTTTGAATTGCCAAAGAGCTGGAGATTCGGAAGATTCAAATCTTTTTAGATTCTCAGTTGGTGGTGAACCAAGTGAAAGGAAAATTTGAGGCCCGGGATCCTAATATGATTCAATATATGGAAAAAGTGTAGATTTTTGTGTCCCAGTTTGAATTCTTCGAAATCACCCACATGCCACGAATGAAAAATTTTCGAGCTGATGCACTATCCAGGCTCGCCACCACTGCTCTAGATTTTCTCGGCCGCACCTTCATAGAATATCTCAAAGCTCGAAGCATAGTAGAAGAAACACTGGAGGTGCATTAGGTCGAGCATGAGCCCAGCTGGATGGATCCCATTCTAAGATTCCTGAATGAATGTATGCTACTTGAGGATAAAACTGAAGCCAAGCAAGTCTGTTGGATGGCATCTTAATATGTCATGTTGGATGGAGCTCTATACAAGAGATCTTTTACACAACCCCTATGAAATGCTGGGATCAACGGATGCGGACTATGCCTTAAGAGAAGCACATGAAGGCATATGTGGAGATCATACAAGGGGCAGATCCCTAGCCTATAAAATAATACGCCAAGGTTATTATTGGCCCACCATTTAGAAGGATTCCACCAATTTCATCCGAAGATGTGATCAATGTCAGAAGTATTCCAACATTCAAAGATGGCCTGCAAGTCAACTGACTCAGTTAACAGCACTACGGCCTTTTGTCCAATGGGGCATGGATATTCTTGATCCATTTCCTCCAGCATCCGGACAATGAAAGTTCCTCATTATAGCCATCGACTACTTTATCAAGTGGGTCGAAGCCGAACCCTTGGCACATATTACAAGCGAAGGTCGAAAGCTTCATAAAGAACTTTATTATCTTCAGATTGACAATTTGATAATCCGAAGTTTAAAGGCTTCTATGCTTAATATCATATACTTCATAAATTGACTTTCGTCAATCATCCTCAATCCAACAGAGAAGCTGAAGTGATAAATATGACCATTCTTCATGATCTGAAGACCAGGCTAAACGATGCCAAAGGGCTCTGGGCTGAAGAACTAAATTCAATTCTTTGGGCATATCGAACAACTCCCAAAATGGCTACTAGCGAATCTCCATTTCATTTGACTTACGACAACGAAGCAGTCCTCCATATGGAAGTCACTCTACAATCCTTAAGGATTGATCATTACAAGGAACCTGAAAATTTGGAGCATCGAAGAGTAGATCTAGATTTGCTACAAGGCACTAGGCTTCGTGCCTAGATGAAGATGGCGGCATACTAGCAAAAGGTTGCCAAATATTATAACTCCAGGATGAAGGAACGAACCTTCCAACCTGAAGACTTGGTACTGTAAATGTCCAAAGTATCCAGACCAATGGAACAAGACAAGCTTTTCCCCAATTGAGAGGGCCCTTATCGAATCAGAGAAGTCATACGCCTAGGGGCTTACCGGCTTAAAACTCTAGATGGTTCCCTATTACCTCGACCTTAGAATGTAGAAAACCTCCGTAAGTACTATCAATAAGAGATCTCTCTCTTTGAAAGACTTCAATAAAAAGTCGATGCATAGGTGGGCCTAACCAACCTATCTTATGCTAAATCAAAGACACAGGGATGGTTCAAGTAACCTACCCTACGGTAAATCTGACGACATGCCGAAGTGGACCTAACTAGCTACCTTATTCTCAAGCAAAGGCATAGGGATGGTCTAAGTAACCTATCCTATGGTAAATTCAATGACGTGCTGAGGTAGGCTTACCAGCCTATCTTATTCTTAATCAAAGGCACAAGGATGGTCTAAGTGGCCTACCTTATGGTAAATCCAATAACGTGCTAAGCAGGCCTGAACAGCCTACCTCATTATATCCATGAATGCCTAAGGATGGCCTCATCAACTTGCCTCGATGGCAAGTTTAATCAAAGCATTCATCCAAGTCTTTCTGTGGCTTCAACAAGCTCATATGCTTCGGTTAAGATGAAGACAGATTGCTCGGAGCCAATATGAGATCTAGGGACTCTTCATAAATGCTCTAGCTCAGTGTTTATGCTCTGAAGAATTTATACTTAAGTTTTGTTCTGAAAAGCTCTCTTCTATCAAAAGAAAATATTTTGACTTGAAAGAAAAGGAGATTTCATTAAAAAGAAAAACAGTGCAGCCGACTGAGTTACATCCATAAAAAAGAAAAGAAAAAAAAAGGAGAGCTACATCAAGAAGCTATTTTTTCTCAATGATTTAGGAGTCGAGATAGGAATGGAGATCTCCATGGCGGCCTCTTCGTCAACCGGAGGAGTAGATGTCTCTTTGGCCGGATTACTCGCTTCTTTCTCCTCATCACCAGGTTTGGCAACAAGGGAAATAGCTAGGTTCGGGTAAACCTCTACAATTTTATCCAGACAATCCCTATAGCCAATGAGGTAACTCTTTGCTCTGGATTCATGTATTTCATTGATAAAGGTTTGGATTTCTTATAATCCTCGATGGCTCGAAAAGCATCCTCCTCGGCTTGTTCTGCCCTCTAATTGGTTTGTTGAAACCTCCTACTCCATAATGGCGATTCTCTTTTCCAGTTCGGCCTTGTGAGCTGCCGCCTCTTCGACATTCCAAAGACAATCCCTTATTAGCAGCTCAGTCGAGATCGCCTTCTTCTGCCTCTTTTGCAATTCAGTCGCCAGCTTAGTCGCGTATGTCTAAGCTGCCCTTAGTTCTCTCTCCAAGGAATGGTTGGTGATGGCAATCTTATTCGACTTTTCTTCAACAGCAATCCAAAGCTCTTCGACCATTTCCCTCTCGGCTATGGCCGAAGCCAACCAGCTTCGGAGGTCATCGCTGAGGCCAATGGACTCACAAACGCTCTCTTCCAATAAAGAGACATTGTGAATAACCTGTCAAAGGAAAACATGCATGAAGTTGGTCCTACTGGTGCCGATACACTGCTATAAGCTACTTCACCACTTACCTGCAGCATCCTGGGGTAAATAGAGGAATGAATATCCTCCAATCCTTGTCTCTTGGTTTCCTCCTAGTCTTTCTAGAGGACGACCGAAGTCTTCACCAGCCTAAGATCACCAAGGCCAGCATCGACAGTAGGTACACTGTGACCTCCTAAGCCCTCCTTTCGATAATTCATAGTTCAGGCTTGACATCTTCATTGACGATGGGAGCCTTACCCTATCCAGTAAAGCGGGCTCCCAGATAGCCCTGTAGTAGGAAATCCCACCGGGCGTTCGGTTGAACGTCTAGATGGAGGGACTTGATTCTTCTTAGAGGAAGATTCTACATCAACGAAAGTTGTTCCCCAGCTGGTGTTTGTGGAGGAACCTGAAGACGAACCTTTTTATAGCCATCAAATGACCATTTGGACTTTTACTGATCCATTAAAGTCTATAATTAGAAGTCTAAGGGTTAGAAAATTGAAAGCGATAATGGTCAGATAATTAAAAGATAAAAAATCAAATAATTAAAAGTCCAATGGTCAAATAATTAAAAGTCCAATAGATAAATAATTAAAAAATCAATAGTCAAACAATTAAAAATTAGAAATTGATTGCTAGAAAAAAATTTGGATTTTCCTAACATTGAAAGGTATGGTGAAAATAATTAATAATGCTATTAGCCTTCAATCAAGGAAATGATTGGAATGATGAAAGATAATCTTAGTCTAGGTCATGATTTGGATTGGTTTATATGATTTTAGTTGATCTAGATCCAATTAGATTGGGGTTCGACCATCGAGGTAGTTCACAAAAGATTTGGTCTCTCTCTTCTTTCCAAGTCGATAGAGAGGGGGGGTACATTCTAGCATGGCATCAAGAGGAGGATGGAGGGAAGGGGGAAGGGGTGTCTGGCGATGGTGTGGCCCAGAGAGTTAGGTGATGGTAGCATGGCTAGAGCGGCTATAGCTTAATGCTGATTGACCAAGCATGAAGAAGTTGAGAGGGAAGGGAGAAGTGGGCATTGCCCCTTACCGTTTGGTGGTGGCTCCCATGGTTAAAAGAAAACAAGGGGAGGAGGACTCATCAGCGAGTATGGAGATGGTGGAGATATGCCAAGTGGTGGTAGATCCAAAATAGCAAAAACAAAATAAGGTGAGATTTTGAGAAGGAAAGGAGGCAATTTTGAGGGTTTAAATAGCAATGAAGGCTAGGATTTCCTAGCATTCAATAGTTTGAGTTGGAGGACAACTCCTCCATCGTCATTGATCAAGGGTCTACCCTATTTGACAGTGAAACAGGGCTTTGGGCCTTTCATTTGATGGTGAAATGGGCCAAGAGGTGAAATGGGCCAAGAGGCTAACCAAATAGTTGGGCATCACATTCTCCCATCCTTTTAAATATTTTATTCTTGAAATTTAAAAAATCTTGGTCTTCTGAAGGTGCTCAGTCTAAAACTCACATGTGCCACTTTATTTGTGCTCGGTAATTTTGTTGAATTAAACATATGCAACATCTTTGAGTGTGTGTAAGCAATCTAGCTACTTGGATTAATCATGGTACTCATGCATATTTTTTTGCCAAAGCGCAAACTCTTTCCAAGAATACCCCATAACCTTGCACCTTTGCCAACCCTAGGATTTTGCCTCTTAAGTTACATTCAATCCAAGACTCCATCTCTCCTAATTCAAAATTGTATGATAACAATATTTGGGTCAGTTATCAAAAACTTCTTATCACATTTAAGGTTAAAATATATATTAACAAGATTAGCACTAAATAAGTGACAAAGCATCTAAGATTGAAATTATTATCTTGGTATATATGGTTGTTCATTCAAGATTTGATTAGGATTACTTGAATATGAATCCTTATGGCTAGATAAATTAAGATTAATTATATTTGGAATAGAACTTGTCATGGATTTAGCACAAATATAATGATAAAATTTAACCCCACAAAAGATAATAACCAAGTTTTATTAAAGTCAAATCATTTGATGGTTGAGAAGGTGGTCCTGAAAGCGAGCATATAGTGATGGGCTTTACATAACAATAATCTATCATCAAGTATGAAATGTTCAGCACTAAATTACAAAACAAGTCCAAGAAAATAAGGTATTAATACTATGATGTCTTTGTTGAAGTTGAGATCACAAGGATAGAATGAATGACACATGATTTATCTGAATACTTAACAAATTAGATCATGTCCAACCAATAATCAACCTATCCTTAACATAAATGCTCAAGGTTTTTCTTAGCACAGTCTATAACAAGGAACTATCAAAGCCACATCATGATTAGCCTAAGAGTCATAGTACTCACCTTCCCTTTATTAATTAAGTCTCTTTTATCAAAAAATCAAATCTTCCATCATAACATATTTCAAATCATAATCATTATTGGACCAGTTTTTAAATGACTCGATCTACTATACTTTCACTATATAACTCTAATCAGCATTCTTTGAAATTTCTTAATAATCCTAGATAAAAATCCAAGCAAAGAATTAATTATGTTTTCATATTCTTACTTTCTTAACCACACTAGATCATAATAAACTCTCAAGGTAATTTCCATAAAAGTTATTATATTCTAGATCCTATCTGAACTAAATCAACTTTAGATTACCTTGACAATTTAATTAGACAATTTGAAATTGATCTCCTTTTCAAGAATGCTAACTTTATGCTCCAATAATTAAAAGATCCCAAATTAGGTGCCTGTGAGCAAAATCAATCAGCTAGAATCACCTTCCCTTTGAAGTCAAACTCATTTAAGCCTCCTAACATCATTTCATGAAATTTTGTTAATAATCAATAATGATGGTAATTGATAAAATTTGAAGGAATTGATTGTTTCTTTTGTATCCATTACAAATGATTTATACTCAATCACCAAATTACAAAATAGAAAAAAAACAACCATGATAAAAAATAGAAAGAAAATAACCATGATACAAAATAGAAGAAAAATGATCATGCCACAAAATAAGAATTTAAATAATATAAGTTCTTTTTACTTGAATTTAAATTCAAATTGAATTTGAATTTAAATTAATGCTGAAATATTTTCTTATTTTTCTAGCACATACTATTCAAATTCAAGTTCAAAATTTGAATCTAAATGCCTAATATGATACTTGGTTGATTGCCTGATTTATTCCTAATTGTCTACCTAATTATCTGTCAATACTCCCTCTTAAGTTGGAGCTTGGATATCAATAATGCCCAACTTAGATAAAAGATGATGAAATTGGTTCTTTCCAAGTGCCTTGATAAAGATATCTGCTAGTTGTAGCTTGGTAGGGATATAGCAAGCAATGAGTTCTTTGAATTAGATATGTTCATGAACATAATAGTGGCCAATTTCATAAGCTTGATTCTTTAACAGAAAACTAGATTAGAAGCAATGTGAAGAGCTACTTAGTTGTCACAATGAAGCTGCATGGGATATGTAAAAGAAACATGCAAATTGGAGAAAAGGGCTTGAAGTCAAATGAGATCGTTATTAGCAGTAGACATTACTCTATATTCAGCTTTAGCAGAAGAGCGTGGCACTGTAGTTTGTTTCTTATTTTTTCAATCCCAAGCATGGTAAAATATAGTGGTGGAGCTATGTGTAGTGAGACAACTCACCCAGTCAGAGCCATAATAAGCAGCTAATGATAATTCACAAGATGCAGGAAGAAGTATACCTTGTCCTAGTGCCATCTTGAGATAGCGAAGAACTTGCATGGCAACATCAAGGTGTAGTTGGAGGAGATCATGCATGAATTGGCTAAGAACATGGATTAAATAGCATAGATCCGGATGAGTAATTATCAAGTAGATCAGTCCACCAACCAAGCACCTATATAGAAAAGGGTCAGCCACCTTTGGACCAGTGATGCTAGATAAAGAATGATGTGTTCCATTGGAAATGTACATGGCTTGGCTCTTAGCATGTTATCTAAAAATGAATGTCAAGAGCATATTTTCTTTGACTGAGGATAATACCATTTAGTGATCTAGCGACTTCAATTCCTAAAAAGTATTTTAATGGGTCCAAATCTTTGATATGAAATTGAGAGTGTAGATAAGTCTTAACAGAAGAGATGCAAATGGGATCATTTCTTGCAAGAATAATACCATCCACATAGATTAAGACAAAGACCTACTCTTACCTGAGTATGAGTAAACAAGGAGTAATCGGCCTTGGACTATTAAAATCGAACCAAATAATAGAGGAAGTGAAATTTTCAAACAATTACAAGATGCTTGTTTGAGTCCATACAAAGACTTATTCAGTTTATAACTTGTATATCACCTGGGCACATAAAACGTTAAGGAATATGCATGAAAATTTTTTCATGCAAATCACCTTGCAAAAAGGCATTATTGATGTCCAGTTGGTGCAATTTCCATTTACGAATAACTGCTACTGCCAACAATAGCGCACAATGATTAATTTAGCTATAGGCACAAATATCTCATGGTAGTCAAGACCTTCAACTTGAGTATAACCCTTAGCAACCAGTTATGTCTTTAGTGATCAATCGATCTATCTAGCTTGTACTTTATGTGATACACTTATTTGGAATCAATAGCTCTCTTCACAGGTGGTAAATCAACCAAAAAGTCTATATTTGATTTTTTTCCAATGCTGCAATCTCAGTGTATTACCTCGTGCCACTTTAGATTTTTTTAGCTTGTGAAAATATTTTAGCTCATTAGTAGAACTGATGGCCGCCAAAAAAAACTAGATGCTGAGGAGAAGATTTATCATAATGAATAAAATTTGAGAGAAGGTAAAGAGTACCTGATAAAACTGTTGGAGCAGTAGACCGTGAGGGATCAAGTGAAGGTGGTAATTGGAAGGCATAATCTTTTAGTTAAGCTGGTATTTATTGAGTTTGAGTGGATCTAATTGACTGTAGTCTAGAATTTGGTTATGATCAATAGGAAGAGGTCCGTTGGAAGCATTTCGGATGAATTATTTATATTTGTAGAAGGTTCAAATATAGCATTGGCAATAAGTATGTATGATGGTAGATCATCAAAAATATGTTTATAAAAAATTATATCTCATGAGACAAAAATACTATGATTTTCAAGATCAAAAACATGATATCCTTTTATCTATATGGGTAAACAAGAAATATACATTGAATGGCTCTAGAATCAAATTTAGCACATGACCTTGTATGGTTATGTGCATAACATTAGCAACTAAAAATAAGAAGGTGATCATAAGAAGGTGGTTGATTAAATAACACTTCATATGGTATTTATAGTAAAACTAGAGTTGGAAAATGATTGATATATATGCAAACATAAGCACACATTCATTCTAAAATTTTATTGGCACCACTTCCAATAAGTGCCTACATTTACATTCCACTACTCCATTTTGTTGAAGGTATAAATATAAGATGTTTGATGTTCTATGCCATGAGCTATGTAAAATTGTTTCATAGATATAGATATGAATTCACCCCCATTGTCGCTACGCATGTTTTTAATTTGGAATCAAATTATGTAATATGACAAAAAGATGCAACATGAGTAGATGCTTCATATTATGTTTAAGTAAATCCAAGTACCACATGAAAAATCATCTACTATGGTGAGAAAATAATGTGAGCCATTAAGAGATGGAGTGGATATGGTCTCCATATGTCACAATGAATTAACTCAAAACAACAAGAACTTTTATTATTGCTAATAAAAGGAGTTCTAGTTTGTTTTCATGACGACAAATATTATAAACATGATTTTGAGAAAAATTAAAAGATATACATGAAATTTTAAATAAAATACTAAAAAAAGTATGTCCTATGCACATATGCTAAAGCAAGCTAGAAAATTTTATCATAGCCTAAAGAACCGTGGGATTTGATAAAAAGCAGCAATAATAGATACCATCCCTCTATCTACCACTCCAATCAGCTTCTTCGAGGTGGGGTCCTGAAATATACAAAAATCAGGAAAGAAAATAATAATACAAGATAAATCAAAAGTCAATTTATTAACTAAGAGCAAATTGCATGTGAAATTCGGTATGCAAAGAACATATGAAGGGTAATATCACCAGGCAGTTTCATTCACCAAAATGGGAAATAGGAAGGCTTGTGCCATTTGGCAATTTGATAGGTCTATCAAAGGGTATAACAGTATGTGAATTAGGATGGTGGAAGATGAGACTATATTTTTAATGTTGGGAATTATGTCCCAAAGCCAATCATCTAGGCTGTAGATGGTTGTGCA
Source organism: Areca catechu (assembly GCA_021397845.1). Lineage (NCBI taxonomy): Eukaryota > Viridiplantae > Streptophyta > Magnoliopsida > Arecales > Arecaceae > Areca > Areca catechu. The sequence goes on from JAHSVC010000043.1 coordinate 643,007, forward strand.
ACTCATGTATATGTATGAATATTGAATTGAATAAAAGTTTATTCTAGTTGTTCATCACATATATCTTCTTAATTGAACTCTTGTGTGATGATGTCCTTAAGCTACCTTGTATACGATGTAGAGAGGATACATCGTATAGTTCATAAACTGGTACACGACCAAAGGATATGCTGTTCAGGATGATTGTGTATCGAGAATAGGTCGTTGATGTCATGTCTATTGGTTATCCTCTTAACCAAGTAACATGGAGATGCTAGTATGACGTCAGGTGTTATGTTTTGACACTTCACTGAACATGACTCTCATACGGGACTCTCTTTCTGTCGAGAGGAGTCTTGCATTAAAATGTGGACATGAATATTTCTCTAACTTGAGATCACTATGGCAGCATGCAAGCAACTCACTGTGCTTAGGTGCCGGACTACCCGGATTTCTATTCCAGTGATGAAAGGTTACTAGGTACAGTCAAGTACTTGTGTAGCGGTAGTAGGATCGAGATAGGATTGATCTCTCCAATGGTTTGGATTGAATGCTTAGTATGCCTCAATTAAGAAAGACTTTGGCCGGGCATTCCATGTAAAGGGTTACAAAGATTTTTTGTTTGAGATATTGAGATGGATTAATTAGGGTTGGGCAGTTTAACCCTATGCCATTTGGAGCATCAGGAGGATCAAGGAATAAGTTCAGTGCTATTCCATATTCGATAAGTTCAGGTTGCTCAATTTTTCAACTTATCCGGACCCGGGTGTCATGCTAGATAGCGACTTTGGCTGGTACTGAAAATGTCCCATGCTACCGGCCTAGTGTTTGAACATGAGGGATCACACACATTAGAGGCTTGAGTAACTAATCAGCAAATCGATTTGGACCTAATTATAATTATTACAATTATAATTTGACCTAATTATTTAGATTAATTGTAATTAAATTAAATCAAATTTAATTTGATTTAATTAATCCAAATTATGTTGGGTCAACAGCCTTTTCGAAATAGGTTGATTGGATTTAAATATGTATTTTGATTTGAGTGTCAAATCAATTTGGAATTAGACCATGAGTCAGAGCCCAGTTGGACTGGGACTCTTTTCCTCATGCACACATGGCACTCTCCCTCTCTCCTCTGATTCCACACACCATATGCGATGATGTTTGCATGAATGTAGAGGAATGACATAAGCAAACTTAGTCTCCTCTCATATATGACTTGGAACTTTCTTAAGTCTTGTGTCATACTAGTCTCCTCCCATTTTGACTGGTAAACCCTTCATTAATTGTTATAATAAGAAAGGGTGGTGACTTGGAATGGGGAATTGACCTCATTAATGGGAGTGGAGAAGAAGGAAGAAAACTCTCCATGTGAAAAGGCTTAAGACGGTTTTTAGGTCCGGAACGGTGATCCTATTGAGCTCGAGCAGAACAATGAGGATCCGATCATCTATATATTGCACTACAAAGATCTGACTCTGAGGCATGGCTTGGAGCCATGCGATCCGATATGGAGTCCATGGACATCAACAATGTTGGACATGGTGATCCACCTGAGGGGATAAAACCCATCGGGTCTAAGTGGATGCAGATGGGTAGGTGGAGACCTGTAAAGCCCGTCAATTGCCAAGGGGTATCGTCAGCGATATGGTATCGATTATGACGAGACATCTTTCCTGGGCAATACTCAAGTCCATTCGGATCATGCTTGCTTTGTCAGCACATTTTGACTATGAGATCTGACAAATGGATGTCCGAACAGTTTCCTAAATGGGGAGCTGGATGAGAAGGTGTATATGATACAGCCTGAAGGGTTCACATCCATAGACAAGTCAAACGTGTGTAAATTGCATAGGTCATTTATGGATTCATGCAAGCATTTCGAAGTTGGAACATGTGATTTGATAGTGTATCAAATCGTAGGCTTCGTTATGAATGCAGAGGAACACTATATCTATAAGTGGGTTAATGGTTCTGTGATTGTATTCCTAGTACTGTATGTTGATGACATTCTCTTAATCCGGAATGACATCACAGCATTGCAAGGAATAAAGGTCTGGTTGTCATCTCAGTTCTTCATAGAACTTGGATGAAGCTTCTACATACTGGGTATGAAGATCTATAGAGATAGATCTAAAATGCTTCTGGGATTATCCCAGTCTATGTACAATGATACCGTGCTGAAACAGTTCAGCATGAAAATTCCTAGAAAGTCTATCTCCTGATAGGATTTCGAATCACTTTTTCCAAGAAGGATTGTGTACAATCCTAAGAAAAGAGAATGCATGAATAGAGTTCCTTATGCTTCGGCAGTGGACTCTATCATGTATGCTATGACATGTACTAGACCAGAAATGGCATACTCACTAGGAGTAGTGAGCAGATACCAGTCTGACCCAGGTGAGGTGCATTGGAAGGTGGTTAAGACTATCCTGAAGTATTTGAGAAATAAAAAGGACCAATGGCTGATTATGGAGACCTGACTTCAAACATGTGGGGTATACTTGCTCCAGTTTCCAGTCTGACAGAGATGATAGCAAGAGTGTGTCAGGGTTTGTGTTACCCTGAATGGAGGAGCGATCTGCTGGAAGAGTTCCAAGCAGGTAGCTGTTGCAGACTCGGTAAGCGAAGCAGAGTACTTTGCAGCATCAGATTTGGAAAAGAAAGTTGTGTGATTGCGGAAATTTGGATAGGCTAGGGGTGGCACCTTCCCTAGATGGTCCTGTTGTTGTCTTGTGACAGAATATGAGCCATGTTCAAGCTAAGGAGCCAAAGTCTATCACCACACTAATCATATTCTGCGATGCTATCACCTCGTGTGAGAGATCGTGGAACGAGGCGACATCAATCTTATGAAGATCGATGGAAAGGAAAGTCTGGCCGACCCTTCACTAAAGCCCTTGGAATCAAAGAGTTCGACAAAGGAAAATGGGTATTAGATACTGTTCTGATTGGCTTTAGTACAAGTGGGAGTTGTGGGAAATTGTGTCCCAAAGCCAATCGCCTAGGTTGTAAGCGGTTGTGCTCAGTATTATAATCTGTATATGAATTAATAAAACATTATTTTGGCAGCTCATCACATCATTCATTCCCTGTATTGAACTCAATTTATGTGATGAAGTCCTTAGGACTGCACTGACTTTGATATAGAGAGGATATATCGAGTGGTCCTTTAAAAGGTTCGCAACTAAAGGATACATATTACAGGACGGCAATGTATCAAGTATAGGTTATTGTGGTTCATATAGTTTAGTTGTCCTCTTGACCAAAGGAGTGTGGTGACACTGATGTGATCTGCAAGTGAGATGTGTGACATCTCATTGAACGTGACTCCGTGGAGCTCCTTTCTGCCAAAAGATTGCTCGCGATGGATATGGGTATATGTGTCCCTCCGACCTGAGGTCATCATGGTAGCTGCAAGCAACTCCCTGTGCTTTGGTATCGGACTACCATATTTCTAATCCGGTGACGGAAGGTTTCTGGGTACAGGCAAGTACCTGTGGAGCAGTGGTGGACCAAGATGGAATTGACCTGTCCAAATTGTTTGGATTGAATGTCTCGCAGTGTCTCAATTTAGCAAATCCTTGGCCAATGTAGTCCCAGTGAGGAGTCACTAGACTTGCGAGGTTGAGACATGTAGGGATTGACTCAGTCAGGGTTGGCAGTCTAACCCTAGGTCATCCTGAGCATAGATGTCAAAAGGATGAATTATACGGTAACCATATGTCAGAGGTTCGATAGATTGCTCTCGCATCTCGGCCTATTGGGACGTCGGGACCCATTGCTAGATGATATCTTGTGCTGGTATATTAGAAATATTCCAGTGCTACCGTTTATGTTCGAGCCTATGAGATCACACGCCATCGAGGATTTCTTCTAATCGAGGAATCGATTAACGATTGGGAATCGTTTCGGTATTTACGTCAAACGGATGATTGAGTACACATTAGATTTTTCTGGTACGATTTGATCGACCAGGATTAATTTGGGTCAACCAGGAATTGTTCTGGATGACTAGGACTGCACACCGTTTTATTTATTGGGTTTAGTCGGACTGGGATTTATTAAACCAATTTTTTGAAATGGTGAACCAAGTTTTATTTGGTTTGTCGAACCAGATTTTACTTGGCTTGGACCGGGTTTTATTTAAAAAGTTTTGAAATCTGGTTTGATAAACCGGATTTTATTTGGAATAGCTTGAACCAGGATTTTGATTGAACCGGCTTTAAATTTAGTTTGGACCGGTTTAAGCAAGAACCGGTTTTCTTCTCCCACGAATTGTTCTACACGGTGACATGAAACAACGTAACTCTTCCTTCCCCTGTTTAACCGAACGAATGGATCTCGCGGTGATTTCTCTCCCGCACGCGTCTGCCTCCCTCGGTCGAAGACCAGCACGCCTCTTCTCCTCTTGGCCCTCTCACAAATCTCTCACGGTGTTTTCCTCCCGCGAGTCTCCCCTTCTTCTCCCCCAGCAGCAGCAGCAGCGATCGGATGAGACTTCCCTTGTTTCTCTCCCGCGACGTCTCTCAGCCCAGATTCTCTCCCGCGACGCCTCTCTCGGCCTTGTCTTCTCCCGCACGATTCTCTCAACTTGCCTATAAATTCCTGCTGTTGGTTGATCGACAAATATAGCAGAGAAGCGACAAAAGAGAAGTTGGAACAAGGTTGCAGCCGTGAAGGAGGTGTGCAAGGAAAAAGCAAAACAGAAGAAGGGCTGCCGTGAGCAAGAGAGAGGGCTTCACCATGTTCTCCTCTTAGGTCCCAGATTCTTCCAGCAGCAGGAGTTCGTCCAAGGAAGAGATTGGAACAGGTTGCAGCCGTACGGTGGGGTTATTCGCAGCAGGTTGTATGACGATGAGCTGCAGGCCGTGAGATGGTGGTGAGAGAGAGGAAGAAAATACAGAGAGAGTACAAGAGCAGCAAGCTTTGGTTCCCTCTCAACTCCATTAGACGCTGTTCTAGGGGTTGCCAGATGAGGGGAGGAACAGGGCGTGCGATCAGCGTGGAAGAAGAATAAGAAAATGAGAAGAAAACAGGGGATTTTGGAGAATATGACAGGAATAACTTTATTCCTGTACCCGGCTATTCCAGCATTTTTTCAGGTTATTCCAGCAGGAATAAATTTCCAATTTGTGTGCTTTAGGTGGATTTGGGCGGTCTTGGAGAAGACTTCAGTGGGGATTATTTGATATTTCACTATTCCACCTGTTCATGACCAGTTTTGGATTTTTGATGGACTAGCATCCATCCGGGAGTCGGATCAGCGAGAGCTCGTGCATGGATACTCTAGAGGGTGGACGCGTGGACATCTCGAGAGGTCGGATCGATCTTCTTATGCTGTCGTTGCAGATCTTATTTTACTATTGCAGATTTTATTTGCTGTTGAAAGAGTTCAACTGGTTGCTGCTAATCTGATCTGAAGACTGAGGTTTTCGGCTTCGGTTCAGGTATGATTTTTTTTTGTTATCATGCATGCTTAGATCTAGATTTATCATACTGTTTATATTTATTGCAATTGCCTATACATGCCTCTTGTAATTGTTACATACTTCATGTTATGTTAGATTCTATGCATGAGTAGGTACTTTCCGCTGCATGTTTAAAATTTTTAATTATGCAATACCTACTCCCTAGTGCTGCATGCCTAGGATAGGCTTCTGCTGCACCAGGTTTTTCTTCACTAGTACCCGCTAAAGGATAAATGCTATTCTTCGGATTTGAATGTAGAGGCTACCAGTCTAAATAAAATAGTGGGAGAAACCTTTAGATTAAAGTCCATGTCTTTAGAAATTTTAAATAATTTATATAATGATAGGTATTATTCTCCATTTTCAGATTATATCGACCACTTTGTCGCTACAGTCATTATTAGATAATGACAAACTTTCTGGACCCAACTTCGATAGCTGGTATCGAAAACTCTGGATAGTCCTGGAGCACGAACGGATCCTCTATGTAATAACGGATTCGGTAGCTGAGATCCTAGCCCCAATACTTGTGGCACTATCATGGACACTTACCAGAAGTGGATCTTTGACCGCACCACGGTGCGTTGCATAATGTTGGCTGCGATGAATGACGAATTTAGTCGCAAGTTCGAGGAGACCCAGCAAGAAGAGATTCTTCAAAAGTTAAAGGAATCTTTTGGCACTCTAGATGATACTGAGAGATACCATATCTCTTTTGCCATCTATAACATGCTTATGCATGACAAAGCTTCGGTGACTAATCATGTAATGTACATGATTGAGTTATTTGAGCATTTGGGCAAACTCGAATGTCCTTTGCATGAGCAACTCGACAAGGACACGATTATGAATTCTCTGCCCCCTTCCTATCAGGTCTTTCTTAATAATTTTAGAATGAATAGGCCTGTAGTAAACTATCATGAGATGTTAGGGTTACTGTAGACTTATGAGAGACCATAACCTTAACAAGGGGTTAGTAAATCTAGTGGGAGGTTCTGGAGCAGGATGTCGTCCCTTTGGAAAAGAGAAAGAAGAAAAAGAATAAGAAGGTGCTACGTACTATGACAAGTCAGACTAGGAGGATAAAGGCTGACAAGAGTAAGGCAGAGTGCTTCTTCTATAAGAAACCAGGTCACTGGAAGCGGAACTGTTCTGCTTACCTTGCAACTCTGGACCTGAACAAGCAAAGGAAGGGAAAGTAGCAAGGTGTTGCTAGTCAAGGTATTTATATGATAAATCCTTGTAGTTTTGCTGTTTATGATATTACTAGCTGGGTATTGGATACTGAAAGTCCTTACCACATTTGTAACTCTTTGCAGGGACATCAAGTTAGTAGGAGATTCGGAACCGGTGAAAGGTTTTTGAACATTGGGAACGGAAGTCAAGCTCCAGTTCTGATGTTGGGAATTATTTCTTTGAATTTCAAATATTGTATTGTCATTCTAAATGAATGTCATTTTTGTCCTTCTTTTTTAGTAAATATCATTTCTATAGGCCTTTTGACCAATGATGGTTATGAATTATCAATAAAGAAAGATATTTGCTACATCACTTTGAATAGTTTTAATATGATGAATGGACAATTGAAGAATGGCATATATATACTGTCACAGCCTGTTACTGTAATGTACACTACTAATAAATGCCCTAGGATACATAAGGTCAGTGATATTTATCTCTGGCACAGTAGGCTAGGTCATATAAACAAGAAGAGGATAAATAAGTTGGTGTGAGAAGGTCTCCTGGATCTCATTGAGAGTGAGTCCTTGATGACTTGTGAATCTTGTCTTCTTGAAAAAATGACCAAGTCACCTTTTACTGGAAAGGGTGAAAGGGCCAGTGATATTCCAAGTCTCGTACATACTAATGTATATGGACCTATGAATATCAGTGTAAGAGGTGGATATAGTTATTTCATTACGTTTATAGGCAATCTTTTGAGATACGGTTATGTCTACCTCATGAGACATAAATTTGATGCATTTGAAATGTTCAAACATTACCATAATGAAGTTGAAAAACAAACTGGAAAGTTTATTAAAACCTTTCGATCAAATCGAGATGGTGAATATCTTTCCAGTGAGTTTCTGACTTATCTTGAGGAGAATGAGATTCTCTCTCAATGGACTCCTTCGGGGATGCCTAAGTTAAATGGTGTGTCTGAAAAGAGGAATCGAACTATGTTGGACATGGTTTGATCCATGATGGACTTAGCTAGTATGCCTAAATCTTTTTGGGGATTTGTTCTAGAGTCAGAGTCCTACCTTCTGAATAGGGTTCCAAGTAAGTCCGTTAACAAAACACCATATAAGATATGGACTGGATGGAAGCCGACTCTCTCTTACTTTCGAGTTTGGGGGTGTCCAGCTTATGTCAGACGTTTGGGGACAAATAAACTAGGACTTAAGTCTGATAGGTATCTTTTTATTGGGTATCCTAAAGAATCCAAAGGATATTATTTCTATCTACCTGAGGAACAAAAGTTGTTCATCAGTCTTAGGGCAACCTTTTAGAAAGGGAGTACCTTGATGAAGGCACTCAAGCTGCTGAGGTTGAACTTGGGGAAGTTCAACAATAGAAGAACCTTCTCACTCTAAGACCACTATAGAATCGGATTTGATTAGATCAGATCCAGAGCTCATAGTGCATCCATTAAGGATATCTGGTAGAGTACCATGTTAACCGGACAGATACTACGGTTTCTTGGTCTAGGATGATGATCTTGTTGAACTCGATGAGAATAACGAGGATCCAATCACCTATATGGATGCAATGATAAGGTCTGATTCTGAGTCATGGTTGGGAGCCATGAAATCCGAAATGGAGTCCATGAAAATCAACAATGTATGGACATTGGTTGATCCACCTGAAGGGATAAAATCCATTGGGTGCAAATGGATCTTCAAGAAGAAGCAGGGCGCAAATGGGTAGGTAGAGACCTATAAAGCCTATCTGGTTGCAATGGGGTATCGTCAGCGTTATGGTATTGACTATGACGAGATATTTTTCTTGTGGCAATGTTCAAGTCCATTCGGATTATGCTTGCTTTGGCAGCACATTTAGACTATGAAATATGGCAAATGAATTTCCGAACAACTTTTCTAAATGGTGAGCTGGAAAAGGAGGTGTATATGATGCAGCCTGAATGGTTCATATCCATAGATGAGTCTAAAGTATGCAAGCTTCAGAGGTCTATCTATGAACTCAAGTAGGCTTCTCGGAGTTGGAACATGCGCTTTGATAAATGTATCAAGACGTATGGCTTCGTTAGGAACGGAGAGGAACCTTGTACATATAAATGGACAAATGGTTATGTAGTTATATTTCTTGTTTTGTATGTGGATGACATTCTCCTAATCGGAAATGACATTCCAGCATTACAAGAACTAAAGGTCTGGCTTTCATCTCAATTCTCTATGAAAGACTTAGGTGAAGCCTCATTCATACTGGGTATGAAGATCTATAGAGATAGATCTAAGAGGCTTCTAGGACTGTCCCAATCATGTACATAGACACTAGTTGAAGTGGTTTAGCATGATAAATTTTAAAAGGGGCTATCTTCTAATAAGTCATGGAATTACTCTTTCCAAGAAGGATTATGCGACAACACCTGAGGAAAGAGAGCATATGAGTAAGATTCAATATGCTTCGACAGCAGGTTCTATTATGTATGTTATGCTATGTACTAGACCAGACGTGGCATACTCACAAGGGGTAGTGAGCAGATACCAGTCTGATCTAGGTGAAGCTTATTAGAAAGTTGCTAAGAGCATCCTTAAGTATTTGAGAAATACTAAGGACCAATGGTTTATTTATGGAGATCATTGAATGAGGTGACATCGAGCTTCTAAAGATTGATGGAAAGGAAAACTTGGCCGACCCCTTCACTAAAGCTATTAGAATTCAAGAGTTTGATGACTGTAAATGGAAGATGGAAATTAGATTCTGTTTTGATTGGCTTTAGTCCAAGTGCGAGTTGTTGGAAATTATGTCCCAAAGCCAATCATCTAGGCTGTAGATGATTGTGCAACTCATGTATATGTATGAATTATTGAATTGAATAAAAGGTTTATTCTAGTTGTTCATCACATATCATCTTCCTAATTGAACTCTTGTGTGATGATATCCTTTAAGCTACCTTGTATGCGATGTAGAGAGGATACATCGTATAGTTCATAAACTGGTTCTCAACCAAAGGATACACTATTCAGGATGATGGGTGTATCGAGAGTAGGTCATTGATGTCATGTCTGTTGGTTGTCCTCTTAACCAAGTAGCATGGAGATGCTAGTTGACATCAAGTGTTATGTTTTGATACTTCACTGAACATGACTCTCATGCGGGACTCTCTTTCTGCGAAGAGAAGTCTTTCATTAGAATGTGGACATGAATTATTTCTCTGACTTGAGATTACTATGGCAACTTGCAAGCAACTCACTGTGCTTAGGTGCCAGACTACCCGGATTTCTAATTCGGTGACGGAAGGTTACTGGGTATAATCAAGTACTTGTGTAGCGATACTAGGATCGAGATAGGATTGATCTCTCCAAATGATTTGGATTGAATGCTTAGTATGACTCAATTGAAAAAGACCATGGGCAAGGCATTCCTTATAAAGGGTTACAATGATTCTTTATTTGAGACATATTAAGATGGATTAATTAGGGTTGGACAGTTTAACCCTATGCCATCCGGAACATCAGGAGGATCAAGGAATAAGTTCAATGCTATTCCATATTTAATAAATTCAGGTTGCTCTATAATTTTTCAACCTATCCGGACGCCGGGTGTCATTGTTAAATGGCGACTTTGGCTAGTACTGGAAATGTTCCCATGCTACCGGCTTAGTGTTTAAACCTGAGGGGTCACATATATTAGGGGCTTAAGTAACTAATCAGCAAATCAATTTGGACCTAATTATAATTATTACAATTAATATTTGACCTAATTAATTATGAATTAATTGTTAATTAAATTAAATCAAATTTAATTTGATTTTAATTAATCCAAATTATGTTGGGTCAATAGCCTTTTCGAAATAGGTTCGATTGGATTTAAATCTAGCTTTTGATTTGAGTGTCAAATCAATTTGAAATTAGATCATGAGTCAGAGCCCAGTTGGACTGGGACTCTCTCTCCTCATGCCACATGGCACTCTCCCTCTCTCTTTGATTCAACACGCCACATACGATGATGTTTGCATGAATGAAGAGGAATGACATAAGCAAACTTAGTCTCCTCTCATTTATGACTTGGAACTTTCTTAAGTCTTGTATTCACACTAGTCTCCTCTCATTTTTGACTTGGTAAACCCTTCATTAATTTGTCATAATAAGAAAGGGAGGTGACATGGAATGGAGAATTGACCTCATTAATGGGAGTGAGAAGAAGGAAGAAACTCTTCCATGTGGCTTAAGAAGGTTTTCATGGAAGTGTGAAAGCATTAAAAGAGAGAAGATCTTCTTCTCCTCTTTAAATGTTTTCGCACACATGGTCTTATGGCATTAATGGATGATGGCCTAAATAAGGAGAGGGGGAGGATGGTGGCCGGCCAAGCTTGAAGCAAGCATGAAAGCATGATTGATTGAGGGAGTGCTTGGGTGAGTGAAGAGAAGGGGAGAAGGGAATATCATCCACTTGGGTGTTTTGCTACCAAAGGTTTCCTCTCCCTTCCATTCATTCCTTCTCCTTCTCTTAGTCTTTGTTTCAAATATTGAGAGATTATTTAGATAAGAAGAAGGAGAGGAAAGAAGGTCCTAGATCTTACAAAGGTCAGTTTACAAGATAGAAGCTAGAGACCGGTCCAGCTGTCAATCGGGACACCTTTTGAAGTAAGCCCGAGTTGCTGAAAGAGGAGAGGGCTGCAAGGATCTAGTAGTCTTATATCCTCTACGACTTAGCTACGACAAGCCCTACGTGGATACCAGCAGAGGCAGTATGCGTGTGTTGTTAGCAAAGCAGGAGTCCCTTCTACAGGTTTGAGCCACCCTGGGATCACGACTGAGATCTAGGGATCTTGCTACAACCTTCAGTGAACATCACTAAGGTATGTTTTATATTATGTAGACATAATTATCATTACATGATTTCATATTTACATTACTCCAAATGCATCTAGATCCTGGTAGGGACTTGTGTTAATTAGATTAACATTTATAGATAAAATAGTTTTATCACTTTCCACTGCTGCATGCTTTTAGAAAAGTTTTAAAATGCATGTATCGCCCTTCACCGGTGGGAACGGTTTCCTTACTATCAAATGCTCCGCTATCCATAATCCACGTAGTTAAAAAAGTAGTTTAACCTGAAAGATGATCATGAGTGGAAGTCATAGCATGTGAAGCTTGGCTAGAAGGGGATTGCACACCATTAAAAAAAATTAGCAATTGAGTATTCTGTTACATATTTAGACTTGAAATAGATGACACGGCCTATTCTAAAGAACTATTTGATTCACAAACAGCTACAACAGACGCTACTATAGGATGTTGCTTGCTTCGTTGATTCTATCCTTATCTTCCAGTATGAGCTGAGCCATTTTTCTTTTGTTCTCCATGTTGGTGGGTAGCCAATAAACTGAAAACAATATTCCTTTGTGTGGCCATGTTTGTGACAATGATGATCATTACGTTAACATCACATGTGATGGAAAAAGTAGTCGTAGCCTCATGATTGGGCTGCCGCATGACAGTAATAGATTGCTGCTTTTCTTCTTATAAAATCATAAAAAAAATTTTACTTAAAAAGATAATAGATCACTATTGAGGATTTATGATCGTACCGTATTGAAACTTAAATTTTATCCTATAAGAAACTGATAGATTTTTTCTATTTCTCTTGCTATAGTGAAAGCCTTTCAAGCCCCACACGTACATAGAGAGATAGTGTCATACAAGTGCAACTCATCTCATAAGGCTTTAAGCTTTGAATAATAAGATGTGACTGAGAGCCCTTCTTACATAGTGAGACGAAGATCATGATAAGCTGGTATACTCTTGGAGCATTACCTTGTGGGAATCTTTCTTCTAAATCTATCCAAATGAAACGTGCAGTGTCAGCATATGCTACACTATCATACAAATCTCTAACAATGGCATTGAATAACTATGATATAACTATGGAGTTACACTTTATCCAAGCTACAAAATAAGATGAATGAGTATTAGGTTTGGAAATACTCCCATCAATAAACCCTATTTTATTCTTGGCATTAAGGGCATTTTGCATCATCATTTTCCAAGTAGGGTAGTTATCTCCATTCAAAATGGTCGAAACAAAAGTTGTTCCCGGATTATCAGATGGGTGGAGATAATATGGAGAATCAATAGCAATGAAAGAGGAGATCATTTCCCTGTTATCAAGGAAATCTGCTCTTGTGACATTAAGAAAGCTAAGAGAATCAAGAAAATGAATGATGTAAAGATGGAACAATACTTGCTAAAAAAATGATCAAAGCTCTGATACCATAATAAAATTTGAAGGAATTGGTTATTTCTCTTGTATCCATTATAAATGATTTATACACAATGACCATATTATAAAATAGAAAGAAAACAGCCATGATAAAACATAAGAGAAAAATGATCATACTACAAAATAAGAATTTAAAATAATGCAGATTCTTTCTTTACTTGAATTTAAATTCAAGATTTAAATTTGAAGTTGAATTTAAATTAATATTGAAATGTTTTTCTTATTTTTCTTGCACATACCGTTCAAATTCAAATTCAAAATTTGAATCTAAATGCATAATATGATACTTGGTTGACTGCCCGATTTATCTCTGATTATCTACCTAATCTATCTATCAATAGTAATAAATCTATAATCAACCTATAAATCAAATATTTGACTTCAAAATAATTTTATACAACAGTCTAGTAACTTAATTCAAAAATTCATTAGAAACTTTACCAAGACGTAGGCTCATATAATTTCACCATAATATCAATTCCACCAATTCTAAATTGTATCCATAATTTGCTACATATTTATTATCTTTTAATACTCCAAACTATATTTCAATAAAATCAAAATTGCTATCACATTATTCCAAAATCATATTCAATTTGGATTCTCAAAATATCAATTTTTTTATGCCAATGATATTTTTTTTCTTGAAACTAGGCTTGACACATGTAACCAGAATTTTAACAATATCAATCTACTATACTTTTCTTAAGCATAGCCCTAAGGATCTCAATTTATATCCACAAAATATATATCATCTGAAACAAGTTATTAGACTTCTAGTATCAATAATTATTTTGAGATATTTGATCAAAATTTTAATTATACCCTACCCTCACTAACTTAAGTTATTATGATCTTAAGCCTTAACTCTAATAGTACTAAATCTATCATGTCCCGGACCTGATGGCCTGATCCTGGCATGTGATAGATGACTGCACATCCATAGGATTTCACCCTCCATAACATGCAAGGCCTTATATATATATATATATATATATATATTATATTATATATATAATACTATAGATATATATAGATATATATATATATATAATATATATATATATTCATCACCCAAACTAGATAGTAATAAGCAATAATTGATTTAACATAATTATTTGAAAAGAGTCTACAATCTCATTAATTTACATATTGTTGGGATTTTAGTGCCTCAATTCTATCTCTAAAAGAATCTTGGAAGAAGCCACAATAGCCAGCGAAAAGTAGGCTTGAAAAAATCCAAAAAAAGAGTTTTTGGCCGAGATCCATGGCCGGCATGCAGGCCAGAGCACAACCAAGATTGTGCAACCCAGCATGTAAAGGCACGGGCTGTGACCCATGCGAGGCTTGGCCTGTAGTGCGCATGCACTGTGCAAGCTCGATCCTAGGCGGTGGTTTATCCCATTTTTTCTTACCCTTTGTTTCACGTGGTGTTGGCGGTCTGTGAAAGGTTGACACATAAGATGCGTGTAATTGGACGGCCGAGCACCGATCGCACAAGGATTCGATGGCCGTGCACATGTCCCATGATGATAGGATGGATGGCGTTGATTCTAGCATGATTTGAGGCATGTTTAATGGATTTGTGAGCAAATTTCGGCACGATCAAGTTTGATCAATGGCTAGAAGTGGATCTACAGTCAAATACAAATTGGAAAGGCTACAGAACTCCAATTTGAATATGGTTTAGATCGTTAAACTCATGGTAAGATATTCTTCATACTAGAGGCTATAAAAATGAGAGCAAAGAATCAAGACAATGTATGAAGATCTAGAGAATTTCAGAGAGTATGGTAGTGGTGAAAAAAACTGTAGGGATTGAGAGTTAAGATTTGTGAGAGGGATTTGGGATTTGTTGTTGAAAAAATTTAAATGAGATTGAAAGTGAGAGTTCCAATCTTGTAAATTTATTTTTTTTCATAGTAAAATTTTGCATGCCTAATTGATTATATATTTTTTATTTATTTTTTCTCTTCTTCCTCTTGTGACATCAAAACTGACAATCATGATCTTGAAAATGAGGGCATGTATTCTATATAAGTGATCCCTGATGCATGGTATCAATACAGTTGGTACTATAATAACTTATATCAAAGCAAGTTAATACCATAACACTTACAAATTCCAAATAGTTTATTCAAAGAAATCTAATATTATTTTTAGATCCTATATAAGTTCCTCACTACTCAATTCCAAATCCCATCTACTTTACTGCATCTAAAAAAAATAAAAAATGTATAATGATCTTTACAAGCACAATAAGTTACTAGAACCTCTAGTTTAATTAAATATTTTATACATGAAATATGAATTTTTAGATTTACCTGATTTTTTCATAAAAACACAATGAAATATATAAACATGTATATATATATATATATATATATATATATATATATATATATATATAATATAGATTCAAAATATGTATTTGGCCAAAATAAATTTTTCAAGATAATAAAGGATCGATCATTCACACTCACTATCCTAATCCCCTTCACTATGGCTATGATTGGTCCATGACAAGTTTTGAAAGAAACTAGGTCCTGACTACAACATGCCATCCATCGGTCATGAGTCAATGATAGCATTTAATTAGCGATATCATTTTAGTCACTAATACTTTTTTATATTTTTAATTAAAAAACTAAAAATATTATTAGTGATGGCATTATTATCACTAATAATGTCACAAATATCTATTAGTAGCAATGAATTTTTTACCATCGCTAATAAGCCCTATTAGCAATAATGGTTTTTTCAACAAATTATTAGAGATGGCTAGCCATCACTAATACTATTACTGATGGTATTTAGGTTATTAGTGATAATAATCGGCCAATGCTAATAACTTCATTTCTTGTAGTGGAAGGAAAGTAAATCCTAAATTCATGTGATCATAGTCGACTAGAAAGTAGTGAAACTGACATATAATATATTTTCAATGCAATCAAATATAGTTCATGTTTAATAAATCATGTACATTTGATCTAATATTTCCCAACCATTTTCATATAAAGCATATAAGATACTTAATTTGAGCAATATAACACAATAATTAATAAATTTTCAAACAAATCATGATAAAAATATACTAAGATTAAAGATAACTTACTATCCAAAATAAATCAGATCGAACAATCATAGCTCTCATCATGAAGTCTGATCTCCAGCTAGACTTAATTCTCCTTTAGCATTAAAGGCTCTAGTGAAAATTATTAATAATACTATATATTAGTCTTCAATCAAAGAAAAGATTGGAATGAAGAGAGAGAATCATAGTCTAGATTATGTTATGGGTTCAATTTATATGATTTGGGTTAATCTAGATCCTATTAGGTCAGAGTTCGACTATCGAAGTGGTTCACAAAAGGTTGAGCCTCTCTCCTTCTCTTTTCTTTTTTTCTTCATCCCATCCATTTTTTTTCCTTTCTTTTCTTATCCCCCCCCACCCCCCCCACCCACCCAAGCCAACACAAGGAGGGGGAGTGGGGTGGGGTTCTTCCATGTCTTCAAGAGGAGGATGGAGGAAAGGGAGAAGGGGTGTCCGATGATGGTGTGGCTAGGAATGCCAGGAGATGATAGCACAACCAGAGTAGTCATAGCTTGGTATTGATCAGACAAGCATAGAGAAAGAGGCATTGCCTCATGCCTCTTGGTGGCAGCTCCCATGATCAAAAAAATACAAGGAAAGAAGGGGGACTCACTAGCGAGTGTGGAGATGATAGAGCTATGCTAGAAGGGGATGGATTTCGATCATTTTTTGGTGGCAATAGATCCAAAACATGGGAAAACAAAATAAGATTGGTTTTGAGAGTGTAAGGAAGAGGTTTTGGGACTTTAAATAGCAATGGAGGCTAGGATTTCCTAGCCTTCGATGAGTTTGAATTGGAGGACTCCACTTCCATTTACATTGATTAGGGCTCTGCCCTATTTGAAAGTGAAAGAAGCCTTTGGGTTTGATGGTGGGCTAGGACAAGAGGTTGGCCGAATAGCTGGGCATCACATAGGGCTTCATATTTGTCCATGCACATATATAGATGCATCTTTATATATCCATGTACATATATGCATAGTTCTATGTGAACTTCTAACAGAAAAAATGATATATATACATGCATATAAAGATATTTGTTGGGTTGTTGTTTGTATCCGTGTTTATGTTTTATGTACATATGGATGTAACAGGTATTTATGTATATGAAAATAATCTGAGCTATTGATGAATAGCTCAAGCTTCATGCTTGTTTCATTAGAAACATGCAAGATCAAGCTGTACATATTAGAGGATCTACCAATAGACAAAATAAACTCAAGCAAAGTAGGGAAGTTTAATTTCTTTCATCAGGGAGATGGAAAGGAATAAAATAAATTATTGAAGTATATATAGTGGGTAAAGGGAAGAGAATTGAAGGAGAGCGGAATAATGAAAAGGAGAAGGAAAATAAGCAAGGATGAGAATCAAGACAAAGGAAAGGCCAGACAAAAGTTAAAATCTAGTAGCTTTATGTGTGTGTGTGTGTGGGGGAGGGGGGGGGATTCCTCAAAATTATTGGTAATAACAATTGAACTTGATCTCTCAATGTGGAAATAAAAAATGAATAAGTATTTAGTCTTCATTATTTGACATACCTTGATTTTTTTTCTTTTATTGTAGCAAAAATGGAATAAAAACTAATTGCCATGATAGTGTTCAAAGGAGTCTTCAATATTCTTTCATAAAGCTTGTTGTGGTGGATGGCATCATTAATTTTACATTGGTTGTGAATCAAGAAGAAATCTATATTACATATGATGGGACCATCCTTCTTGAGTGAGGTATGTTGTGAATTGGAATCTAGAGGGACAAAACCAAAAGATTCATGGGCCAAATCAGATAATACCTTATGTACCAAGTCATGATCCCTTGGCTACAACATTAGTGGCTCATGCAGGTCTCAAACCTGTAACAATGACGAACCTACGATTATGATTCACCTGCCGTCCATACACAAGACCCCCTTATGATTGTGGTGATAAAGAGGAGGGCACATCCTGCTCGTATATAGACTCTTCCTTGACTAGGGGATTATATTAAGTGGAAGGGCATTATTAGTCTCATATTAGTTATGATCCAGGTAGACTCTAAATTATAAGTGAAATCTAATCTAGCTCACTACTTCCCTTATATTCTAGATCTCTGACTTAAGCATCGGAACTAAGTGAAATCTATTCTAGCTCACTACTTTCTTTATGTTCCAGATCTCTAACGTGAATATCGAATAGTCATCACCAGAGCCACTCCCGGTCATGGACTTTTTTGCATATCTCTCCAGCAGTGATGCCCATGAGTCAATGTCTTTTCTGACCTTGAGCCAAAATCTATAGCAATAAGGTCCATCATCTTCTTCCATGCCTCTTTCTCGGGAAGATGGTACTCGGAAATTAATTTTTTCATGCATTTCCCCTTGTAATTTGCATTGAAATCAAAGCTGACTTGCATCTCCAATGGTAAAAGAAGGGGCTAATGCATACAGCTTTTGTCTCATAGGCATTTCTATTGCATTCATAGATTTCAGATGGCACTCTATAAATGGTATCTCCTGGTCTTTCTACAAACAATTTCTCAGTGTTATACCCAATCGGTTTTTCTCTGAACCAGACCATAGATCTGAACGACCCACTCCAGTAGAGGTCCGAATGACCCACTCAAGCAGAGATCCGACCGACCCACTCTCCCAGGATCCGACCGACCCACTCCACCAGGGTCCGACCGACCCACTCCACCAGGGGTCCGAACGACCTACTCAGCAGAGGTTCGAACGACCCACTCTACCAGTGGTCCGACCGACCCATTAAAGGTCATACCGACCCACTTGAGATCCGGCTAACCTACTTCAGCCAGACCAATGCTAATCAGAAGGCTCCAGAAGCCCTTATCAGCTGGTACCAGAATTCTGTTACAACAGATCCCACGACGTGGCCATGTTCTGGAGCCACATGTCCACCACCCTGATTCTTCTAAGGGCAGATCGAACATTTCCAGCCTAATCCCTAACAGATTCTGGTAACGTTCTGTGCCTATATAAGGTAAATAGGGAACTTCGAGCGGAAGGGGAAACTTTTCCTTCTCCAAGTGCTCATCTCTTGCTCTAAGCCTCCCACTGACTTAGCCATAGAGTGTCCCCCGCCAGAACACTACCGACCGTGGGACTTCTTTGCAGGAACCGAGAGAGGAGCGCTAGTCAGGCCAAGAGAACCCGGTCTGGAAGATTCGGTAGCAATACTCGACATATTCATTCTCTTGAAGTACAGGTTTCCCTGCACTCTCGAAGCCAGACATTTTCGTGTGACGTGCTCCACATCTGGCTACACCAACAAAATTTATTCTCATTCAAATCATAGATCAGATTGAGAAAACCAAAAGAAAAAAATCTTTGGCATGTTCAGAGCGGTTCTCTCTTCTTCGTACATAATACAAACTAGCTGAGGAAAGACATACTAACCTCGGCAAAACCATTCATCTCATCCAATAGATAACTAAAGTCACAGGGTAAGAAAAGAAGGTAAGCAGGGGTGTAACGTGCATATGAAAAAAATATAAGGGTGCCAAGCTCAAATAAAAAATTGGAAAAAAAAAATGGTAAACAAAAAAGGAATCTTCGGCAGCAACAAATCAAACAGATGCAAATGTGATAGATATTCAAAGTTTTTCATACTAGAATTCTGCAAATTGCCATCTTAACATCAAAGATACCCATCCAAAAAAAAAAAAAAATCAAAGATAGAAAAGCAAGCGATCTCGTGATCGAAAAATGTTAAAAGAGTGTTGGTAAATCAATTTATGTAATCAGGATCTAGGCTAGTGGTTACATAACCCAAGCATGTTTCTAATACCCTTGTTTTTTCAATCATAAATAGCTGATTGGTTCATATTCTAATACTCTTTTCTTTCTACCAAAAACAGAATATGTACACTTTTCTAGCCTAGTAAGACAAGTGTACCATCCAACTCTCTCTCTCTCTCTCTCTCTCTCCCCCCCCCCCCCTTCCCTCTCCTTCTCTTTCTCTCTCTCTCATTCTCATCTTGGGTTGGCTCATGTTTATATCATATCTTGACATCCAGGCCTATACACATGGCAATTCTAAAGAAGAATGAGGCACGACCCTGTTTATATTCCATCTTAATAATTCAGCTGGCAGCTAAGAGTAAGAACCATATAGATCAGGTTTTATAAAAATAGAGCAAATAGGAGTCACATGGTCATAGTTGGACTAGGCCAAGTTCGGTTAAACCTGGAAATGCAAACCGAAGAGATAAGGTTCAGCCATGATATGGATAGGAAAGTTGAAGGATTGAAGTCTGGCCATGATTAACCATGATATGTTAGTGCAGATCATGATCTTGTTTACAATTATACTATACATGGGATCATGAGAGCAAATCATCAAATCACTGAGGTTTTGGGAAATGGATACACAGCAGAAATGAATTTTTAAGTTTTTTTAACATTACTTAATAATTAAATAAAAGCTTCAGAAATACTATTTCAAGATCTACTTGAATATATCAATGAAATATAAAGAGTAACTATAAATAAATGCATACATGGACGATGATTGTTTGATACTGATCTATAATCCACGAGACCCTCAAGCACGAACCCTTCAATGGTGATCCACACAGGAATCTCTCTAAGACTTTTCCAATCAAAAATAACTCGTTGAAAATTCTTCTCAAGAATTTCAGCTTTTCTCCTTCTCGAGGAGATGCACACCAAGCTTTCTTGCTTGTAATTTCTTTTCAAAAGATTACAAACCCTTTTTCCATCTTTACCTTCCTTTAACTCTCTAATTCTTTCTTAGACTTAGGCCTCCAACTCTTGGATGCCCTTTTATTTATAGCCTTTTCTCATGTCTATGCCAAAACCCTTTTAACATAGGAATCCTAGTATGAGAGCCTCAAACCATCCAAGCTTTTGTCCAAAGCCATGAGAGAATGACTCTAACTTGGGGCAATAACTCTAGGGGTGTGAGAGGGAATGTAGTATGGAATAATTCTTTTAATTCTTTGTTTGGATAGCCCTCATTAAGGGAAGGGAAGGAAAGGAAAGGAAAGGAAAGGAAAAGAAAGAAAAGAAAGGAAAAGGGAGGAGAAACATTATCCTGTTTGGATAGTCCTCATAAAGGAAAGGAAAAAAAAAAGATGATAGGCATTTTAAATCAAAAAGATCATTATATCATTTTTATATGTTTTATAGAAATGATTATCTAAAACTAATGCACAATCTATGATAAAATAAAAGATTATTAATAATCTATACACAAATCAATAGATGTCTAGTATAAAAATCTATACAGTTCTAGTAATAAGCAATACATAAATCAACAGAATACAATTGCCATAATAAAGCAAAGTTGTAAAGTGAAAACCAATCTCGACATAATTTAACCAATTCATAAAAAAATATTCAACAATATATTCATCGACGAGAGATAAGGAGTGAGTGATAGATGTCATCTCTAGTTATGCAAGAGAGAAGGAAAAATGTTGCTAGTGAATAATGAAAGAAAAACATTGAATATTAGGAAATAGGAAAAGGAAACGTCCTTGTATTCCTTTCTCTTGCAATTCCTCTAAATTAAAAAAAATAAAAAAATAGTTTAATGGAGGGAAGGGGAGAGAAAGGGGTATCCTTTCTTTTCCCTTACTTTTTTTCAAAAGTTAATTCCAAAACAAGAAAAAGGAAATCCCTTCCTTTCCTTTTCTTCCGAATCCCTCAATCCAAACAAAGCATAAGGATGCATGCTAATAATTGGTCAAAGCCTCCAAAGAGAAGGACTCCTAGTAGGGTGTAGAGAGGAACTTGCACCAACTCCTTTTGGCACTAAGAATTAGTTCCAATGCAACTTATTTATGGTGCTACAAAACTTATCCATATGGGGTGTGAGGTAGAGAGGGAACCAGATGAGGACTTTTCTAAGTCCTCTTTACATTAAAAAAAGTGGGCATGAGAAAGGTATATGGCACCCTAACTTTTGGATGCCACTAGGAATCCTGTTCCTACTAGGTTTAGGATTTGATCAAGTTAAAATTAATCTTTTAAAATGATTAGTAACTTAGATCTAATCCATGTACTAGCAAGTCCATTAGACCTATAGGATTTACTATAAATCTAATTAAATTATGTCCATGATTGATTCTCTATTATATATGTTCCATTGGATTCCATACCTAACCATCAGTAGACTTAATTTCAAATCCAAATGCACTAATTAATTAGAACTCCTAATTAATTACTCAATTAAACTCTGTAATTCATGCAAGTTCACAAGCCAAAACTGACATCTAGCAACATATTCTGGCTATGCAGAAGATATAAAATTTTGATAAAATTACTAAAATACTTTTATGGTGAGTTACTGTATAATTCAATTCTTCAATCACACAATATCCAAGAAAGATCATAGGTATGGAATCATGTCAAGTCAAATACCTAATCATATGTATCTTGATTTAAGATGACTCAATTAATGAAATATCGGAAACTTTTTCTAATTTTTATTCTATTTTGATAAGAGACTCCGAGTCATCATCCTAAATATCATATAAGATGTTCTCTCATTATACAAAGAGTGAGTGATCCATTGTTGATCACTTTAACCTTCATGCATACTTCATCATGCCTAAAATATCCTACACATATTTCAAAGAATCATATTAGGGTATGAACTAAAACATAAATTATATACACAAGGTATCATAGTAATCTCTGGTTTAAGGATTATATGCACCATTCTCACTAGAGAACTATTTATTGATAAGCTAGTAAGGCTTCATTACATGTTCTCTCTACATCAATCGAAAGGATGGAGGGATAAAGGTCAATATCCATCGGATGGCCCAAGGAAAAGAGGGGTACTTATCTAAAGTCAAGTTTGATATCCTTGTCCTTGGCCATTCCTTGGTCAAGATGAGAGTTGGCGATCATCATCTAGTTTGAGAAAATCCCATCCATATCAGAACTCATGCTACTGGGTTACGTGGCCATAGCTTGATGTTGAATTCAGTTATGAAAATAATTAATTTGAAGAAATATATATTATTTGATATTTATTCCTTTCAGTATTATTATATTATTTATTTGCTCATCATACTTAGATTCTATTTTAATGTGTTAATTATATTGCTTACTGAGCTAGTATAGTTCATTATTCTTTTTTTCTATTTTTTAAATCATGAATTATGATTGCTCAGCACTTCGAGGAAAACGCTAGATTACTTGGAGCAATTAGTAGATCTAGTTATCTTGGTCATTTATGTTAATTGGTCTTCTTATTAGTTTAGCTTAGATTTGAAGGTTTTATATGAATCAAATATTATTATTGATAAGAATGATTTGGCTGAATGCTTATTAAATTGATTTTTGAGGATCAAGAAATTATTGAACTAAAATTATTGTAATTTTGATTTATAATCTTGCCTGCTTTTACTGTTCACCATGCAAGCATAGGGTGTCTATTGCGTTCTTTATTTGGAACATGATAGATGTTATAGCAGTGAAAAATTCATTTGGCCCTGACACATTATCGTCCCTGTCTGATTGACATGGCCACCTGCTTTGCATGGCATTTCCAGTTCTCCTATCTAAAATATATATAATGATGGGATGGTCGGTTGAAGGATGAGGAGGTCTATTTTCGCTCCTCCCTCTTTTCTCTAGGGGAGGCTCGACCCAGGCCTTCGCTCAAGCTAGGCACCATGCTGCCAGCCTGCACCAGCGAACCTGCTGCCGACTCTCAGCGAACCGTTGAATGCGAACCAGTTGTGAGCACCGCCTGCACCTAGACCCACAGGTGTGACCTGTAGAGCGCACATCCGGCATGGCGCCCCGTCCGGCATGGGACATGGCCTTGGCCCATGCATCGGCATCCCCAGGAGGAGAACCTATTCGCAGTTCGGCTCCTAGTCCGGCTCATCTAGACATGTCCGTCATGGCACGCCTGCCTCAACGACTCCGGCATGGCCATCGACGTTACAGGGGAAGCAGCGCACCCCGACGGATCCGGCTCCGCCCGTAGCATGCCCATCTCAGCCCGCACCGCGATCCGCTACGACCCCAATCGACTCAGCACCTCGAGCACACCTGTGCATCGCTGGGGAGCGACGCCCCAGCCCATCCGGCTCGCCTGGAGTCTTCGTCCACCTCGGGTGTGTTTCGATGGAGAGCTCTCCGCTCGTCTCGGTCCCAGCCAGCTCCATGGCCACCCATCTCGGCCCCTGTGATGGCCATCTTCCAAGTGTCCCAGCTGCAGTGCTCCGTCGAGGAGCGGACGACCATGCCCGCCCCAATTCGACCATTGGGGAGCAGTCAGGCACGCTCTGGTCCCGTCCGCCCACTCCGGTCATGTTCGGTGAGGCGCCCTGGCCCCTGCAGTGGCCAATTCGATGTCTCAGCCAACCCACTTCGGCCATGCATGGAGTCCATCTCTATGGCAGCTCAGCCCATGCATCGCAAGGGGCAGCGTGCCCAGCCAATCCAGCTACGCCCAGCGTGTGGGGTCCCGTCTGCCCACTCCAGCCACGTCCGGTGTGGTGCTCTCCCCGGCATGGAGTCCCGTCCGGCCATGTTCGGCACCACCCACGTCGGCCATGTCCGTCACCGCCCACGTCGACCATGTATCCTCCCCAACGTGTAGTTTGGCACCTCGACCGGCTTGGCTTCGCCCGCGAGGCCAACCACGGCCGGCTCTGCCCCACTCAACCATGTCTGGCACGGCGTTCCCCCCCCCCCCCACACGGAGCCCAGCCCCAAGATGGCTCCGCCCGCAGCATGCCTCTGCCCACTTTGGGCACACTCTCCTCAGCCCGTGTGTCACTATGGAGCAACGCACCAGCCAGTCCCAACCGGTCCAACTACATGGATCCGGCACGCTCAGCACCCCTGGCGCACCCGCATGAACCCAGCATGCTTCCCATGGGACAGACGCGAAGGAGGCCTGGATGGTGACCGTAATATTTAGACTTTGGGCTGAAGTCGGCAGGCCCAGCCAACTTCGACCCAGCTAAATAAAAAAAAAAAAAAGAAAAAGAAAGAGACGGGAGAACGAGGGAGACTGGAACAGGGGAGAGGATCTCGCCGTAGATCTCGTCGGAAGACTCGGGAAAACATCGCGAGGAGTACGGGAATTGGTCGGCGACGAGTCCAGGATGGAGTGGAACTCTGATCCGGCGGTGGTTGCTCCCCAAACGGCAGTGAAACCATCGGTGGGTTCCTTTAAATTCCCTCACCACCACCGATCCAAGCTTCATCGGCTTCTTCCATGCGACGTCTCCCTCTTCGGCGAGCATCTAGGAGTCCGGCGAAGTCAGGTAAGGGTTTTTTTTTATGAGTATTTTTTAAGGAAAAAAAAGGGGGGGCCGAACCTAATTTCCGGTTGGGGACTGTGAATCCATGGGTGGCTTCGCCGCCACCGCCGTCCACCGTCTGCCGAGACGTCTCCCCGGAGACCTTCTTCCTAGGTCGCCGGTAGCCGGGGGGGAAGGCCGGACCGGTTTGGTTCAGGCAAGGCAAGGGGAGGGGCCGTTCGGGAGAAAGAAGAAAGACGGAAGAAAAGAGGAAGAATGGAAAAAAAAAAAAAAAAAAAAGGGTTTGGTTTTGGGTTCGGGAGAAAGGAAAAGAAAAGGAAAGAAAAAAAAAATAATAATATATATATATATATGTGTATATATATAAATATTATATAAATATATATTATTATATATATATTGGTTCGGTCCAGAAGAAGAAGAAAAAAATAAATAAATAAATAAATATATAATAATAAGAGAGAAGGAAGAGAGAGAAGAGGAGAGAGAAGAAGGAAGAGAGAGAAAGAGGAGAGGGAAGGAAGAGAGAGAGAAAGAGGAGAGGGAAGGAAGAGAGAGAAAGAGGAGAGAGAAGGAAGAGAGAGAAAGAGGAGAGAGGAGGAAGAAGAGAGAATCCAGGGATTTTCTCGAATTCATGAAATTCGGGAATTTAGATTTTAATTAAATTATTTATTAATGTAGGGAATCAGTGTTCTGAGCAGGGAGGCATCGTGCAAAAATTCGGGTACTGACTAGTGTCCAATATATTAGGATTGGCGATAAGGTAAGGAAATTCTGTATCGATTATTCTTTATGCATGAGTTTATATATGCATTTACATGTATGATATATATTATGTGGCATAGTTGTTTTCTTGTGATAGATAATGTATTTTTTTTTAATATTATTGTTGTCGGTATTCCATGCATGATGTTATAGAGAAAATTGATATCCGGATGGGTTGGACCATGATACCGGATTCTAAACAAGTTGAACCATGAAACTGGATATCGAGTGGGTTGGACCACGATATCGGTTAATACAATGTGTTGGACCATGACATCGGTTATCGAGTGGGTTGGACCACGATACCGGTTGTCGAGAGGTCATAAAAGATGTTTTAACAAGTGTTAATAAAGTAAATAAGGTGTTTGGTCTAGCCATGCTACGGTTGCACTGTGGTTATACAGCCTGAGCCACGGGCTTTGTACGTGGGAGCCGGCCACGGACAGATAGTACGTGGGACAGCCGAGCCACGGGCTTTGTACGTGAGCAGGACCGACCATAGTATGCATGGTCGCTTTGTGGTTGCCAGTCATGGGCTGGTACATGACCGTGGCTAGTCCAGGATCCTAAAGATAAAGATTACGTAATGGAAATTACAAGGAAAATTAAAATGTTACCAAAGTTTGTAATACATGAGGCTGAAATCATTTGATTGCATTGACATATCATATTGAGATTTTATTATTTCAGAAAATTATATTATTACTTGGAATGATCATATAGATGCCTTACTGGGCTGTATAGCTCATTTTCTATCCTTTTAAATTTCAGAGACTCAGGACACGTGACAAGATTTGGGCTGGGCGTGAGACGAAGACCTATACATGCTGAGTTAGTTAGAGTTAGAGTTTAGTTTTTGATTACTGATGCTTGTTGTAAATCAGTAGATCAATAGTTGACTGATTTAATAAATGGATGCTACCTGATTAATTATATGATATTAGTTTTCTTTTGATATGTTGACTCTGGTGTAATTAGGCCTTGCATGATCTCTAGGATAAAACCTAGAGTTTGTGCGGCCGTCGCGTAGCCGATTCCGGTATTGGATTCGGGGCGTGACAGAATGGTATCAGAGCAAACCAGGTTCTAGGATCTTAGGATATAAGCTCAATGAGAGAGAGTGTGGGTTGATCCATATGTGGGGTAAATATTATGTCATGATTGTTTTGACCATCTGAGTGTTAGTTGTATACTAACAACATTGGTGTAGGTTTTCCATGGCGCGTGGTAGTGGACGTGGACGTGTTAGGAGGCCCACAAGATTTGTGGATGGAGCAAATGCTTGGGATCCTATTGAGCAGCATAAGAATGCTGGAGCCTATCTGATAATGAGGAACGTCCACAGGACCCAATGCCGAATCTGGTGGACAACATTGGTAATGAAGAGCATCATCATGAACCAGTGCCCAATCCTTTGGATAACACCCCGGAGACTGGAACTGCTGAAACAGGAACACCGGGTGGATCTGGAGTTCAGCCTGGGGACCAGATAGGTCTTCCTCAGCTATTACAAATTTTAGTGCAGCAGCAAGCTACTGCAAGAGCTGATATACTAAGATTTATGGAAGCCCACAACAACAATAGCAATTTATGAATATGTACAACGACAACACAGTTCAGATTATTACAAACCCAAACTCAGAATAACTAATAGATTTGATATGCGTGGGTTCGGGACTTTTGATTAAGGGGACAGGATTTGACATGGAGACAGAGAGATGGCTGAAAGCTGTTGAAAAGTTTCCAAGTTGCGGTGTCCAGAAGGGGAGAAGGTTACCTTCGCTACCTTTTTATTGCAAGATGAGGCAGGCAGCTGCTTGGTGAGAATTAGAGCTTGGAAAGCAAGGACCAACTGATGTACCATATACCTGGGCAGATTTTAGAAGGATTTTCTATGAGAGGTATTTTCCTCAAAGTGTTCGGGTACAGAAATTTTGGGAATTTGATCGCTTGGAGCAGGGTAGTTTAATTGTTTCTCAGTATGCAGCAAGGTTTGAAGAATTATCGAGATATGCTCCATCACTGTAATGGATGAAGGGATCCGGGCCAGAAAATTTGAAAATGGATTGAGAAGTCGGATTCAGCAGCATCTGGTGTCTGTATTCGAACTTACCACCTATAAAGAAGTGGTTAATAAGGCACTGATAGTAGAAAGAGGACTGGATGCTGCTCAAGCAGAGAGAGATAAAGCTTTAAAGAAAAGATCCAGATCAGGGGAATTTCAAGATCAATCTAATGGAAATATCAGTGCAAAGGCAAGGAAACTTGACACCGCTGTACCAGATGACAAAACTAGACAAAGGGATGATATCCAGTGCTACCGATGTGGTGGACCGCACCTTAAGCGAGACTGCACCTGGCCAGGAGGAAAATGTTTCAATTGTGGAAAGGAGGGTCACACATGTAGTTCTATCAGTCACATCTTCAGGTCAGGAGTCACGCGCAAGCGCCTCAAGCATCGCGTGACGGACTTCAACAAGGAGGACAACATAAGTTAGGTACCAAGGACGGGTGTTCGCGCTCACCCAGCAGGATGCCAACGCATCCAATTCAGTAGTGACAGGTATGAGTAGGTTATGACCATCTGGGATGGTAATACGAGTGATTAAAATCATATTGACATGGTGATTAAGATATGACAAGAATAGTGTTAGACCTTAGATTATGATGATTTGGAACTATGGTATAAGTGATTTTGATAGATGTAAATGATATTGGAATTCAAGTCATGATTATTCGAGACTGGAAATTTATGATTTAGAAATCACCTAGTGGTTGTTAAGACATAACATGGACTCAGAACTATGACATAAGTGATTAGGATATGGTTTGAATATCAAAAATTTGATCTGAAATATAAATGAGAAAGGATAAGTTTTGAATAAGACTTGGAAGGCAAATACCTTAAGAGGTGACTAATTAGAAGTTGGAGATCGAATGACATGAGGATTGGTTATTTTTAAAGTTAAAAAAAAAAAAAAAAAATCTCAATCAAGCTAATTTCGTGGACGAAATTATTTTAACGGGGGGAGAATGTAATATTTAGACTTTGGGCCGAAGTCGGCAGGCCCAGCCGACTTCGACCCAGCCAAATAAATAAAAAAAAAAAAAAAGAAAGAGACGGGAGAACGAGGGAGACTGGAACAGGGGAGAGGATCTCGCCGTGGATCTCGTCGGAAGACTCGGGGAAACGTCGCGAGGAGTACGGGAATTGGTCGGCGACGAGTCCAGAATGGAGTGGAACTCCGATCCGGCGGTGGTTGCTTCCCAAACAGCAGTGAAACCATCGGTGGGTTCCTTTAAATTCCCTCACCACCACCGATCCAAGCTTCATCGGCTTCTTCCACGCGACGTCTCCCTCTTCGGCGAGCATCAGGAGTCCGACGAAGAGTCAGGTAAGGGTTTTTTTTATGAGTATTTTTTAAGGAAAAAAAAGGGGGGGGGGCGAACCTAATTTCGGTTGGGGACTGTGGATCCACGGGTGGCTTCGCCGCCGCCGCCGTCCACCGTCTGCCGAGACGTCTCCTCGGAGACCTTCTTCCTAGGTCGTCAGTAGCCGGGGGGAAGGCTGGACCGGTTTGGTTCAGGCGAGGCAAGGGGAGGGGCCGTTCGGGAGAAAAAAGAAAGAAGAAGGAAGAAAAGAGGAAGAAAGGAAAAAAAAAAAGGGTTTGGTTTTGGGTTCGAGAGAAAGGAAAAGAAAAAAAAAGAAAAAAAAAATATATATATATATATATATGTGTGTATATATATAAATATATATATATATATATATATATATATATTGGTTCGGTCCATAAGAAGACAAAAAAAAAAATAAATATATATATAATAATAAGAGAGAAGGAAGAGAGAGAAAGAGGAGAGAGAAGGAAAGAGAGAAAGAGGAGAGAGAAGGAAGAGAGAGAAAGAGGAGAGAGAAGGAAGAGAGAGAAAGAGGAGAGAGGAGGAGAAGAGAGAATCCAGGGATTTTCTCGAAATTCATGAAATTCGGAATTTAGATTTTAATTAAATTATTTATAATGTAGGGAATCAGTGTTCTGAGCAGGGAGGCATCGTGCAAAATTCGGGTACTGACTAGTGTCCAATATATTAGGATTGGCGATAAGGTAAGGAAATTCTGTATCGATCTTTTATGCATGAGTTTATATATGCATTTACACGTATGATATATATTATGTGGCATAGTTGTTTTCTTGTGATAGATAATGTATTTTTTTTTAACATTATTGTTGTCGATATTCCATGCATGATGTTATAGGGAAAATTGATATCCGGATGGGTTGGACCATGATACCGGATTGCTAAACAAGTTGAACCATGAAACCGGATATCGAGTGGGTTGGACCACGATATCGGTTAATACAATGTGGTGGACCATGATATCGGTTATCGAGTGGGTTGGACCACGATACCGGTTGTCGAGAGGTCATAAAAGATGTTTTAACAAGTGTTAATAAAGTAAATAAGGTGTTGGTCTAGCCATGCTACGGTTGCACTGTGGTTATATAGCCTGAGCCAGGGCTTTGTACGTGGGAGCCGGCCACGGGCGGATAGTACGTGGGACAGCCGATCACGGGCTTTGTACATGAGCAGGACCGACCATAGTATGCATGGTCGCTTTGTGGTTGCCAGTCATGGGCTGGTACATGACCGTGGCTAGTCTAGGACCCTAAAGATAAAGATTACGTAATGGAAATTACAAGGAAAATAAAATGTTACCAAAGTTTGTAATACATGAGGCTGAAATCATTTGATTGCATTGACATATCATATTAGAATTTTATTGTTTCAGAAAATTATTATTACTTGGAATGATCATATAGATGCCTTACTGGGTTGTATAGCTCATTTTCTATCCTTTTAAATTTCAGAGATTCAGGACACGTGAAAAGATTTGGGCTGGGCGTGAGACGAAGACCTATACATGAGTTAGTTAGAGTTAGAGTTTATTTTCGATTACTGATGCTTGTTGTAAATCAGTAGATCAATAGTTGACTGATTTAATAAATGGATGCTACCTGATTAATTATATGATATTAGTTTTCTTTTGATATGTTGACTCTGGTGTAATTAGACCTTGCATGATCTCTATGGTAAAACCTAGAGTTTGTGCGGCCGGTCGCGTAGCCGATTCCGGTATTGGATTCGGGGCGTGACAGTGACCCTGGCACGTAAAGTCACCATTTTCGCCGGATTTGCTACAGCTCCTTGAAAAAGATGTCTTCTATGGGCAATACACTCTGCCGGGACCCCAGGTCCTATGGCACGCTACCTGCACCCCCTATAAGGGAGGGCTACACTAAAACCTCTCATATCACTATTTACACCAGTTGGGGAGGAGTGCACCGCTCGTGGCATTGCCCCTCATCCGACCATCTGTACTATCCGAAAGAAGAAGGTCACTCGGAGGATTCAAACCCCGGAGCGGCTACCTAGGTTTTGGTGGCAGTCAGTACCTTCTGTCCATAAGAAAACCTCCAAGGCCTATCATAGCCGGACAAGTCTACTGGAGCCTCATAGGCCCATGGGGGCCTCACTGGCCATGTAGTGCTCTGCGGGGGGTCATGCAGAGTAACTTCATAAAGAAAGAGAAGAGGCCTTCGACAAAGGTAAGTGGGAGAGGGCAAGAGACAAGCCGCAGGAGGCAAGCACCTAGCCAAACTGATAGCAAGAGTTCTCCGAAGAGCTCCCACAACAGCAATCATCATCACACATTCTCTCCCTCTCTCAACATTCATGCCATCATCTCTTAAACCCTCTGAGAGTGGAGACCACGTAGGGATCCATCAAGGAGGATCTGTTCCCCTTAATCGTCTATTGACTTGACCGTCAAAATGCCCCACTGGGATCCTCGGCCCGGGTCTCTCTTCTTTTGCAAGACTGGGCGCATGCAGAAAATGAGGGACATGAAACCCACATCCGGTGCCACGTGAGAACTGCAGGCCACGACGATCTAGATAGTAATAACAGATACAGTTGAGTTGTAAATTCATTAAAAACAAAAAATAAAAATGGAGTTATAGAAAACAAAAAAATTAAAGAAATTGAAATGCAGTTGATGCGGCATCATGCTAAGTGCACTAGCCTTTTAGTTATTTGATTTGGGCCTCCTCCTCTATGATTCCTATGCATAGGGTGCATTATTTACCAATCACGTGAATCTATCCACATCTCTTGTGTTCGACTTTCTGTGGTCGCATGCATCTCGAGTGAGCGAGGTCATAACATTCCATATTTTGCTATAATTAGAAGAACAAGAGAAATTTTTCTTTTGAGAAACGGGGATGGGTTGCCCACCCAATTTATTGATATAATGAAAAAGTACAAGCACGAATACTTGAAAGATGAAATAGAGGATTACAATGCTTTGACACGCACGCCACATCGCACCGTGCCAATTCCAAAATAAAACAACTTAAACATTGATGCTGAAGCATCCTCGCAGAATTAACGGACGATATTAAGAATGAAATCGGTAAATTGGATTACAAGGATTAAACAAACCGCCGATCAAAGAAAGGATCGTCAATGGACTTTTTTTTTTTTTTTTTTGATAAAAGAAAAAATGAGAGAGGAGTTAGATCCCGGATGTAGCCATCTCCAGACGGTCCCCCAATTCAATCCAGTCAGAAAATGTTCGATATACGATGCATATTAATTTTTCCGCAGTCATTTCTATCCGAAGATGCGTACGTCAACCTGACTATCACTGATAATGCAGTCGCCATGTCGAGTAAGTGAATGAGATTTATTTATTATATTCATAATTTTTTATTACTATCAACTAACTGACTCCAAAATTATTTTATTATTATTATTTTTTACAAATTTTATTTTTAAATTATTTTATATTTTTATTTTATATCCAGACTTTTCGTTAAAATATTTTAAATCTAGATTCGAATTTCTACGGCTAGTTGTAAGACAAGTGCCACGCGCCAGTGGATCGTCAATGTTCGGTAAAACTTCTGCCCGCCAGGTGTGCGGCGGTGAATCGTGCATGGTCCAACCCATCCGGATATCAATTTTCTCTATAACATCATGCATGGAATATCGACAACAATAATGTTAAAAAAAAATACATTATCTATCACAAGAAAACAACTATGCCACATAATATATATCATACGTGTAAATATATAAAACTCATGCATAAAGAATGATCGATACAGAATTTCCTTACCTTATCGCCAATCCTAATATATTGGACACTAGTCAGTACCCGAATTTTTGCACGATGCCTCCCTGCTCAGAACACTGATTCCCTACATTAATAAATAATTTAATAAAATCTAAATTCCCGAATTCATGAATTTCGAGAAAATCCCTGGATTCTCTCTTCTTCCTCCTCTCTCCTCTTTCTCTCTCTTCCTTCTCTCTCCTCTTTCTCTCTCTTCCTTCTCTCTCCTCTTTCTCTCTCTTCCTTCTCTCTCCTCTTTCTCTCTCTTCCTTCTCTCTTATTATTATATATATATTTTTTATTTTTTTGTCTTCTTATGGACCGAACCAATATATATATATATATTTATATATATATTTATATATATACACACATATATATATATATATTTTTTTTTTCTTTTTTTTTCTTTTTTCCTTTCTCTCGAACCCAAACCAAACCCTTTTTTTTTTTTCCTTTCTTTCTCTTTTCTTCCTTCTTTTCTTTTTTCTCCCGAACGGCCCCTCCCCTTGCCTCGCCTGAACCAAACCGGTCCGGCCTTCCCCCCCGCTACTGACGACCTAGGAAGAAGGTCTCCGAGGAGACGTCTCGGCAGACGGTGGACGGCGGCGGCGGCGAAGCCACCCGTGGATCCACAGTCCCCAACCGAAATTAGGTTCGCCCCCCCCCTTTTTTTTCCTTAAAAAATACTCATAAAAAAAAAACCCTTACCTGACTTCGCCGGACTCCTATGCTCGCCGAAGAGGGAGACGTCGCGTGGAAGAAGCCGATGAAGCTTGGATCGGTGGTGGTGAGGGAATTTAAAGGAACCCACCGATGGTTTCACTACTGTTTGGGAAGCAACCACCGCCGGATCGGAGTTCCACTCCATCCTGGACTCGTCGCCGACCAATTCCCGTACTCCTCGCGATGTTTCCCCGAGTCTTCCGACGAGATCCACGGCGAGATCCTCTCCCCTGTTCCAGTCTCCCTCGTTCTCCCGTCTCTTTCTTTTTTTTTTTTTTTATTTATTTGGCTGGGTCGAAGTCGGCTGGGCCTGCCGACTTCGGCCCAAAGTCTAAATATTACATTCTCCCCCCGTTAAAATAATTTCGTCCACGAAATTAGCTTGATTGAGATTTTTTTTTTTTTTTTTTAACTTTAAAAATAACCAATCCTCATGTCATTCGATCTCCAACTTCTAATTAGTCACCTCTTAAGGTATTTGCCTTCCAAGTCTTATTCAAAACTTATCCTTTCTCATTTATATTTTAGATCAAATTTTTGATATTCAAACCATATCCTAATCACTTATGTCATAGTTCTGAGTCCATGTTATGTCTTAACAACCACTAGGTGATTTCTAAATCATAAATTTCCAGTCTCGAATAATCATGACTTGAATTCCAATATCATTTACATCTATCAAAATCACTTATACCATAGTTCCAAATCATCATAATCTAAGGTCTAACACTATTCTTGTCATATCTTAATAATCACCATGTCAATATGATTTTAATCACTCGTATTACCATCCCAGATGGTCATAACCTACTCATACCTGTCACTACTGAATTGGATGCGTTGGCATCCTGCTGGTGAGCGCGAACACCCGTCCTTGGGTACCTAACTATGTTGTCCTCCTTGTTGAAGTCCGTCACGCGATGCTTGAGGCGCTTGACGCTGTGACCCTTGACCAAGACGACATACAGCTGCAGTGTGACCCTCCTTTCCACAATTGAAACATTTTCCTCCTGGCCAGGTGCAGTCTCGCTTAAGGTGCGGTCCACCACATCGGTAGCACTGGATATCATCCCTTTGTCTAGTTTTGTCATCTGGTACAGCGGTGTCAAGTTTCCTTGCCTTTGCACTGATATTTCCATTAGATTGATCTTGAAATTCCCCTGATCTGGATCTTTTCTTTAAAGCTTTATCTCTCTCTGCTTGAGCAGCATCCAGTCCTCTTTCTACTATCAGTGCCTTATTAACCACTTCTTTATAGGTGGTAAGTTCGAATACAGACACCAGATGCTGAATCCGACTTCTCAATCCATTTTCAAATTTTCTGGCCCGGATCCCTTCATCCATTATCAGTGATGGAGCATATCTCGATAATTCTTCAAACCTTGCTGCATACTGAGAAACAATTAACTACCCTGCTCCAAGCGATCAAATTCCCAAAATTTCTGTACCCGAACACTTTGAGGAAAATACCTCTCATAGAAAATCCTTCTAAAATCTGCCCAGGTATATGGTACATCAGTTGGTCCTTGCTTTCCAAGCTCTAATTCTCACCAAGCAGCTGCCTCATCTTGCAATAAAAAGGTAGCGAAGGTAACCTTCTCCCCTTCTGGACACCGCAAGGCTTGGAAAACTTTTTCAACAGCTTTCAGCCATCTCTCTGTCTCCATGGGATCAAAAGTCCCCTTGAATACCAGCGACGCATACTTCTTGAAATCTATTAGTGTAATTGGCCGTTCTTGAGGAATTCTGATTTCTGGCTGTTGTCGTTGTAATAACAACTATTACATAAATTGCTATTGTTGTTGTTGGGCTTCCATAAATCTTAGTATATCAGCTCTTGCAGTAGCTTGCTGCTGCACTAAAATTTGTAATAGCTGAGGAAGACCTATCTGGTCCCCAGGCTGAACTCCAGATCCACCCGGTGTTCCTGTTTCAGCAGTTCCAGTCTCCGGGGTGTTATCCAAAGGATTGGGCACTGGTTCATGATGATGCTCTTCATTACCAATGTTGTCCACCAGATTCGGCATTGGGTCCTGTGGACGTTCCTCATTATCAGATAAGGCTCCAGCATTCTTATGCTGCTCAATAGGATCCCAAGCATTTGCTCCATCCACAAATCTTGTGGGCCTCCTAACACGTCCACGTCCACTACCACGCGCCATGGAAAACCTACACCAATGTTGTTAGTATACAACTAACACTCAGATGGTCAAAACAATCATGACATAATATTTACCCCACATATGGATCAACCCACACTCTCTCTTATTGAGCTTATATCCTAAGATCCTAGAACCTGGTTTGCTCTGATACCATTCTGTCACGCCCCGAATCCAATACCGAATCGGCTACGCGACCGGCCGCACAACTCTAGGTTTTATCCTAGAGATCATGCAAGGCCTAATTACACCAGAGTCAACATATCAAAGAAAACTAATATCATATAATTAATCAGGTAGCATCCATTTATTAAATCAGTCAACTATTGATCTACTGATTTACAACAAGCATCAGTAATCGAAAACTAAACTCTAACTCTAACTAACTCAGCATGTATAGGTCTTCGTCTCACGCCCAGCCCAAATCTTGTCACGTGTCCTGAGTCTCTGAAATTTAAAAGGATAGAAAATGAGCTATACAGCCCAGTAAGGCATCTATATGATCATTCCAAGTAATAATATATTTTCTGAAATAATAAAATCTCAATATGATATGTCAATGCAATCAAATGATTTCAGCCTCATGTATTACAAACTTTGGTAACATTTTAATTTTCTTGTAATTTCCATTACATAATCTTTATCTTTAGGATCCTGGACTAGCCACGGTCATGTACCAGCCCATGACTGGCAACCACAAAGCGACCATGCATACTATGGTCGGTCCTGCTCACGTACAAAGCCCATGGCTCGGCTGTCCCACGTACTATCCGTCGTGGCCGGCTCCCACGTACAAAGCCCGTGGCTCAGGCTGTATAACCACAGTGCAACCGTAGCATGGCTAGACCAAACACCTTATTTACTTTATTAACACTTGTTAAACATCTTTTATGACCTCTCGACAACCGGTATCGTGGTCCAACCCACTCGATAACCGATGTCATGGTCCACACATTGTATTAACCGATATCGTGGTCCAACCCACTCGATATCCAGTTTCATGGTTCAACTTGTTTAGAATCCGGTATCATGGTCCAACCCATCCGGATATCAATTTTCTCTATAACATCATGCATGGAATACCGACAACAATAATATTAAAAAAAATACATTATCTATCACAAGAAAACAACTATGCCACATAATATATATCATACATGTAAATGCATATATAAACTCATGCATAAAGAATAATCGATACAGAATTTCCTTACCTTATCGCCAATCCTAATATATTGGACACTAGTCAGTACCCGAATTTTTGCACGATGCCTCCCTGCTCAGAACACTGATTCCCTACATTAATAAATAATTTAATTAAAATCTAAATTCCCGAATTTCATGAATTTCGAGAAAATCCCTGGATTCTCTCTTCTTCCTCCTCTCTCCTCTTCTCTCTCTTCCTTCTCTCTCCTCTTCTCTCTCTCTTCCTCTCCTCTCTCTTCCTTCCCTCTCCTCTTTCTCTCTCTTCCTTCCCTCTCTTCTCCTCTCTCTCTCTTCTCTCTCCTCTCTCTCTCTCTCTCTCTTCCTTCTCTCTTATTATTATATATTTATTTATTTATTTATTTTTTTCTTCTTCTGGACCGAACCAATATATATATATATATATATATTTTATAATATATTTATATATATACACATATATATATATATTATTATTATTTTTTTTTCTTTCCTTTTCTTTCCTTTCTCCCGAACCCAAAACCCCTTTTTTTTTTTTTTTTTTTTTTTCCATTCTTCCTCTTTTCTTCCGTCTTTTCTTCTTTCTCCCGAACGGCCCCTCCCCTTGCCTTGCCTGAACCAAACCGGTCCGGCCTTCCCCCCCGGCTACCGGCGACCTAGGAAGAAGGTCTCCGGGAGACGTCTCGGCAGACGGTGGACGGCGGTGGCGGCGAAGCCACCCGTGGATTCACAGTCCCCAACCGGAAATTAGGTTCGGCCCCCCCCTTTTTTTTCCTTAAAAATACTCATAAAAAAAAAACCCTTACCTGACTTCGCCGGACTCCTAGATGCTCGCCGAAGAGGGAGACGTCGCATGGAAGAAGCCGATGAAGCTTGGATCGGTGGTGGTGAGGAATTTAAAGGAACCCACCGATGGTTTCACTGCCGTTTGGGGAGCAACCACCGCCGGATCAGAGTTCCACTCCATCCTGGACTCGTCGCGACCAATTCCCGTACTCCTCGCGATGTTTTCCCGAGTCTTCCGACGAGATCTACGGCGAGATCCTCTCCCCTGTTCCAGTCTCCCTCGTTCTCCCGTCTCTTTCTTTTTCTTTTTTTTTTTTTTATTTAGCTGGGTCGAAGTTGGCTGGGCCTGCCGACTTCAGCCCAAAGTCTAAATATTACGGTCACCATCCAGGCCTCCTTCGCGTCTGTCCCATGGGAAGCATGCTGGGTTCATGCGGGGCGCCAGGGTGCTGAGCGTGCCGGATCCATGTAGTTGGACCGGTTGGGACTGGCTGGTGCGTTGCTCCATAGTGACACACGGGCTGAGGAGAGTGTGCCCAAAGTGGGCAGAGGCATGCTGCGGGCGGAGCCATCTTGGGGCTGGGCTCCGTGTGGGGGGGGGGGGAAACGCCGTGCCAGACATGGTTGAGTGGGGCAGAGCCGGCCGTGGTTGGCCTCGCGGGCGAAGCCAAGCCGGTCGAGGTGCCAAACTACACGTTGGGGAGGATACATGGTCGACGTGGGCGGTGACGGACATGGCCGACGTGGGTGGTGCCGAACATGGCCGGACGGGACTCCATGCCGGGGAGAGCACCACACCGGACGTGGCTGGAGTGGGCAGACGGGACCCCACACGCTGGGCGTAGCTGGATTGGCTGGGCACGCTGCCCCTTGCGATGCATGGGCTGAGCTGCCATAGATGGACTCCATGCATGGCCGAAGTGGGTTGGCTGAGACATCGAATTGGCCACTGCAGGGGCCAGGGCGCCTCACCGAACATGACCGGAGTGGGCGGACGGGACCAGAGCGTGCCTGACTGCTCCCCAATGGTCGAATTGGGGCGGGCATGGTCGTCCGCTCCTCGACGGAGCACTGCAGCTGGGACACTTGGAAGATGGCCATCACAGGGGCCGAGATGGGTGGCCATGGAGCTGGCTGGGACCGAGACGAGCGGAGAGCTCTCCATCGAAACACACCCGAGGTGGACGAAGACTCCAGGCGAGCCGGATGGGCTGGGGCGTCGCTCCCCAGCGATGCACAGGTGTGCTCGAGGTGCTGAGTCGATTGGGGTCGTAGCGGATCGCGGTGCGGGCTGAGATGGGCATGCTACGGGCGGAGCCGGATCCGTCGGGGTGCGCTGCTTCCCCTGTAACGTCGATGGCCATGCCGGAGTCGTTGAGGCAGGCGTGCCATGACGGACATGTCTAGATGAGCCGGACTAGGAGCCGAACTGCGAATAGGTTCTCCTCCTGGGGATGCCGATGCATGGGCCAAGGCCATGTCCCATGCCGGACGGGGCGCCATGCCGGATGTGCGCTCTACAGGTCACACCTGTGGGTCTAGGTGCAGGCGGTGCTCACAACTGGTTCGCATTCACAAACGGTTCGCTCGGTGCAGGCTGGGCAGCATGGTGCCTAGCTTGAGCGAAGGCCTGGGTCGAGCCTCCCCTAGAGAAAAGGGGAGGAGCGAAAATAGACCTCCTCATCCTTCAACCGACCATCCCATCATTATATATATATTTTAGATAGGAGAACTGGAAATGCCATGCAAAGCAGGTGGCCATGTCAATCAGACAGGGACGATAATGTGTCAGGGCCAAATGAATTTTTCACTGCTATAACATCTATCATGTTCCAAATAAAGAACGCAATAGACACCCTATGCTTGCATGGTGAACAGTAAAAGCAGGCAAGATTATAAATCAAAATTACAATAATTTTAGTTCAATAATTTCTTGATCCTCAAAAATCAATTTAATAAGCATTCAGCCAAATCATTCTTATCAATAATAATATTTGATTCATATAAAACCTTCAAATCTAAGCTAAACTAATAAGAAGACCAATTAACATAAATGACCAAGATAACTAGATCTACTAATTGCTCCAAGTAATCTAGCGTTTTCCTCGAAGTGCTGAGCAATCATAATTCATGATTTAAAAAATAGAAAAAAAGAATAATGAACTATACTAGCTCAGTAAGCAATATAATTAACACATTAAAATAGAATCTAAGTATGATGAGCAAATAATAATATAATAATACTGAAAGGAATAAATATCAAATAATATATTTTTCTTCAATTAATTATTTTCATAACTGAATTCAACATCAAGCTATGGCCACGTAACCCAGTAGCATGAGTTCTGATATGGATGGGATTTTCTCAAACTAGATGATGATCGCCAACTCTCATCTTGACCAAGGAATGGCCAAGGACAAGGATATCAAACTTGACTTTAGATAAGTACCCCTCTTTTCCTTGGGCCATCCGATGGATATTGACCTTTATCCCTCCATCCTTTCGATTGATGTAGAGAGAACATGTAATGAAGCCTTACTAGCTTATCAATAAATAGTTCTCTAGTGAGAATGGTGCATATAATCCTTAAACCAGAGATTACTATGATACCTTGTGTATATAAATTTATGTTTTAGTTCATACCCTAATATGATTCTTTGAAATATGTGTAGGATATTTTAGGCATGATGAAGTATGCATGAAGGTTAAAGTGATCAACAATGGATCACTCACTCTTTGTATAATGAAGAAACATCTTATATGATATTTAGGATGATGACTCGGAGTCTCTTATCAAAATAGAATAAAAATTAGAAAAAGTTTCCGATATTTCATTAATTGAGTCATCTTAAATCAAGATACATATGATTAGGTATTTAGACTTGACATGATTCCATACCTATG
Source organism: Areca catechu (assembly GCA_021397845.1). NCBI lineage: Eukaryota > Viridiplantae > Streptophyta > Magnoliopsida > Arecales > Arecaceae > Areca > Areca catechu. The sequence continues at coordinate 683,988 of JAHSVC010000043.1, forward strand.
ATCTTTCTTGGATATTGTGTGATTGAAGAATTGATTATACAGTAACTCACCATAAAAGAGTATTTTAGTAATTTTATCAAAATTTTATATCTTCTGCATAGCCAGAATATGTTGCTAGATGTCAGTTTTGGCTTGTGAACTTGCATGAATTACAGAGTTTAATTGAGTAATTAATTAGGAGTTCTAATTAATTAGTGCATTTGGATTTGAAATTAAGTCTACTGATGGTTAGGTATGGAATCCAATGGAACATATATAATAGAGAATCAATCATGGACATAATTTAATTAGATTTATAGTAAATCCTATAGGTCTAATGGACTTGCTAGTACATGGATTAGATCTAAGTTACTAATCATTTTAAAAGATTAATTTTAACTTGATCAAATCCTAAACCTAGTAGGAACAGGATTCCTAGTGGCATCCAAAAGTTAGGGTGCCATATACCTTTCTCATGCCCACTTTTTTTAATGTAAAGAGGACTTAGAAAAGTCCTCATCTGGTTCCCTCTCTACCTCACACCCCATATGGATAAGTTTTGTAGCACCATAAATAAGTTGCATTGGAACTAATTCTTAGTGCCAAAAGGAGTTGGTGCAAGTTCCTCTCTACACCCCTACTAGGAGTCCTTCTCTTTGGAGGCTTTGACCAATTATTAGCATGCATCCTTATGCTTTGTTTGGATTGAGGGATTCGGAAGAAAAGGAAAGGAAGGGATTTCCTTTTTCTTGTTTTGGAATTAACTTTTGAAAAAAAGTAAGGGAAAAGAAAGGATACCCCTTTCTCTCCCCTTCCCTCCATTAAACTATTTTTTTTATTTTTTTTTAATTTAGAGGAATTGCAAGAGAAAGGAATACAAGGACGTTTCCTTTTCCTATTTCCTAATATTCAATGTTTTTCTTTCATTATTCACTAGCAACATTTTTCCTTCTCTCTTGCATAAACTAGAGATGACATCTATCACTCACTCCTTATCTCTCGTCGATGAATATATTGTTGAATATTTTTTTATGAATTGGTTAAATTATGTCGAGATTGGTTTTCACTTTACAACTTTGCTTTATTATGGCAATTGTATTCTGTTGATTTATGTATTGCTTATTACTAGAACTGTATAGATTTTTATACTAGACATTCTATTGATTTGTGTATAGATTATTAATAATCTTTTATTTTATCATAGATTGTGCATTAGTTTTAGATAATCATTTCTATAAAACATATAAAAATGATATAATGATCTTTTTGATTTAAAATGCCTATCATCTTTATTTTTTCCTTTCCTTTATGAGGACTATCCAAACAAGGATAATGTTTCTCCTCCCTTTTCCTTTCTTTTCTTTCTTTTCCTTTCCTTTCCTTTCCTTTCCTTCCCTTCCCTTAATGAGGGCTATCCAAACAAAGAATTAAAAGAATTATTCCATACTACATTCCCTCTCACACCCCTAGAGTTATTGCCCCAAGTTAGAGTCATTCTCTCATGGCTTTGGACAAAAGCTTGGATGGTTTGAGGCTCTCATACTAGGATTCCTATGTTAAAGGGTTTTGGCATAGACATGAGAAAAGGCTATAAATAAAAGGGCATCCAAGAGTTGGAGGCCTAAGTCTAAGAAAGAATTAAGAGAGTTAAAGGAAGGTAAAGATGGAAAAAGGTTTGTAATCTTTTGAAAAGAAATTACAAGCAAGAAAGCTTGGTGTGCATCTCCTCGAGAAGGAGAAAAGCTGAAATTCTTGAGAAGAATTTTCAACGAGTTATTTTTGATTGGAAAAGTCTTAGAGAGATTCCTGTGTGGATCACCATTGAAGGGTTCGTGCTTGAGGGTCTCGTGGATTATAGATCAGTATCAAACAATCATCGTCCATGTATGCATTTATTTATAGTTACTCTTTATATTTCATTGATATATTCAAGTAGATCTTGAAATAGTATTTCTGAAGCTTTTATTTAATTATTAAGTAATGTTAAAAAAACTTAAAAATTCATTTCTGCTGTGTATCCATTTCCCAAAACCTCAGTGATTTGATGATTTGCTCTCATGATCCCATGTATAGTATAATTGTAAACAAGATCATGATCTGCACTAACATATCATGGTTAATCATGGCCAGACTTCAATCCTTCAACTTTCCTATCCATATCATGGCTGAACCTTATCTCTTCGGTTTGCATTTCCAGGTTTAACCGAACTTGGCCTAGTCCAACTATGACCATGTGACTCCTATTTGCTCTATTTTTATAAAACCTGATCTATATGGTTCTTACTCTTAGCTGCCAGCTGAATTATTAAGATGGAATATAAACAGGGTCGTGCCTCATTCTTCTTTAGAATTGCCATGTGTATAGGCCTGGATGTCAAGATATGATAAACATGAGCCAACCCAAGATGAGAATGAGAGAGAGAAAGAGAAGGAGAGGGAAGGGGGGGGGGGGGAGAGAGAGAGAGAGAGAGAGAGAGTTGGATGGTACACTTGTCTTACTAGGCTAGAAAAGTGTACATATTCTGTTTTTTGGTAGAAAGAAAAGAGTATTAGAATATGAACCAATCAGCTATTTATGATTGAAAAAACAAGGGTATTAGAAACATGCTTGGGTTATGTAACCACTAGCCTAGATCCTGATTACATAAATTGATTTACCAACACTCTTTTAACATTTTTCGATCACGAGATCGCTTGCTTTTCTATCTTTTTGATTTTTTTTTTTTTTTGGATGGGTATCTTTGATGTTAAGATGGCAATTTGCAGAATTCTAGTATGAAAAACTTTGAATATCTATCACATTTGCATCTGTTTGATTTGTTGCTGCCGAAGATTCCTTTTTGTTTACCATTTTTTTTTTCCAATTTTTTATTTGAGCTTGGCACCCTTATATTTTTTTCATATGCACGTTACACCCCTGCTTACCTTCTTTTCTTACCCTGTGACTTTAGTTATCTATTGGATGAGATGAATGGTTTTGCCGAGGTTAGTATGTCTTTCCTCAGCTAGTTTGTATTATGTACGAAGAAGAGAGAACCGCTCTGAACATGCCAAAGATTTTTTCTTTTGTTTTCTCAATCTGATCTATGATTTGAATGAGAATAAATTTTGTTGGTGTAGCCAGATGTGGAGCACGTCACACGAAAATGTCTGGCTTCGAGAGTGCAGGGAAACCTGTACTTCAAGAGAATGAATATGTCGAGTATTGCTACCGAATCTTCCAGACCGGGTTCTCTTGGCCTGACTAGAGCGCTCCTCTCTCGGTTCCTGCAAAGAAGTCCCACGGGTCGGTAGTGTTCTGGCGGGGGACACTCTAATGGCTAAGTCAGTGGGAGGCTTAGAGCAAGAGATGAGCACTTGGAGAAGGAAAAGTTTCCCCTTCCGCTCGAAGTTCCCTATTTACCTTATATAGGCACAGAACGTTACCAGAATCTGTTAGGGATTAGGCTGGAAATGTTCGATCTGCCCTTAGAAGAATCAGGGTGGTGGACATGTGGCTCCAGAACATGGCCACGTCGTGGGATCTGTTGTAACAGAATTCTGGTACCAGCTGATAAGGGCTTCTGGAGCCTTCTGATTAGCATTGGTCTGGCTGAAGTAGGTTAGCCGGATCTCAAGTGGGTCGGTATGACCTTTAATGGGTCGGTCGGACCACTGGTAGAGTGGGTCGTTCGAACCTCTGCTGGAGTAGGTCGTTCGGACCCCTGGTGGAGTGGGTCGGTCGGACCCTGGTGGAGTGGGTCGGTCGGATCCTGGGAGAGTGGGTCGGTCGGATCTCTGCTTGAGTGGGTCATTCGGACCTCTACTGGAGTGGGTCGTTCAGATCTATGGTCTGGTTCAGAGAAAAACCGATTGGTATAACACTGAGAAATTGTTTGTAGAAAGACCAGGAGATACCATTTATAGAGTGCCATCTGAAATCTATGAATGCAATAGAAATGCCTATGAGACAAAGCTGTATGCATTAGCCCCTTCTTTTACCATTGGAGATGCAAGTCAGCTTTGATTTCAATGCAAATTACAAGGGGAAATGCATGAAAAATTAATTTCCGAGTACCATCTTCCCGAGAAAGAGGCATGGAAGAAGATGATGGACCTTATTGCTATAGATTTTGGCTCAAGGTCAGAAAAGACATTGACTCATGGGCATCACTGCTGGAGAGATATGCAAAAAAGTCCATGACCGGGAGTGGCTCTGGTGATGACTATTCGATATTCACGTTAGAGATCTGGAACATAAAGAAAGTAGTGAGCTAGAATAGATTTCACTTAGTTCCGATGCTTAAGTCAGAGATCTAGAATATAAGGGAAGTAGTGAGCTAGATTAGATTTCACTTATAATTTAGAGTCTACCTGGATCATAACTAATATGAGACTAATAATGCCCTTCCACTTAATATAATCCCCTAGTCAAGGAAGAGTCTATATACGAGCAGGATGTGCCCTCCTCTTTCACCACAATCATAAGGGGGTCTTGTGTATGGACGGCAGGTGAATCATAATCGTAGGTTCGTCATTGTTACAGGTTTGAGACCTGCATGAGCCACTAATGTTGTAGCCAAGGGATCATGACTTGGTACATAAGGTATTATCTGATTTGGCCCATGAATCTTTTGGTTTTGTCCCTCTAGATTCCAATTCACAACATACCTCACTCAAGAAGGATGGTCCCATCATATGTAATATAGATTTCTTCTTGATTCACAACCAATGTAAAATTAATGATGCCATCCACCACAACAAGCTTTATGAAAGAATATTGAAGACTCCTTTGAACACTATCATGGCAATTAGTTTTTATTCCATTTTTGCTACAATAAAAGAAAAAAAATCAAGGTATGTCAAATAATGAAGACTAAATACTTATTCATTTTTTATTTCCACATTGAGAGATCAAGTTCAATTGTTATTACCAATAATTTTGAGGAATCCCCCCCCCTCCCCCAGCAACACACACATAAAGCTACTAGATTTTAACTTTTGTCTGGCCTTTCCTTTGTCTTGATTCTCATCCTTGCTTATTTTCCTTCTCCTTTTCATTATTCCGCTCTCCTTCAATTCTCTTCCCTTTACCCACTATATATACTTCAATAATTTATTTTATTCCTTTCCATCTCCCTGATGAAAGAAATTAAACTTCCCTACTTTGCTTGAGTTTATTTTGTCTATTGGTAGATCCTCTAATATGTACAGCTTGATCTTGCATGTTTCTAATGAAACAAGCATGAAGCTTGAGCTATTCATCAATAGCTCAGATTATTTTCATATACATAAATACCTGTTACATCCATATGTACATAAAACATAAACACGGATACAAACAACAACCCAACAAATATCTTTATATGCATGTATATATATCATTTTTCTGTTAGAAGTTCACATAGAACTATGCATATATGTACATGGATATATAAAGATGCATCTATATATGTGCATGGACAAATATGAAGCCCTATGTGATGCCCAGCTATTCGGCCAACCTCTTGTCCTAGCCCACCATCAAACCCAAGGCTTCTTTCACTTTCAAATAGGGCAGAGCCCTAATCAATGTAAATGGAAGTGGAGTCCTCCAATTCAAACTCATCGAAGGCTAGGAAATCCTAGCCTCCATTGCTATTTAAAGTCCCAAAACCTCTTCCTTACACTCTCAAAACCCAATCTTATTTTGTTTCCCATGTTTTGGATCTATTGCCACCAAAAATGATCGAAATCCATCCCCTTCTAGCATAGCTCTATCATCTCCACACTCGCTAGTGAGTCCCCCTTCTTTCCTTGTATTTTTTTGATCATGGGAGCTGCCACCAAGAGGCATGAGGCAATGCCTCTTTCTCTATGCTTGTCTGATCAATACCAAGCTATGACTACTCTGGTTGTGCTATCATCTCCTGGCATTCCTAGCCACACCATCATCGGACACCCCTTCTCCCTTTCCTCCATCCTCCTCTTGAAGACATGGAAGAACCCACCCCACTCCCCTCCTTGTGTTGGCTTGGGTGGGTGGGGGGGTGGGGGGGGATAAGAAAAGAAAGGAAAAAAAATGGATGGGATGAAGAAAAAAAGAAAAGAGAAGGAGAGAGGCTCAACCTTTTGTGAACCACTTCGATAGTCGAACTCTGACCTAATAGGATCTAGATTAACCCAAATCATATAAATTGAACCCATAACATAATCTAGACTATGATTCTCTCTCTTCATTCCAATCTTTTCTTTGATTGAAGACTAATATATAGTATTATTAATAATTTTCACTAGAGCCTTTAATGCTAAAGGAGAATTAAGTCTAGCTGGAGATCAGACTTCATGATGAGAGCTATGATTGTTCGATCTGATTATTTTGGATAGTAAGTTATCTTTAATCTTAGTATATTTTTATCATGATTTGGTTTGAAAATTTATTAATTATTGTGTTATTGCTCAAATTAAGTATCTTATATGCTTTATATGAAAATGGTTGGGAAATATTAGATCAAATGTACATGATTTATTAAACATGAACTATATTTGATTGCATTGAAAATATATTATATGTCAGTTTCACTACTTTCTAGTCGACTATGATCACATGAATTTAGGATTTACTTTCCTCCACTACAAGAAATGAAGTTATTAGCATTGGCCGATTATTATCACTAATAACCTAAATACCATCAGTAATAGTATTAGTGATGCTAGCCATCTCTAATAATTTGTTGAAAAAACCATTATTGCTAATAGGGCTTATTAGCGATGGTAAAAAATTCATTGCTACTAATAGATATTTGTGACATTATTAGTGATAATAATGCCATCACTAATAATATTTTTAGTTTTTTAATTAAAAATATAAAAAAGTATTAGTGACTAAAAATGATATCGCTAATTAAATGCTATCATTGACTCATGACCGATGGATGGCATGTTGTAGTCAGGACCTAGTTTCTTTCAAAACTTGTCATGGACCAATCATAGCCATAGTGAAGGGGATTAGGATAGTGAGTGTGAATGATCGATCCTTTATTATCTTGAAAAATTTATTTTGGCCAAATACATATTTTGAATCTATATTAATATATATATATATATATATATATATATATATATATATATATATACATGTTTATATATTCATTGGTGTTTTTTATGAAAAAATCAGGTAAATCTAAAAATTCATATTTCATGTATAAAATATTTATTAAACTAGAGGTTCTAGTAACTTATTGTGCTTGTAAAGATCATTATACATTTTTTATTTTTTTTAGATGCAGTAAAGTAGATGGGATTTGGAATTGAGTAGTGAGGAACTTATATAGGATCTAAAAAAATAATATTAGATTTCTTTGAATAACTATTTGGAATTTGTAAGTGTTATGGTATTAACTTGCTTTGATATAAGTTATTATAGTACCAACTGTATTGATACCATGCATCAGGGGATCACTTATATAGAATACATGCCCTCATTTTCAAGATCATGATTGTCAGTTTTGATGTCACAAGAGGAAGAAGAGAAAAATAAATAAAAAAATATATAATCAATTAGGCATGCAAAATTTTACTATGAAAAAAATAAATTTACAAGATTGGAACTCTCACTTTCAATCTCATTTAAATTTTTTCAACAACAAATCCCAAATCCCTCTCACAAATCTTAACTCTCAATCCCTACAGGTTTTTTTCACCACTACCATACTCTCTGAAATTCTCTAGATCTTCATACATTGTCTTGATTCTTTGCTCTCATTTTTATAGCCTCTAGTATGAAGAATATCTTACCATGAGTTTAACGATCTAAACCATATTCAAATTGGAGTTCTGTAGCCTTTCCAATTTGTATTTGACTGTAGATCCACTTCTAGCCATTGATCAAACTTGATCGTGCCGAAATTTGCTCACAAATCCATTAAACATGCCTCAAATCATGCTAGAATCAACGCCATCCATCCTATCATCATGGGACATGTGCACGGCCATCGAATCCTTGTGCGATCGGTGCTCGGCCGTCCAATTACACGCATCTTATGTGTCAACCTTTCACAGACCGCCAACACCACGTGAAACAAAGGGTAAGAAAAAATGGGATAAACCACCGCCTAGGATCGAGCTTGCACAGTGCATGCGCACTACAGGCCAAGCCTCGCATGGGTCACAAGCCCGTGCCTTTACATGCTGGGTTGCACAATCTTGGTTGTGCTCTGGCCTGCATGCCGGCCATGGATCTCGGCCAAAAACTCTTCTTTTTTGGATTTTTTCAAGCCTACTTTTCGCTGGCTATTGTGGCTTCTTCCAAGATTCTTTTAGAGATAGAATTGAGGCACTAAATCCCAACATATGTAAATTAATGAGATTGTAGACTCTTTTCAAATAATTATGTTAAATCAATTATTGCTTATTTACTATCTAAGTTTGGGTGATGTGAATATATATATATATATATTATATATATATATATATATATATATCTATATAATATAATATATATATCTATATATATATATATATATTATATATATATAAGCCTTGCATGTTATGGAGGGTGAAATCCTATGGATGTGCAGTCATCTATCACATGCCAGGATCAGGCCATCAGGCCGGGACATGATAGATTTAGTACTATTAGAGTTAAGCTTAAGATCATAATAACTTAAGTTAGTGAGGGTAGGGTATAATTAAAATTTTGATCAAATATCTCAAAATAATTATTGATACTAGAAGTCTAATAACTTGTTTCAGATGATATATATTTTGTGGATATAAATTGAGATCCTTAGGGCTATGCTTAAGAAAAGTATAGTAGATTGATATTGTTAAAATTCTGGTTACATGTGTCAAGCCTAGTTTCAAGAAAAAAAATATCATTGGCATAAAAAAATTGATATTTTGAGAATCCAAATTGAATATGATTTTGGAATAATGTGATAGCAATTTTGATTTTATTGAAATATAGTTTGGAGTATTAAAAGATAATAATATGTAGCAAATTATGGATACAATTTAGAATTGGTGGAATTGATATTATGGTGAAATTATATGAGCCTACGTCTTGGTAAAGTTTCTAATGAATTTTTGAATTAAGTTACTAGACTGTTGTATAAAATTATTTTGAAGTCAAATATTTGATTTATAGGTTGATTATAGATTTATTACTATTGATAGATAGATTAGGTAGATAATCAGAGATAAATCGGGCAGTCAACCAAGTATCATATTATGCATTTAGATTCAAATTTTGAATTTGAATTTGAACGGTATGTGCAAGAAAAATAAGAAAAACATTTCAATATTAATTTAAATTCAACTTCAAATTTAAATCTTGAATTTAAATTCAAGTAAAGAAAGAATCTGCATTATTTTAAATTCTTATTTTGTAGTATGATCATTTTTCTCTTATGTTTTATCATGGCTGTTTTCTTTCTATTTTATAATATGGTCATTGTGTATAAATCATTTATAATGGATACAAGAGAAATAACCAATTCCTTCAAATTTTATTATGGTATCAGAGCTTTGATCATTTTTTTAGCAAGTATTGTTCCATCTTTACATCATTCATTTTCTTGATTCTCTTAGCTTTCTTAATGTCACAAGAGCAGATTTCCTTGATAACAGGGAGAATGATCTCCTCTTTCATTGCTATTGATTCTCCATATTATCTCCACCATCTGATAATCCGGGAACAACTTTTGTTTCGACCATTTTGAATGGAGATAACTACCCTACTTGGAAAATGATGATGCAAAATGCCCTTAATGCCAAGAATAAAATAGGTTTATTGATGGGAGTATTTCCAAACCTAATACTCATTCATCTTATTTTGTAGCTTGGATAAAGTGTAACTCCATAGTTATATCATAGTTATTCAATGCCATTGTTAGAGATTTGTATGATAGTGTAGCATATGCTGACACTGCACGTTTCATTTGGATAGATTTAGAAGAAAGATTCCCACAAGGTAATGCTCCAAGAGTATACCAGCTTATCATGATCTTCGTCTCACTATGTAAGAAGGGCTCTCAGTCACATCTTATTATTCAAAGCTTAAAGCCTTATGAGATGAGTTGCACTTGTATGACACTATCTCTCTATGTACGTGTGGGGCTTGAAAGGCTTTCACTATAGCAAGAGAAATAGAAAAAATCTATCAGTTTCTTATAGGATAAAATTTAGTTTCAATACGGTACGATCATAAATCCTCAATAGTGATCTATTATCTTTTTTAAGTAAATTTTTTTTTATGATTTTATAAGAAGAAAAGCAGCAATCTATTACTGTCATGCGGCAGCCCAATCATGAGGCTACGACTACTTTTTCCATCACATGTGATGTTAACGTAATGATCATCATTGTCACAAACATGGCCACACAAAGGAATATTGTTTTCAGTTTATTGGCTACCCACCAACATGGAGAACAAAAGAAAAAAATGGCTCAGCTCATACTGGAAGATAAGGATAGAATCAACGAAGCAAGCAACATCCTATAGTAGCGTCTGTTGTAGCTGTTTGTGAATCAAATAGTTCTTTAGAATAGGCCGTGTCATCTATTTCAAGTCTAAATATGTAACAGAATACTCAATTGCTAATTTTTTTTAATGGTGTGCAATCCCCTTCTAGCCAAGCTTCACATGCTATGACTTCCACTCATGATCATCTTTCAGGTTAAACTACTTTTTTAACTACGTGGATTATGGATAGCGGAGCATTTGATAGTAAGGAAACCGTTCCCACGGTGAAGGGCGATACATGCATTTTAAAACTTTTCTAAAAGCATGCAGCAGTGGAAAGTGATAAAACTATTTTATCTATAAATGTTAATCTAATTAACACAAGTCCCTACCAGGATCTAGATGCATTTGGAGTAATGTAAATATGAAATCATGTAATGATAATTATGTCTACATAATATAAAAACATACCTTAGTGATGTTCACTGAAGGTTGTAGCAAGATCCCTAGATCTCAGTCGTGATCCCAGGGTGGCTCAAACCTGTAGAAGGGACTCCTGCTTTGCTAACAACACACGCATACTGCCTCTGCTGGTATCCACGTAGGGCTTGTCGTAGCTAAGTCGTAGAGGATATAAGACTACTAGATCCTTGCAGCCCTCTCCTCTTTCAGCAACTCGGGCTTACTTCAAAAGGTGTCCCGATTGACAGCTGGACCGGTCTCTAGCTTCTATCTTGTAAACTGACCTTTGTAAGATCTAGGACCTTCTTCCTCTCCTTCTTCTTATCTAAATAATCTCTCAATATTTGAAACAAAGACTAAGAGAAGGAGAAGGAATGAATGGAAGGGAGAGGAAACCTTTGGTAGCAAAACACCCAAGTGGATATTCCCTTCTCCCCTTCTCTTCACTCACCCAAGCACTCCCTCAATCAATCATGCTTTCATGCTTGCTTCAAGCTTGGCCGGCCACCATCCTCCCCCTCTCCTTATTTAGGCCATCATCCATTAATGCCATAAGACCATGTGTGCGAAAACATTTAAAGAGGAGAAGAAGATCTTCTCTCTTTTAATGCTTTCACACTTCCATGAAAACCTTCTTAAGCCACATGGAAGAGTTTCTTCTTCTTCTTCTCCACTCCCATTAATGAGGTCAATTCTCCATTCCATGTCACCTCCCTTTCTTATTATGACAAATTAATGAAGGGTTTACCAAGTCAAAAATGAGAGGAGACTAGTGTGAATACAAGACTTAAGAAAGTTCCAAGTCATAAATGAGAGGAGACTAAGTTTGCTTATGTCATTCCTCTTCATTCATGCAAACATCATCGTATGTGGCGTGTTGAATCAAAGAGAGAGGGAGAGTGCCATGTGGCATGAGGAGAGAGAGTCCCAGTCCAACTGGGCTCTGACTCATGATCTAATTTCAAATTGATTTGACACTCAAATCAAAAGCTAGATTTAAATCCAATCGAACCTATTTCGAAAAGGCTATTGACCCAACATAATTTGGATTAATTAAAATCAAATTAAATTTGATTTAATTTAATTAACAATTAATTCATAATTAATTAGGTCAAATATTAATTGTAATAATTATAATTAGGTCCAAATTGATTTGCTGATTAGTTACTTAAGCCCCTAATATATGTGACCCCTCAGGTTTAAACACTAAGCCGGTAGCATGGGAACATTTCCAGTACTAGCCAAAGTCGCCATTTAACAATGACACCCGGCGTCCGGATAGGTTGAAAAATATAGAGCAACCTGAATTTATTAAATATGGAATAGCATTGAACTTATTCCTTGATCCTCCTGATGTTCCGGATGGCATAGGGTTAAACTGTCCAACCCTAATTAATCCATCTTAATATGTCTCAAATAAAGAATCATTGTAACCCTTTATAAGGAATGCCTTGGCCATGGTCTTTTTCAATTGAGTCATACTAAGCATTCAATCCAAATCATTTGGAGAGATCAATCCTATCTCGATCCTAGTATCGCTACACAAGTACTTGATTATACCCAGTAACCTTCCGTCACCGAATTAGAAATCCGGGTAGTCTGGCACCTAAGCACAGTGAGTTGCTTGCAAGTTGCCATAGTAATCTCAAGTCAGAGAAATAATTCATGTCCACATTCTAATGAAAGACTTCTCTTCAGCAGAAAGAGAGTCCCGCATGAGAGTCATGTTCAGTGAAGTATCAAAACATAACACTTGATGTCAACTAGCATCTCCATGCTACTTGGTTAAGAGGACAACCAACAGACATGACATCAATGACCTACTCTCGATACACCATCATCCTGAATAGTGTATCCTTTGGTTGAGAACCAGTTTATGAACTATACGATGTATCCTCTCTACATCGCATACAAGGTAGCTTAAAGGATATCATCACACAAGAGTTCAATTAGGAAGATGATATGTGATGAACAACTAGAATAAACCTTTTATTCAATTCAATAATTCATACATATACATGAGTTGCACAATCATCTACAGCCTAGATGATTGGCTTTGGGACATAATTTCCAACAACTCGCACTTGGACTAAAGCCAATCAAAACAGAATCTAATTTCCATCTTCCATTTACAGTCATCAAACTCTTGAATTCTAATAGCTTTAGTGAAGGGGTCGGCCAAGTTTTCCTTTCCATCAATCTTTAGAAGCTCGATGTCACCTCATTCAATGATCTCCATAAATAAACCATTGGTCCTTAGTATTTCTCAATACTTAAGGATGCTCTTAGCAACTTTCTAATAAGCTTCACCTAGATCAGACTGGTATCTGCTCACTACCCCTTGTGAGTATGCCACGTCTGGTCTAGTACATAGCATAACATACATAATAGAACCTGCTGTCGAAGCATATTGAATCTTACTCATATGCTCTCTTTCCTCAGGTGTTGTCGCATAATCCTTCTTGGAAGAGTAATTCCATGACTTATTAGAAGATAGCCCCTTTTAAAATTTATCATGCTAAACCACTTCAACATAGTGTCTATGTACATGATTGGGACAGTCCTAGAAGCCTCTTAGATCTATCTCTATAGATCTTCATACCCAGTATGAATGAGGCTTCACCTAAGTCTTTCATAGAGAATTGAGATGAAAGCCAGACCTTTAGTTCTTGTAATGCTGGAATGTCATTTCCGATTAGGAGAATGTCATCCACATACAAAACAAGAAATATAACTACATAACCATTTGTCCATTTATATGTACAAGGTTCCTCTCCGTTCCTAACGAAGCCATACGTCTTGATACATTTATCAAAGCGCATGTTCCAACTCCGAGAAGCCTACTTGAGTTCATAGATAGACCTCTGAAGCTTGCATACTTTAGACTCATCTATGGATATGAACCATTCAGGCTGCATCATATACACCTCCTTTTCCAGCTCACCATTTAGAAAAGTTGTTCGGAAATTCATTTGCCATATTTCATAGTCTAAATGTGCTGCCAAAGCAAGCATAATCCGAATGGACTTGAACATTGCCACAAGAAAAAATATCTCGTCATAGTCAATACCATAACGCTGACGATACCCCATTGCAACCAGATAGGCTTTATAGGTCTCTACCTACCCATTTGCGCCCTGCTTCTTCTTGAAGATCCATTTGCACCCAATGGATTTTATCCCTTCAGGTGGATCAACCAATGTCCATACATTGTTGATTTTCATGGACTCCATTTCGGATTTCATGGCTCCCAACCATGACTCAGAATCAGACCTTATCATTGCATCCATATAGGTGATTGGATCCTCGTTATTCTCATCGAGTTCAACAAGATCATCATCCTAGACCAAGAAACCGTAGTATCTGTCCGGTTAACATGGTACTCTACCAGATATCCTTAATGGATGCACTATGAGCTCTGGATCTGATCTAATCAAATCCGATTCTATAGTGGTCTTAGAGTGAGAAGGTTCTTCTATTGTTGAACTTCCCCAAGTTCAACCTCAGCAGCTTGAGTGCCTTCATCAAGGTACTCCCTTTCTAAAAAGTTGCCCTAAGACTGATGAACAACTTTTGTTCCTCAGGTAGATAGAAATAATATCCTTTGGATTCTTTAGGATACCCAATAAAAAGATACCTATCAGACTTAAGTCCTAGTTTATTTGTCCCCAAACGTCTGACATAAGCTGGACACCCCCCAAACTCGAAAGTAAGAGAGAGTCGGCTTCCATCCAGTCCATATCTTATATGGTGTTTTTTAACGGACTTACTTGGAACCCTATTCAGAAGGTTGACTCTGACTCTAGAACAAATCCCCAAAAAGATTTAGGCATACTAGCTAAGTCCATCATGGATCAAACCATGTCCAACATAGTTCGATTCCTCTTTTCAGACACACCATTTAACTTAGGCATCCCCGAAGGAGTCCATTGAGAGAGAATCTCATTCTCCTCAAGATAAGTCAGAAACTCACTGGAAAGATATTCACCATCTCGATTTGATCGAAAGGTTTTAATAAACTTTCCAGTTTGTTTTTCAACTTCATTATGGTAATGTTTGAACATTTCAAATGCATCAAATTTATGTCTCATGAGGTAGACATAACCGTATCTCAAAAGATTGCCTATAAACGTAATGAAATAACTATATCCACCTCTTACACTGATATTCATAGGTCCATATACATTAGTATGTACGAGACTTGGAATATCACTGGCCCTTTCAACCCTTTCCAGTAAAAGGTGACTTGGTCATTTTTTCAAGAAGACAAGATTCACAAGTCATCAAGGACTCACTCTCAATGAGATCCAGGAGACCTTCTCACACCAACTTATTTATCCTCTTCTTGTTTATATGACCTAGCCTACTGTGCCAGAGATAATATCACTGACCTTATGTATCCTAGGGCATTTATTAGTAGTGTACATTACAGTAACAGGCTGTGACAGTATATATATGCCATTCTTCAATTGTCCATTCATCATATTAAACTATTCAAAGTGATGTAGCAAATATCTTTCTTTATTGATAATTCATAACCATCATTGGTCAAAAGCCTATAGAAATGATATTTACTAAAAAAGAAGGACAAAAATGACATTCATTTAGAATGACAATACAATATTTGAAATTCAAAGAAATAATTCCCAACATCAGAACTGGAGCTTGACTTCCGTTCCCAATGTTCAAAAACCTTTCACCGGTTCCGAATCTCCTACTAACTTGATGTCCCTGCAAAGAGTTACAAATGTGGTAAGGACTTTCAGTATCCAATACCCAGCTAGTAATATCATAAACAGCAAAACTACAAGGATTTATCATATAAATACCTTGACTAGCAACACCTTGCTACTTTCCCTTCCTTTGCTTGTTCAGGTCCAGAGTTGCAAGGTAAGCAGAACAGTTCCGCTTCCAGTGACCTGGTTTCTTATAGAAGAAGCACTCTGCCTTACTCTTGTCAGCCTTTATCCTCCTAGTCTGACTTGTCATAGTACGTAGCACCTTCTTATTCTTTTTCTTCTTTCTCTTTTCCAAAGGGACGACATCCTGCTCCAGAACCTCCCACTAGATTTACTAACCCCTTGTTAAGGTTATGGTCTCTCTCATAAGTCTACAGTAACCCTAACATCTCATGATAGTTTACTACAGGCCTATTCATTCTAAAATTATTAAGAAACCTGATAGGAAGGGGGCAGAGAATTCATAATCGTGTCCTTGTCGAGTTGCTCATGCAAAGGACATTCGAGTTTGCCCAAATGCTCAAATAACTCAATCATGTACATTACATGATTAGTCACCGAAGCTTTGTCATGCATAAGCATGTTATAGATGGCAAAAGAGATATGGTATCTCTCAGTATCATCTAGAGTGCCAAAAGATTCCTTTAACTTTTGAAGAATCTCTTCTTGCTGGGTCTCCTCGAACTTGCGACTAAATTCGTCATTCATCGCAGCCAACATTATGCAACGCACCGTGGTGCGGTCAAAGATCCACTTCTGGTAAGTGTCCATGATAGTGCCACAAGTATTGGGGCTAGGATCTCAGCTACCGAATCCGTTATTACATAGAGGATCCGTTCGTGCTCCAGGACTATCCAGAGTTTTCGATACCAGCTATCGAAGTTGGGTCCAGAAAGTTTGTCATTATCTAATAATGACTGTAGCGACAAAGTGGTCGATATAATCTGAAAATGGAGAATAATACCTATCATATATAAATTATTTAAAATTTCTAAAGACATGGACTTTAATCTAAAGGTTTCTCCCACTATTTTATTTAGACTGGTAGCCTCTACATTCAAATCCGAAGAATAGCATTTATCCTTTAGCGGGTACTAGTGAAGAAAAACCTGGTGCAGCAGAAGCCTATCCTAGGCATGCAGCACTAGGGAGTAGGTATTGCATAATTAAAAATTTTAAACATGCAGCGGAAAGTACCTACTCATGCATAGAATCTAACATAACATGAAGTATGTAACAATTACAAGAGGCATGTATAGGCAATTGCAATAAATATAAACAGTATGATAAAATCTAGATCTAAGCATGCATGATAACAAAAAAAAATCATACCTGACCGAAGCCGAAAACCTCAGTCTTCAGATCAGATTAGCAGCAACCAGTTGAACTCTTTCAACAGCAAATAAAATCTGCAATAGTAAAATAAGATCTGCAACGACAGCATAAGAATCGATCCGACCTCTCGAGATGTCCACGCGTCCACCCTCTAGAGTATCCATGCACGAGCTCTCGCTGATCCGACTCCCGGATGGATGCTAGTCCATCAAAAATCCAAAACTGGTCATGAACAGGTGGAATAGTGAATATCAATAATCCCCACTGAAGGTCTTCTCCAAGACCGCCCAAAATCCACCTAAAGCACACAAATTGGAAATTTATTCCTGCTGGAATAAACCTGGGAAAAATGCTGGAATAGCCGGGATAACAGGAATAAAGTTATTCCTGTCATATTCTCCAAAAATCCCCTGTTTCTTCTCATTTTCTTATTCTTCTTCCACGCTGATCGCACGCCCTGTTCCTCCCCTCATCTGGCAACCCCTAGAACATCGAATGGAGGTGGAGAAGGGAACCAAAAGCTTGCTGCTCTTGTACTCTCTCTGTATTTCTTCCTCTCTTCTCACCACATCTCACGGCCTGCAGCTCATCGTCATACAACCTGCTGCGAATAACCCCACCGTACGGCTGCAACCTGTTCCAATCTCTTCCTTGGACGAACTCCTGCTGCTGGAAGAAATCTGGGACCAAGAGGAGAACATGGTGAAGCCCTCTCTCTTGCTCACGCCCTGCTTCTGTTTTGCTTTTTCCTTGCACACCTCCTTCACGGCTGCAACCTTGTTCCACTTCTCTTTTGTTGCTTCTCTGCTATATTTGTCGATCAACCAACAGCAGGAATTTATAGGCAGAGTTGAGAGAATCGTGCGGGAGAAGAACAAGGCCGAGAGAGGCGTCGCGGGAGAGAATCTGGGCTGAGAGACGTCGCGGGAGAGAAACACAAGGGAAGTCTCATCCGATCGCTGCTGCTGCTGCTGGGATAGAACAAGGAGACTCGCGGGAGGAAAACACCGTGAGAAGATTTGTGAGAGGGCCAAGAGGAGAAAGAGGCGTGCTGGTCTTCGACCGAGGGGAGGCAGACGCGTGCGGGAGAGAAATCACCGCGAGATCCATTCGTTCGGTGTAACAGGGGAAGGAAGAGTTTACGTTGTTTCATGTCACCGTGTAGAACAATTCGTGGGAGAAGAAAACCGGTTCTTGCTTAAACCGGTCCAAACTAAATTTAAAGCCGGTTCAATCAAAAATCCTGGTTCAAGCTATTCCAAATAAAATCCGGTTTATCAAACCAAGTTCAAAACTTGTTTAATAAAACCCGGTCCAAGCCAAGTTAAAATCTGGTTCGACAAACCAAATAAAACTTGGTTCACCAATTTCAAAAATTGGTTTAATAAAATCCCAGTCCGACTAAACCCAATAAATAAAACGGGTGCAGTCCTAGTCATCCAGGAACAATTCCTGGTTGACCCAAATTAATCCTGGTCGATCCAAATCGTACCAGAAAAATCTAATGTGTACTCAATCAGTCCGTTTGACGTAAATACCGAAACGATTCCCAATCGTTAATCGATTCCTCGATTAGAAAGAAATCCTCGATGGCGTGTGATCTCATAGGCTCGAACATAAACGGTAGCACTGGAATATTTCTAATACCAGCACAAGATATCATCTAGCAATGGGTCCCGACGTCCCAATAGGCCGAAGATGCGAGAGCAATCTATCGAACCTCTGACATATGGTTACCGTATAATTCATCCTTTTGACATCTAATGCTCAGGATGACCTAGGGTTAGACTGCCAACCCTGACTGAGTCAATCCACTACATGTCTCAACCTCGCAAGTCTAGTGACTCCTCACTGGGACTACATTGGCCAAGGATTTGCTAAATTGAGACACTGCGAGACATTCAATCCAAACAATTTGGACAGGTCAATTCCATCTTGGTCCACCACTGCTCCACAGGTACTTGCCTGTACCCAGAAACCTTCCGTCACCGGATTAGAAATATGGGTAGTCCGATACCAAAGCACAGGGAGTTGCTTGCAAGCTACCATGATGACCTCAGGTCGGAGGGACACATATACCCATATCCAATCGCGAGCAATCTTTTGGCAGAAAGGAGCTCCACGGAGTCACGTTCAATGAGATGTCACACATCTCACTTGCAGATCACATCAGTGTCACCACACTCCTTTGGTCAAGAGGACAACTAAACGATATGAACCACAATAACCTATACTTGATACATTGCCGTCCTGTAATATGTATCCTTTAGTTGCGAACCTTTTAAAGGACCACTCGATATATCCTCTCTATAT
Organism: Areca catechu; assembly: GCA_021397845.1. NCBI lineage: Eukaryota > Viridiplantae > Streptophyta > Magnoliopsida > Arecales > Arecaceae > Areca > Areca catechu. The sequence goes on from JAHSVC010000043.1 coordinate 703,239, forward strand.
CAAAGTCAGTGCAGTCCTAAGGACTTCATCACATAAATTGAGTTCAATACAGGGAAATGAATGATGTGATGAGCTGCCAAAATAATGTTTTATAATTCATATACAGATTATAATACTGAGCACAACCGCTTACAACCTAGGCGATTGGCTTTGGGACACAATTTCCAACAACTCCCACTTGTACTAAAGCCAATCAGAACAGTATCTAATACCCATTTTCCTTTGTCGAACTCTTTGATTCCAAGGGCTTTAGTGAAGGGTCGGCCAGACTTTCCTTTCCATCGATCTTCATAAGATTGATGTCGCCTCGTTCCACGATCTCTCACACGAGGTGATAGCATCGCAGAATATGATTAGTGTGGTGATATGACTTTGGCTCCTTAGCTTGAACAATGGCTCATATGCTGTCACAAATACACAAGAACAGGACCATCTAGGGAAGGTGCCACCCCTAGCTATCCAAGGAATTTCCGCAATCACACAACTTTCTTTTCCAAATCTGATGCTGCAAAGTACTCTGCTTCGCTTACCGAGTCTGCAACAGCTACCTGCTTGGAACTCTTCCAGCAGATCGCTCCTCCATTCAGGGTAAACACAAACCCTGACACACTCTTGCTATCATCTCTGTCAGACTGGAAACTGGAGCAAGTATACCCCACATGTTTGAAGTCAGGTCTCCATAAATCAGCCATTGGTCCTTTAGTATTTCTCAAATACTTCAGGATAGTCTTAACCACCTTCCAATGCACCTCACCTGGGTCAGACTGGTATCTGCTCACTACTCCTAGTGAGTATGCCATGTCTGGTCTAGTACATGTCATAGCATACATGATAGAGTCCACTGCCGAAGCATAAGGAACTCTATTCATGCATTCTCTTTTCTTAGGAGTTGTACACAATCCTTCTTGGAAAAAGTGATTCGAAATCCTATCAGGAGATAGACTTTCTAGGAATTTTCATGCTGAACTGTTTCAGCACGGTATCATTGTACATAGACTGGGATAATCCCAGAAGCATTTTAGATCTATCTCTATAGATCTTCATACCCAGTATGTAAGAAGCTTCATCCAAGTTCTATGAAGAACTGAGATGACAACCAGACCTTTATTCCTTGCAATGCTGTGATGTCATTCCGGATTAAGAGAATGTCATCAACATACAGTACTAGGAATACAATCACAGAACCATTAACCCACTTATAGATATAGTGTTCCTCTGCATTCATAACGAAGCCATACGATTTGATACACCTATCAAATCACATGTTCCAACTTCGAAATGCTTGCATGAATCCATAAATGGACCTATGCAATTTACACACGTTTGACTTGTCTATGGATGTGAACCCTTCAGGCTGTATCATATACACCTTCTCATCCAGCTCCCCATTTAGGAAAACTGTTCGGACATCCATTTGTCAGATCTCATAGTCAAAATGTGCTGACAAGCAAGCATGATCCGAATGGACTTGAGTATTGCCACAGGAAAGAATGTCTCGTCATAATCGATACCATATCGCTGACGATACCCCTTGGCAATTAGACGGGCTTTACAGGTCTCCACCTACCCATCTGCATCCACTTAGACCCGATGGGTTTTATCCCCTCAGGTGGATCAACCAATGTCCAACATTGTTGATGTCCATGGACTCCATATCGGATCGCATGGCTCCAAGCCATGCCTCAGAGTCAGATCTTTGTAGTGCATCAATATATAGATGATCGGATCCTCATTGTTCTGCTCGAGCTCAATAGGATCACCGTTCCGGACCTAAAACCGTCTTAAGCCTTTTCACATGGAAGAGTTTCTTCCTTCTTCTCCACTCCCATTAATGAGGTCAATTCCCCATTCCAAGTCACCACCCTTTCTTATTATAACAAATTAATGAAGGGTTTACCAAGTCAAAAATGGGAGGAGACTAGTATGAACACAAGACTTAAGAAAGTTCCAAGTCATATATGAGAGGAGACTAAGTTTGCTTATGTCATTCCTCTACATTCATGCAAACATCATCGCATATGGTGTGTGGAATCAAGGAGAGAGGGAGAGTGCCATGTGGCATGAGGAGAAAGAGTCCCAGTCCAACTGGGCTCTGACTCATGGTCTAATTCCAAATTGATTTGACACTCAAATCAAAATACATATTTAAATCCAATCAAACCTATTTCGAAAAGGCTGTTGACCCAACATAATTTGGATTATTAAAATCAAATTAAATTTGATTTAATTTAATTAACAATTAATCTATAATTAATTAGGTCAAATTATAATTGTAATAATTATAATTAGGTCCAAATCGATTTGCTGATTAGTTACTCAAGCCTCTAATGTGTGTGATCCCTCATGTTCAAACACTAGGCCGGTAGCATGGGAACATTTTCAGTACCAGCCAAAGTCGCTATCTAGCAATGACACCCGGGTCCGGATAAGTTGAAAAATTGTAGAGCAACCTGAACTTATCGAATATGGAATAGCACTGAACTTATTCCTTGATCCTCCTGATGCTCCAAATGGCATAGGGTTAAACTGCCCAACCCTAATTAATCCATCTCAATATATCTCAAACAAAAAATCTTTGTAACCCTTTACATGGAATGCCCTGGCCAAAGTCTTTCTTAATTGAGGCATACTAAGCATTCAATCCAAACCATTTGGAGAGATCAATCCTATCTCGATCCTACTACCGCTACACAAGTACTTGACTGTACCTAGTAACCTTTCATCACTGGAATAGAAATCCGGGTAGTCCGGCACCTAAGCACAGTGAGTTGCTTGCATGCTGCCATAGTGATCTCAAGTTAGAGAAATAATTCATGTCCACATTTTAATGCAAGACTCCTCTCGACAGAAAGAGAGTCCCGTATGAGAGTCATGTTCAGTGAAGTGTCAAAACATAACACCTGACGTCATACTAGCATCTCCATGTTACTTGGTTAAGAGGATAACCAATAGACATGACATCAACGACCTATTCTCGATACACAATCATCCTGAACAGCATATCCTTTGGTCGTGTACCAGTTTATGAACTATACGATGTATCCTCTCTACATCGTATACAAGGTAGCTTAAAGGACATCATCACACAAGAGTTCAATTAAGAAGATATATGTGATGAACAACTAGAATAAACCTTTTATTCAATTCAATAATTCATACATATACATGAGTTGCACAACCATCTACAGCCTAGATGATTGGCTTTGGGACATAATTCCCAACATTAAAATATAGTCTCATCTCCACCATCCTAAATTCACATACTGTTATACCCTTTGATAGACCTATCAAATTGCCAAATGGCACAAGCCTTCCTATTTCCCATTTTGGTGAAATGAAACTGCCTGGTGATATTACCCTTCATAATGTTCTTTGCATACCGAATTTCACATGCAATTTGCTCTTAGTTAATAAATTGACTTTTGATTTATCTTGTATTATTATTTTCTTTCCTGATTTTTGTATATTTCAGGACCCCACCTCGAAGAAGCTGATTGGTGGGTAGATAGAGGGATGGTATCTATTATTGCTGCTTTTTATCAAATCCCACGGTTCTTTAGGCTATGATAAAATTTTCTAGCTTGCTTTAGCATATGTGCATAGGACATACTTTTTTAGTAGTTTATTTAAAATTTCATGTATATCTTTTAATTTTTCTCAAAATCATGTTTATAATATTTGTCGTCATGAAAAACAAACTAGAACTCCTTTTATTAGCAATAATAAAAGTTCTTGTTGTTTTGAGTTAATTCATTGTGACATATGGAGACCATATCCAACTCCATCTCTTAATGGCTCACATTATTTTCTCACCATAGTAGATGATTTTTCATGTGGTACTTGGATTTACTTAAACATAAATATGAAGCATCTACTCATGTTGCATCTTTTGTCATATTACATAATTTGATTCCAAAATTAAAAACATGCGTAGCGACAATGGGGGTGAATTCATATCTATATCTATGAAACAATTTTACATAGCTCATGGCATAGAACATCAAACATCTTATATTTATACCTTCAACAAAATGGAGTAGTGGAATGTAAATGTAGGCACTTATTGGAAGTGGTGCCAATAAAATTTTAGAATGAATGTGTGCTTATGTTTGCATATATAATCAATCATTTTCCAACTCTAGTTTTACTATAAAAATACCATATGAAGTGTTATTTAATCAACCACCTTCTTATGATCACCTTCGTATTTTTAGTTGCTAATGTTATGCACATAACCATACAAGGTCATGTGCTAAATTTGATTCTAGAGCCATTCAATGTATATTCTTGTTTACCCATATAGATAAAAGGGATATCATGTTTTTGATCTTGAAAATCATAGTATTTTTGTCTCATGAGATATATTTTTTTATAAACATATTTTTGATGATCTACCATCATACATACTTATTGCCAATGCTATATTTGAACCTTCTACAAATATAAATAATTCATCCGAAATGCTTCCAACGGGACCTCTTCCTATTGATCATAACCAAATTCTAGACTACAGTCATTAGATCCACTCAAACTCAATAAATACCAGCTTAACTAAAAGATTATGCCTTCCAATTACCACCTTCACTTGATCCCTCACGGTCTACTGCTCCAACAGTTTTATCAGGTACTCTTTACCTTCTCTCAAATTTTATTCATTATGATAAATCTTCTCCTCAGCATCTAGTTTTTTTGGCGGCCATCAGTTCTACTAATGAGCTAAAATATTTTTCACAAGCTAAAAAAATCTAAAGTGGCACGAGGTAATACACTGAGATTGCAGCATTGGAAAAAAATCAAATATAGACTTTTTGGTTGATTTACCACCTGTGAAGAGAGCTATTGATTCCAAATAAGTGTATCACATAAAGTACAAGCTAGATAGATCGATTGATCACTATAAGACATAACTGGTTGCTAAGGGTTATACTCAAGTTGAAGGTCTTGACTACCATGAGATATTTGTGCCTATAGCTAAATTAATCATTGCGCTATTTGTTGGCAGTAGCAGTTATTCGTAAATGGAAATTGCACCAACTGGACATCAATAATGCCTTTTTGCAAGGTGATTTGCATGAAAAATTTTCATGCATATTCCTTAACGTTTTATGTGCCCAGGTGATATACAAGTTTATAAACTGAATAAGTCTTTGTATGGACTCAAACAAGCATCTTGTAATTGTTTGAAATTTCACTTCCTCTATTATTTGGTTCGATTTTAAATAGTCCAAGGCCGATTACTCCTTGTTTACTCATACTCAAGGTAAGAGTATAGTCTTTGTCTTAATCTATGTGGATGGTATTATTCTTGCAAGAAATGATCCCATTTGCATCTCTTCTGTTAAGACTTATCTACACTCTCAATTTCATATCAAAGATTTGGACCCATTAAAATACTTTTTAGGAATTGAAGTCGCTAGATCACTAAATGGTATTATCCTCAGTCAAAGAATATGCTCTTGACATTCATTTTTAGATAAACATGCTAAGAGCCAAGCCATGTACATTTCCAATGGAACAACATCATTCTTTATCTAGCATCACTGGTCCAAAGGTGGCTGACCCTTTTCTATATAGGTGCTTGGTTGGTGGACTGATCTACTTGATAATTACTCATCCGGATCTATGCTATTTAATCCATGTTCTAGCCAATTCATGCATGATCTCCTCCAACTACACCTTGATGTTGCCATGCAAGTTCTTCGCTATCTCAAGATGGCACTAGGACAAGGTATACTTCTTCCTGCATCTTGTGAATTATCATTAGCTGCTTATTATGGCTCTGACTGGGTGAGTTGTCTCACTACACATAGCTCCACCACTATATTTTACCATGCTTGGGGATTGAAAAAATAAGAAACAAACTACAGTGCCACGCTCTTCTGCTAAAGCTGAATATAGAGTAATGTCTACTGCTAATAACGATCTCATTTGACTTCAAGCCCTTTTCTCCAATTTGCATGTTTCTTTTACATATCCCATGCAGCTTCATTGTGACAACTAAGTAGCTCTTCACATTGCTTCTAATCTAGTTTTCTGTTAAAGAATCAAGCTTATGAAATTGGCCACTATTATGTTCATGAACATATCTAATTCAAAGAACTCATTGCTTGCTATATCCCTACCAAGCTACAACTAGCAGATATCTTTATCAAGGCACTTGGAAAGAACCATTTCATCATCTTTTATCTAAGTTGGGCATTATTGATATCCAAGCTCCAACTTAAGAGGGAGTATTGACAGATAAATTAGGTAGACAATTAGGAATAAATCAGGCAATCACCAAGTATCATATTAGGCATTTAGATTCAAATTTTGAACTTGAATTTGAATAGTATGTGCTAGAAAAATAAGAAAAATATTTCAGCATTAATTTAAATTCAAATTCAATTTGAATTTAAATTCAAGTAAAGAAAGACTTATATTATTTTAAATTCTTATTTTGTGGCATGATCATTTTTCTTCTATTTTGTATCATGGTTATTTTCTTTCTATTTTTTATCATGGTTGTTTTTTTTCTATTTTGTAATTTGGTGATTGAGTATAAATCATTTGTAATGGATACAAAAGAAACAATCAATTCCTTCAAATTTTATCAATTACCATCATTATTGATTATTAACAAAATTTCATGAAATGATGTTAGGAGGCTTAAATGAGTTTGACTTCAAAGGAGAAGGTGATTCTAGCTGATTGATTTTGCTCACAGGCAACCTAATTTGGGATCTTTTAATTATTGGAGCATAAAGTTAGCATTCTTGAAAAGGAGATCAATTTCAAATTGTCTAATTAAATTGTCAAGGTAATCTAAAGTTGATTTAGTTCAGATAGGATCTAGAATATAATAACTTTTATGGAAATTACCTTGAGAGTTTATTATGATCTAGTGTGGTTAAGGAAAGTAAGAATATGAAAACATAATTAATTCTTTGCTTGGATTTTTATCTAGGATTATTAAGAAATTTCAAAGAATGCTGATTAGAGTTATATAGTGAAAGTATAGTAGATCGAGTCATTTAAAACTGGTCCAATAATGATTATGATTTGAAATATGTTATGATGGAAGATTTGATTTTTTGATAAAAGAGACTTTAATTAATAAAGGGAAGGTGAGTACTATGACTCTTAGGCTAATCATGATGTGGCTTTGATAGTTCCTTGTTATAGACTGTGCTAAGAAAAACCTTGAGCATTTATGTTAAGGATAGGTTGATTATTGGTTGGACATGATCTAATTTGTTAAGTATTCAGATAAATCATGTGTCATTCATTCTATCCTTGTGATCTCAACTTCAACAAAGACATCATAGTATTAATACCTTATTTTCTTGGACTTGGTTTTGTAATTTAGTGCTGAACATTTCATACTTGATGATAGATTATTGTTATGTAAAGCCCATCACTATATGCTCGCTTTCAGGACCACCTTCTCAACCATCAAATGATTTGACTTTAATAAAACTTGGTTATTATCTTTTGTGGGGTTAAGATTTTATCATTATATTTGTGCTAAATCCATGACAAGTTCTATTCCAAATATAATTAATCTTAATTTATCTAGCCATAAGGATTCATATTCAAGTAATCCTAATCAAATCTTGAATGAACAACCATATATACCAAGATAATAATTTCAATCTTAGATGCTTTGTCACTTATTTAGTGCTAATCTTGTTAATATATATTTTAACCTTAAATGTGATAAGAAGTTTTGATAACTGACCCAAATATTGTTATCATACAATTTTGAATTAGGAGAGATGGAGTCTTGGATTGAATGTAACTTAAGAGGCAAAATCCTAGGGTTGGCAAAGGTGCAAGGTTATGGGGTATTCTTGGAAAGAGTTTGCGCTTTGGCAAAAAAAATGCATGAGTACCATGATTAATCCAAGTAGCTAGATTGCTTACACACACTCAAAGATGTTGCATATGTTTAATTCAACAAAATTACCGAGCACAAATAAAGTGGCACATGTGAGTTTTAGACTGAGCACCTTCAGAAGACCAAGATTTTTTAAATTTCAAGAATAAAATATTTAAAAGGATGGGAGAATGTGATGCCCAACTATTTGGTTAGCCTCTTGGCCCATTTCACCTCTTGGCCCATTTCACCATCAAATGAAAGGCCCAAAGCCCTGTTTCACTGTCAAATAGGGTAGACCCTTGATCAATGACGATGGAGGAGTTGTCCTCCAACTCAAACTATTGAATGCTAGGAAATCCTAGCCTTCATTGCTATTTAAACCCTCAAAATTGCCTCCTTTCCTTCTCAAAATCTCACCTTATTTTGTTTTTGCTATTTTGGATCTACCACCACTTGGCATATCTCCACCATCTCCATACTCGCTGATGAGTCCTCCTCCCCTTGTTTTCTTTTAACCATGGGAGCCACCACCAAACGGTAAGGGGCAATGCCCACTTCTCCCTTCCCTCTCAACTTCTTCATGCTTGGTCAATCAGCATTAAGCTATAGCCGCTCTAGCCATGCTACCATCACCTAACTCTCTGGGCCACACCATCGCCAGACACCCCTTCCCCCTTCCCTCCATCCTCCTCTTGATGCCATGCTAGAATGTACCCCCCTCTCTATCGACTTGGAAAAGAGAGAGACCAAATCTTTTGTGAACTACCTCGATGGTCGAACCCCAATCTAATTGGATCTAGATCAACTAAAATCATATAAAACCAATCCAAATCATGACCTAGACTAAGATTATCTTTCATCATTCCAATCATTTCCTTGATTGAAGGCTAATAGCATTATTAATTATTTTCACCATACCTTTCAATGTTAGGAAAATCCAAATTTTTTTCTAGCAATCAATTTCTAATTTTTAATTGTTTGACTATTGATTTTTTAATTATTTATCTATTGGACTTTTAATTATTTGACCATTGGACTTTTAATTATTTGATTTTTTATCTTTTAATTATCTGACCATTATCGCTTTCAATTTCTAACCCTTAGACTTCTAATTATAGACTTTAATGGATCAGTAAAAGTCCAAATGGTCATATTTGATGGCTATAAAAAGGTTCGTCTTCAGGTTCCTCCACAAACACCAGCTGGGGAACAACTTTCGTTGATGTAGAATCTTCCTCTAAGAAGAATCAAGTCCCTCCATCTAGACGTTCAACCGAACGCCCGGTGGGATTTCCTACTACAGGGCTATCTGGGGAGCCCGCTTTACTGGATAAGGGTAAGGCTCCCATCGTCAATGAAGATGTCAAGCCTGAACTATGAATTATCGAAAGGGAGGGCTTAGGAGGTCACAGTGTACCTACTGTCGATGCTGGCCTTGGTGATCTTAGGCTGGTGAAGACTTCGGTCGTCCTCTAGAAAGACTAGGAGGAAACCAAGAGACAAGGATTGGAGGATATTCATTCCTCTATTTACCCCAGGATGCTGCAGGTAAGTGGTGAAGTAGCTTATAGCAGTGTATCGGCACCAGTAGGACCAACTTCATGCATGTTTTCCTTTGACAGGTTATTCACAATGTCTCTTTATTGGAAGAGAGCGTTTGTGAGTCCATTGGCCTCAGCGATGACCTCCGAAGCTGGTTGGCTTCGGCCATAGCCGAGAGGGAAATGGTCGAAGAGCTTTGGATTGCTGTTGAAGAAAAGTCGAATAAGATTGCCATCACCAACCATTCCTTGGAGAGAGAACTAAGGCAGCTTAGACATACGCGACTAAGCTGGCGACTGAATTGCAAAAGAGGCAGAAGAAGGCGATCTCGACTGAGCTGCTAATAAGGGATTGTCTTTGGAATGTCGAAGAGGCGGCAGCTCACAAGGCCGAACTGGAAAGAGAATCGCCATTATGGAGTAGGAGGTTTCAACAAACCAATTAGAGGGCAGAACAAGCCGAGGAGGATGCTTTTCGAGCCATCGAGGATTATAAGAAATCCAAAACCTTTATCAATGAAATACATGAATCCAGAGCAAAGAGTTACCTCATTGGCTATAGGGATTGTCTGGATAAAATTGTAGAGGTTTACCCGAACCTAGCTATTTCCCTTGTTGCCAAACCTGGTGATGAGGAGAAAGAAGCGAGTAATCCGGCCAAAGAGACATCTACTCCTCCGGTTGACGAAGAGGCCGCCATGGAGATCTCCATTCCTATCTCGACTCCTAAATCATTGAGAAAAAATAGCTTCTTGATGTAGCTCTCCTTTTTTTTCTTTTCTTTTTTATGGATGTAACTCAGTCGGCTGCACTGTTTTTCTTTTTAATGAAATCTCCTTTTCTTTCAAGTCAAAATATTTTCTTTTGATAGAAGAGAGCTTTCAGAACAAAACTTAAGTATAAATTCTTCAGTAGCATAAACACTGAGCTAGAGCATTTATGAAGAGTCCCTAGATCTCATATTGGCTCCGAGCAATCTGTCTTCATCTTAACCGAAGCATATGAGCTTGTTGAAGCCACAGAAAGACTTGGATGAATGCTTTGATTAAACTTGCCATCGAGGCAAGTTGATGAGGCCATCCTTAGGCATTTCATGGATAATAATGAGGTAGGCTGTTCAGGCCTGCTTAGCACGTTATTGGATTTACCATAAGGTAGGCCACTTAGACCATCCTTGTGCCTTTGATTAAGAATAAGATAGGCTGGTAAGCCTACCTCAGCACGTCATTGAATTTACCATAGGATAGGTTACTTAGACCATCCCTATGCCTTTGCTTGAGAATAAGGTAGGCTAGTTAGGTCCACTTCGGCATGTCGTCAGATTTACCGTAGGGTAGGTTACTTGAACCATCCCTGTGTCTTGATTTAGCATAAGATAGGTTGGTTAGGCCCACCTATGCATCGACTTTTTATTGAAGTCTTTCAAAGAGAGAGATCTCTTATTGATAGTACTTACGGAGGTTTTCTACATTCTAAGGTCGAGGTAATAGGGAACCATCTAGAGTTTTAAGCCGGTAAGCCCTAGGCGTATGACTTCTCTGATTCGATAAGGGCCCTCTCAATTGGGGAAAAGCTTGTCTTGTTCCATTGGTCTGGATACTTTGGACATTTACAGTACCAAGTCTTCAGGTTGGAAGGTTCGTTCCTTCATCCTGGAGTTATAATATTTGGCAACCTTTTGCTAGTATGCCGCCATCTTCATCTAGGCACGAAGCCTAGTGCCTTGTAGCAAATCTAGATCTACTCTTCGATGCTCCAAATTTTCAGGTTCCTTGTAATGATCAATCCTTAAGGATTGTAGAGTGACTTCCATATGGAGGACTGCTTCGTTGTCGTAAGTCAAATGAAATGGAGATTCGCTAGTAGCCATTTTGGGAGTTGTTCGATATGCCAAAGAATTGAATTTAGTTCTTCAGCCCAGAGCCCTTTGGCATCGTTTAGCCTGGTCTTCAGATCATGAAGAATGGTCATATTTATCACTTCAGCTTCTCTGTGGATTGAGGATGATTGACGAAAGTCAATTTATGAAGTATATGATATTAAGCATAGAAGCCTTTAAACTTCGGATTATCAAATGTCAATCTGAAGATAATAAAGTTCTTTATGAAGCTTTCGACCTTCGCTTCTGTAATATGTGCCAAGGGTTCGGCTTCGACCCACTTGATAAAGTAGTCGATGGCTATAATGAGGAACTTTCATTGTCCGGATGCTGGAGGAAATGGATCAAGAATATCCATGCCCCATTGGACAAAAGGCCGTAGTGCTGTTAACTGAGTCAGTTGACTTGCAGGCCATCTTTGAATGTTGGAATACTTCTGACATTGATCACATCTTCGGATGAAATTGGTGGAATCCTTCTAAATGGTGGGCCAATAATAACCTTGGCGTATATTTTATAGGCTAGGGATCTGCCCCTTGTATGATCTCCACATATGCCTTCATGTGCTTCTCTTAAGGCATAGTCCGCATCCGTTGATCCCAAGCATTTCAATAGGGGTTGTGTAAAAGATCTCTTGTATAGAGCTCCATCCAACATGACATATTAAGATGCCATCCAACAGACTTGCTTGGCTTCAGTTTATCCTCAAGTAGCATACATTCATTCAGGAATCTTAGAATGGGATCCATCCAGCTGGGCTCATGCTCGACCTAATGCACCTCCAGTGTTTCTTCTACTATGCTTCGAGCTTTGAGATATTCTATGAAGGTGCGGCCGAGAAAATCTAGAGCAGTGGTGGCGAGCCTGGATAGTGCATCAGCTCGAAAATTTTTCATTCGTGGCATGTGGGTGATTTCGAAGAATTCAAACTGGGACACAAAAATCTACACTTTTTCCATATATTGAATCATATTAGGATCCCGGGCCTCAAATTTTCCTTTCACTTGGTTCACCACCACACTGAGAATCTAAAAAGATTTGAATCTTCCGAATCTCCAGCTCTTTGGCAATTCAAAGTCCTGCAAGAAGGGCTTCATATTTGGCTTGGTTATTCGAAGCATGGAAAGAGAAACACATAGCATACTATATGGTGTACCTATTTGGATTGGCTAAGATGAGGCCTGCTCTGCATTCCGAAGAGTTTGAAGCTCCATCTATATGAAGTATCCATATGGATTCCAAATCTCCTCCGGTGGCCTCCTCCCTTTCGGCTCCTGATAAGTCGTATTCTTGCCTCCAGGTGCATTCGACTAGGAAGTTAACCAATACTTGTGCTTTCATGGCCGATCTAGATTGAAAGTTGATGTCAAATTTGCCAAGCTTAATGGCCCATTTAGCTATCCTCTCCAAAGTATCAGGACATCGAAGGATAGCTTTTAAAGGTTGGTTTGTCAGGACCATAATGGAATGAGATTGAAAGTATGGCTGCAAGCACTTTGCCGCTATCACCAGCGAGTATATAAGCTTCTGTATTCTACGGTATCTCACTTCGGCATCATGCAAGACTTTGTTGGTGTAGATCGATTTTTGAAGATTGTTAGCTTCTTTTCAGACAAGCATTGAATTGATTGCCTCATCCAAAGTGGAGAGATATAAATAGAGGGTTCCCCTTCTTGAGGCATAGAAAGTAGGGAGGATTCTCCAGGTATTTCTTCAGTTCTTCGAAGGCGAAGCGGCAGTTCTCAGACCATTTGAAACTTCAGGATTGGCGAAGAGCTTTGAAAAAGGAAGACACCTTTTAGCTGACCAGAAGATAAACTGACTTAAAGAGGTGATACTTCTGGTTAATTGCTAAACCTCTTTTTTGCAAGAAGGGTATCTCATGTTCCAGATGGGCTGAATCTTCTCCATATTAGTCTCTATTCCTCGCTTGGTAACCAAAAATCCCATAAATTTTCCTGAAGTCACTCCGAAAGCGCATTTAGTCGAATTTAACTTCATCTGATGACATCGCAGGGCATCAAGGGACTCTTCCAAATCTTTGATATGATTAGCTTTGAGAAGGCTTTTCACAATCTTATCATTAACATAGGCTTCCATGTTCTTTCCTAGCTGCTTTTCGAACACTTTGTTAATCAGCCTTTGGAATGTAGCTCTAGCATTTTTTAGCCCGAACGGCATTATTTTATAATAATAGAGTTCTTTCTCTATTATGAAGGCAGTCTTCTCTTCATCTTCAGAATTCATCTGGATCTGATTGTACCCGGAGAAAGTGTCCATGAAACTTAGCAATTGGTGACCCGACGTGGCATCAACCAGTTGATTTATCTTCGGGAGAGAAAAACTATCTTTTGGACAGGCTTTGTTTAAATCCGTATAGTCAATACAGATTCTCCATTTACCATTAGCCTTTTTCACCATCACGACATTGGCTAGAAATTCAAGATAGTGTACTTCCCTTAGAAATCCAACTTTGAGAAGTTTGTTTACTTCTTTATCAATCACCTTTTGTCTTTCGGGAGCAAAGTTCCTCTTCTTTTGCCTAACTGGTTTGTATCTAGGGCTTACTTCGAGTCGATGAGTGATTTCTTCGGCTAGAATTCCAGGCATGTCCGAAGTCGACCAGGTAAAGATATCAGCATTACTCCAAAGAAAATGGATCAATCTTGTCCTTGTTTCTCCATCCAGTCGACTCCCATTTATATAGTTTTCATTCGATCATCTTCGGCTAAAGGTACGAAGACGGTCTTCTCCATTGGCTCTCCACCATCTTTATATGATCTCTTAGGTCTAGCTGGTCCAGTGTCATGGGATTAGCTGAATGCTTGTCTTATATTATCAGCACTGTCGGGCGACTCTTGGTCTCCCTTTAATTTGTTAATACCATTTCTAGTGGGAAGCATACTAGGGATGACACGTTGATACTATGGCCCAAAATTTGTTTAAGGTGGTTGTCCCAAGATGGCATTGTAAGTTGATGGGGTTCGGACTACTACGAAATTGATGGAGAGTATCTTTTATCATGATTCAATGCCAAGGGTTACAGGTAGTATTTTTTTTCTTCAACTCTGACTTGGTTACCTCCGAACCCAGTCAAAGGCACAGGATACCTCTGTAGTTTATTTTTAGACAAACCCATTCTGGAGAATGCATCATAAAGTAAAACATCTACAGAGCTTCCATTGTCTATTAGAAGCTGAAACTATAACTAGATCATCATGTGGGACCTGAACTCCCTGGAGGTCATCATTTGAGAAGCATATGGAGTTGTTGCTCCTGAACCTTTTGGAGCATCCTCTTTGGCACTTCTCTAGTTTGTTCGCCGATGTAGCATGCTTACCCTTCCATGGGTTGGCCTCTGGTTGGGCAGTTCGGCTTCTTCAATAGCCCTCTGATGGGCATTAACTTTGGTTCGGAGCTCGGAGTGGCTGACATACTTTTCCATATACCCCCTCTTGATCAAGTCTTCTATAGCATCCTTAAGTTGGATGCATTCTTCGGTGTTGTGGCCATGATCCTTGTAGAATCGGCAATATTTATTTTTATTCCTCGTAGTGGAGGATGTCTTTATGGGGCATGGCCGTTGTAGGTAGCTTTCTTTTCTATCTCTATCAGGATCTTTTCCCTTAGGAGATTAAAAGGAGTGTATGAATCAAGTTTTTTGCCCACATTTTGGGCTTGGGACTACGCCGTCGAGTAGAGTCATTGTTGCTGGGGAGTACAGGGGAACTCATCCCCTTTCTATTTTTCTTCTTGGAGACAAACTTTCCTTCGATCAGGCACCGATTTGCTGCTTGCTCTTCGGCATCCGCATACTTCTGAGCCCTTGATAGGAGTTCGACATAACTTGTCGGGAACCTTTTATCTAGGGAAAATATGGACCTGGATGATCGTAGGCCCTTTTTCAAAGTGGACATGGCCACGTGCTCATTGAGATCGAGAATCTCAAGGGTGGCCGAATTGAGTGTTGCAATATATCTCTAAGACTCTCCCCTTCATTTTGGTGAAGGAGGAACAAATTGTCCATGTTACGAGGTATTGTACGGCAAGTCCTGAAATATGAGATGAACATTTTTTCCAATCACAAAAGGAATCAATGGTACCTGGATGTATGCTCGAATACCACATTCGAGCCACCTTTTTCAGAGTGGTAGGAAAACGCGATAGTGCAGTGCATCGGAAGCTCCTTAAATCATCATATGGGTCTTAAAGCTGCCCAGATGGTTAAGCGAATAGGTAGTCCCATCGTAAGGTTCCATCTGGGGGACCTTAAAGTGCCGAGGGACTATTTCCTCTATTATTCTGGAGGTGAAAGGAGGCCTCAAGTCATAGGCCATGACTTCACCATCTCTTCTTTGATCGTGGAGCCTCGCGATCTATGATTCAAGCATCTTGAACTTCTCTTCGTAGTCATAGATGGTTTCTTTTCGTCTAGCACTTCTAGGAGTAGAGTCTTTGGAAGAGATTGAGGAGGATCTTCTGGTTCTCTTCCTCTCAAGTCGACTATCGCTAACTTATGGCGTTGGTGACTTCGGCCTTCATGAGAAAGCTGACTTTGAGGGAGTGTCGGGTAGACTCACGGTG
Source organism: Areca catechu (assembly GCA_021397845.1). Classification (NCBI taxonomy): domain Eukaryota; kingdom Viridiplantae; phylum Streptophyta; class Magnoliopsida; order Arecales; family Arecaceae; genus Areca; species Areca catechu. The sequence continues at coordinate 719,104 of JAHSVC010000043.1, forward strand.
GTGGTCCTCTCTTGTTTAGACCGATAGCTATGCTTGGAGGTGGCTGGTGTGCGCTTGCTTGGAGGGCAGCTTCTTGAAAATTTTGAACCATGGTTGTTAGTGCATCAACCCGGTTCAAAAGGGCTTCGAATTGGTACTATTCTACAACCAGAGTAGGAGGTGGGATGCTATTCTCTGCCAGGGGTCATTCCTTTGAGAGGGAGGATGTCCCCTGCTTGTTGAAGCATTTTGAGTTCTTCCTTTCACCATTATGGTTTCTTCAAACTCTCATTTTCAAGAGGGAGCGACCATACGTCGTCGACAGTTGCTGCTGCGCTTTCCCCTACCTAGCATGCCAATCTATTGGCATAAACCCTTGCAAACTGGATGGAGCAACTGGATTGCTGGTCCGCCTCCCTGGGTACCTGCAAAACAAGTCCCTGACTAGATTTTCTCCGGTGGGGGACACTCCGATGCCTAAGTCAATAAAGGTTCAAGCAACAGAATGGAGAGCTTGGAGAGAGAGAGAGAGTGAAAGTGACTCCAGATTGCTTACCATGAGTATTCCCTCTTACCAGTATTTATAGAAGTGGATGTAACAGAATGCAGTTAAGCCCACTTGCTTTTAGATAGGGAGTTAGTTAGCCTAACATCCCCGTAACCATAAGTGGTTACTGCCGGATTCTGGCCATTTCGATATTGTTGGAATTGGAGTTAGTGGCCATGTGGTGGGTTATAATAAACATACTCCCTCTGATAATTTCAGGTCAAGATTAAATGGAGATTTACTTCAGAGCCACTCCTTCAAAAGTGACCGATGTCAGATTGGTTGATCGCCTTGTGCCTATCTTTTTCGGAGTAATCCGAAGTCATCTTAACCATTTGCATCGGAGCTGCCTTCTTCAAAGTGGGCTGGAGTTTTGCTTCAAACTTATCCTCTTCAGATCAAGCTGAGAGTTGAGGTATCTATCTTCTTCGGACCAGTCAGTCCGTAGAAGACTAGTTAGCCGTTGGGACAACATGGGTCAGGATATGCTTCGGGACTGATGTCTTCGATACGGGCTGAAGACTGACCCAACGATGTGGCTAGGATGATGATGTCGAATCATGTTTTACAGTCGTAGAGTCACCTTCGAGTTTTCTAGCTAGGATGACTGGTTCAGAAGGATTCATTGGACGGTAATCACCTTCGAGGCTTTCTAGTCCCTAGAGTACTGGCAGAACTAGGATATTGCGCAGTATAGAGGAGAGTCGGGATAACAAGCCAGAGCCGATGTATCAGACGAAAGCCATCATCAGTTGCCCAACAGGAACGTGATATATCAAAACCTTCCCCGAGCCAGCTTATCACAACAAAATATATGAGAGAACTGACTATACTCGAAGCTTTTGAGTGACTTTTGTTTGTCATTTCATAATACATGTCCATATAGTACACTAGATAATTTTTGGTACATAATTTAAAATTTTTTTTGATGTATATCCGATAAAAACTCAAATATACCTTAAGGTAACTTGATATATAGCTCATTGGATAAAATGTTATCAGTACTTTTTTATTTATAAAAAAAAAGGATGGGGGGATAAATTCCGGTGTAGTTACCTCCTTCGAGCCCCAACCCGCCAGACTATGTTCGATTCGAACTGCAAGTTTACGCATGTACCACAGGTGAGTATGTCAGCCTGATACCACTAAATGATGAAGTAGTGCGCTCTCTCACCACCCCGATCACATGCTCCAGAAAATTTCTGGTTTAATCGAGTCATCCCGTAGAGATCATGTCTCAAATCCATGACCGATGGAGGCGAGTTTAAGCCTCTACCAACCGGGCTACCGTCTTAGCGGTTCAGTACACAGTACTTAGGCTAAATGATTTCACGAGTAAGTAGATTTGAAAGAGGAGAAACTGACTCGTAAAGGATGAGAAAGGTCTCACAGATGGATAAAGAGGGAATAAGGCATGACGAGGAAGAGAAGAAGAATATGGGTTGATAGCCTTATGGATGATGCTTCATATATTTTCATTTTTACATCATTTAAGTCATGGGATGGACAAACTTCATTAGTGGATAAATTATACCCTACATCATGCATGTATACTATGTATTGTGCACCATGCCAGTCTCCTCCCTATGAGCCCCATTCGTTATGCTCTCATCATGGTCCACCCAATGGAAACATAGTGGTTGGTATGGTGCAAGGCTCGGCTAAGTTGGAACACATGGTATATAGGGTATAATTTCTCCTACCAGTGAAAAACATCCTGTTTCGGTTTAACTTTTTGATTTCAATTTAAGAGGATGCGATAGGAATATATGAAAAAAAAAAGGTACTCTATACAACGTTCTTTAATGCATGCATTGGAGGATTTTTGTTCAACTTATCCAAACCATCATCCTAGTAGCCATTCTAGCACAGCCAGTCCACAACAGGTTGTTATATATAGTGGATCTCGATGCCAGTTCTATATTTAAATCTTTAAATTCTAATAATAATGATCGTTGACTTCAATCATTTCCATGGGCTTGATCCTGACACTGATGACCAACGGCTTTCTGCATGACTAAATGTATAACCATCAATTTCATGCATCCAGTCAAGAAACATAAGCTGCAAATTTTACAATATTAATCCGAGAGCTTATTGCTATCCTGACTCTAATGACCAACGGCTTCTTCGTCATCCAGAGCTTATTTGAGTTACACAAGCCCGACGACAATAATACGAATCTTGTGGACCGTGGAATCAATTTCTTTGGCATTCTTGATCTCTTAAGAAAATAGATGCAATGTAGTTTCTATAGGCCGGTTGGAGTAGTTCATCATTTGCTCCATTTGATTTACTTATCCGTTCAAGGCCATCCACCCAGTCCATATCACCACCGTGGATTAGGGCTGGAACTGGGCCGGCCCAAAGTTCATTGAGCCAGCCCAGTCCAAATTTGGATCAATTTCGGATCACATTTTAAAAATTTTGGACCGAATCCGGATATCCCTTTGATCTAAAAATTAAATAGACTTTATTTTACAGCTCGAAATCTAGTCCAATATACTTAAATTTAATCTAAAATCTGGATCAATTTTGATCTGACTTGAAATTTATTAAACTGGTCTAGTCTAATTTTATATAATGAACTTTGAACCAGCTCAGCCCTAGCCCTACCGTGGATGCTTAGAGCAACAGGGCTCAAACAGGCTTCACGAGCTTCTTGGACGTAGAATTCTCGGATGGCTCCCCCAACTAAAGTTACATGATTACAGTGTCAGCTTGTTTCAAAATTTTATTGCCTTTGAGCAGTGTGCTATGGGGACCTGCAATGCCACGAAACTGTTTAATTATGCTGCCTCATGGTTTACTTGACAACCGAGCCAATCCTAGACTTTGACTAAATGAAACCTATGGGATGCACGTTCCTTCCTGTTGGAGGAAAGAGATCGAGGTGCGGGTGAACGACGGCCACAAAACAATTTAGAGGGGAGAAATTTAAGACCGCAGAAAACTAGCGGCTATGGAACGCCCGATCAGCAAATACAGATGATGACTGATGAATGTCTATAATTACTGCATATATTATTATTTATATATTATTAATTTTTTATAATTATATAATATTATAGTTCTGAAATCTTAAAATTAACAAATAATTGGACATCCAAATAAGAAAAATGATTAGATGGCAGAAAAATAGTGGTCCCTTTGTAAAGTTTTATTAAAATAATAATTTTTAATATTTAATTTCTAAAGTATAGCCATTCCAAATAAATTTCCTTAACTATCGTGTTTCTGTCGAGTGGGATGCAACTAGGAATCGTAACCGCAACTTTTCTTGTAGGATTTAACCTACGAGTTCCCTCTAAGAGACTCACGGGTACAATCTATGACTTCTCTCTAAGAGAGAGGTCAGGGGGTCCAAGGTGCGTTTTCCATTTAAATATTTTAATAAAAAGGAAAAACCAAAAATTAAATAAAATTTTTAAATATTAATTAAATAAATTAAATAAAATTAAAAAAACTTCATTAATTTATTTAACATGATATTTAATAAATATATTATAATATATTTTATATTAATAAATATTTAAAATTTAAAATATAATAAATATAATTATAAATATATATATTTGATGTGGCAGGATCGCAGACGTGGGATACCTGTCGGATGCCATGTCAGAGTATGCTGTTATGGTGGATGTTTCCTCCCGGACTCCTTTTCCGGGCAGAGCTCCCTCGTCGGCCTGAGCTCCCTTAGAACGCCGGAGTCGCCTGCCGAGATCGAGCACCGTCCTCCGCCAGGTTGGTTCCCGCGAGGCTGGGACGCCTAGGCCGGAGCTGAGCGACCTCCCCAGATCGAGCCCCTCGAAGCTGGGTTCCGCGTTTCGGAGTCGAGCTCAGCCCTCCTCCGCCACGTGGAGCCCCTTCGAGGTCGAGCCCTCCCATCTGGGATCGCGTGCCGCCCTCCTCCGCCAGGTCAAGCGGTCCGGAGTCGAGCCCCGCGTCCGGAGTCGAGCTCAGCCCTCCTCCGTCACGTGGAGCCCCTTTGAGGTCGAGCCCGGCGGAACCTAGTCTTGCTCTCCAACTCGGCCACCACTTCGGCCAGGGCGCCAACCGCCAAGGAAACATCGCCTTCTCTCCAGGACGCCGGCGAGCCTCCCGAGGGCCGCGAAGCAGTGCCCACCATGCTGCAATAACTGCCCGCCACTGCCACTTATGCCAGAAGAGAAGGGAAGGAAGCTCCCTGACCAAGACGCCATGCCCTCCACCAACCGTCCGTACTGCCAGGAAAGGGGGCCAGTCGAAGGGCACGAATCCCGGGGCGACGACTTCCGATCGAGGCTCTGCCAGGTTTTTTGGGATGGTGCAACCAGAAGGAATGTCAAAATGCATGGAAGCTTCCCCTACCACGTGTCAAAAAAGACGTCACATCCACGGCACGATCCCTCAACACACGCGCCTGCCACACGGGGAAGTTCCCAAGGCAAGCCAAGCTAAAAACCCAGTAAAAGTAAGCCAAAATAACTCAATACAACAGAACAACATTAGACCACGGAAGGGGGGCAATTGAGAAAGGGGAAGAGGCCACACAGGAGGACCATTCCACCTTGGCCACCGTCTTTCCCAGCTCGTCTTCACTCCCATACTCATACACTCCTAGCGTGGAGTCCATCCAGAGGGGCTCGACCGGGAGGAACCTGTTCCCCTAGATCATCATTGACTTGATTGTCGAAGTGCCCCGACTGGGATCCCGGACCGGGTCTCTAACATTGTTCCTTGCAGGTCTCGAGATACGGGAAGCACCTGGAAAGATGATTGGCGGTCTGACGTCCACAGCAGCTACGGACCGCGTTGATTTTGACGGCAACAACATTAAAAATATATTATAATATATTAAAAATATATTATAATATATTATAATATTATATTTTAATATAATGAAGATGTGATTTTGTTGCTAGTGAAATTACTTTTTGAAAATGTTTTACATGATTTTATAATTATTATGAAGTTACATTTTCAAATTACAATTTCATTCCCTACCTTCTTTTTTTTTTTCTTCAATGCCATGGACACATGGTTCCCCACCCCCTTCCATCCCTTTAATTTTTTTCCTTCTTTCCCATCACCCCCCTCTCCTTCACATTTTTCTCTCAGTCTCTTACTTTCTCACATATTTTAATAATTTATTTATTTAATATTTTATTGATTAATTTATTATATTTATCTAATATTTATTTAAATATAAAATAATTAAATTTATTAATATTTATTTATATTTTTTATCGATATATTTTAAACGATGTTAACTTTCAAAACTGAAAGGCCGTTCTCATAGACCATACCATAGTGCAGCCAGGATGACGATACATGGTTCCATAGCAAAGAGCACTTGTTAGTATGAAAAAGCTTACGACGTGGCAGCCAGACAAACCAAGCAAGAGACATTACCATGTATCATGAAGTTGAATGTTAAACATTTGATTTCATTATAAATTTAAAATTAATATAATTATAATATATTTTGTTATTATAGTAATATAGTGTACTAAATTATTATATTATATAATAATATTATTGTATGTTTTCAAAATAATATTAGTATAAATACAAAATATAATATATCGTAATACATTAATATAATGCTAATAGTTTAATACATAATATATTGTTATAAATATATATGATATTAGTATATTTAAGTTTGTATTATAGAAAAATAAATATTATAATATATAATATTATTATATTATAATGATCAAGTATATTATATCATTAATATATAGTATCATTAAAATGATATATACTAATATAGTATATTATAATTATAGTAAATTCATTATATTATAATGAGTAATATAGTAATTAAAATATAGTATATTAAATGAATATATATATTTAATAATAGTATAGTATATTGTTTAGTTTAATACATAATATATTATTATAAATATATATGATATTATTATATAAAGTTTTTAGTATAGAAAATAAATATTATAATATATAATTATTATATTATAATGATCAAGTATATAGATCATTAATATATAGTATCATTAAAATGAATAATATAGTAATATGTTATATTATAATTATAGTAAACGCATTATCTTATAATGAATAATATAGCAATTAAAATATAGTATATTAAAATGAATAATATTATATTATAGTAATAGTATATTATAATTGTATAGTATATTAAATATTATAGTATAGCTTATTATGTTCATTTCTTATATTAAAATTAATATGGTATGTTATAATAATAATATATGCATTTTATTATAATATTATAATAGTATTTAATTATTTTATCATAATAATATAATATAATATAATAACCTGATACATTATTATAAAAATATATTATATTAGCATAATATCATATTATTATATGATAATTATTTAATTATATTAAAAGCACCTGCATTATTAGATTTGGAGCCAGCCCCATTAGGGAAGGTGTAGTTAATTTATAATTTTTAATCAGTTATAAGTTTATGAAGTTATTTGTTTATTCATTATTGGTGCTATGGTTGTCATTGTCTCTGGTATATTTCATCTATAGAAAACTTAGAATAAAGACACAGTCATATAAAAATAAATAATTTTGTAATTAACTTTATTAAGTTTTAAGAGTATATTTAAAATTTTTAAAATACAAAATTTATTATTTAAACTTAATATGAGATCAATACATAATATAATACATAAATGGATCCTAGAGATATATCCTACATTCCACAAGATCGTTGTCTCCTCCTACATGCAAGTTACTTCCGATGAGGCATTAGTTTCACTTTACTCGATTCCTGATGCTCTCTCGGACGCTCTATATAAACGAATGCTTCCTATATAGCTGTCTCTAGTATCAATCCCTCGCCTATGTACTCTTCTCCATGTCCTAAGTATCTCTAATGTGTCATATAGTCTGGCGCAATAGTATAATCAAAATGCATAGCAACATCCTCAATAGACATGAGCTATCTAATGTCCTTATGAAGATAACTGACCGTAGATATGTACAGAGTGAACTCTAGCATCGGATATAGAGAGATACTATATAGTCAAGTATCTTGTTTGTGCTGAGCTAGAGAAGGTACTCCTGACGATGATGCATACGGGAAAGGCAAAGAAGTCTCATCCTCTTTGCGACGTCTTGAGCAAATGCTCAAAACTAGATATGTGTATCTCGTGGATAGCATGAAGGACGATATCACATATCTTTAGGATGGGTTGTAAGGATATGGATATGGAACCTACCTAGGAAGCTAATGTATCATCACTACCCAATGCTCTGAAATATACAAGTATATAATTAGTTACATAAAAATAATTATCTATAGACAATGATAATTTAAATAATTTAAATCCTTACCATATAATCAAATATTGCACATTATGATTGATGAATCACCAAGTAATAATGTGATACCACTACAAATATAGATCATGATAATCCATGGTACCATTAGTAGGAGCACCATCTATAACATATTCTCGATAACTCTTCCAAAACTGAATAGTTGCTGATGAGTGATGGGACTAATCCTAATTAACTCATCCTCTAAGATCAATATGGTGCAATGCTGCATTTCTGATTTGGTATAGACTGGTGGATTCCAAATTGCCTCAACACTCTATTAATGAAGTGCCACTCTACGATATGGAAACAAATAAATGGTATTGGCAACACCATATATCTGGTCAAGTAATAGTAATCTGGTATCTATGCAAGAATGTTAGGAGTATATGGCTACCATATCACCTGTTTATGAAGAATGTAGAATATAAAATTCAAACAAAATAAGGTAAAAGATATTATAGACTTAAAAATGTATTTTTATTCCTTGCTTCAATCTCAGGTGATCAGGATTATAATCAATATGAAGAGACAGTATGTGTCAGCACTCTCGTGACCAAAAAGTATCCCTCCATTTGCACATGGAACAGATTACATAAATTATATAACCCAGTAATATCATTAATCTTATATATCAATAAAATTTAATGCTTATCTTATTCCTAACGAACCCTGTGGTAATCTAGCTCCACCATCATCTAGACCACCCACCATAGGATCTGCAACCTATAGAGCTAATTTGCGAGGTGCTATGTTGGAAATCTATCCTACGCCCATAGCTATAATTATAACAGAGGTATGGTTATATTATGAACATCTCTCTTGCTTGACCTACACATCTTTCTGTACAACCATATAGGGCCTGCTTGACCTACATATCTTTCTGTACAACCATATAGGGCCTGCACTACCCTAATTTGGTGCGGGCACCAGGCTCAGGAGAGGCTTCAACTGATGTCAAGTTCTTTATGGGTAGAAGATTAGGAATTTTAGTCCTGTAATAAATCTATGAGTCCTGTACTTATGTTTATTTGAATATTAAGTCCTGTTTTATTTCAATTTGGATTTTAAAGTTCAATTAGAGTTCAATTAGGCTTTGTATTGAGTCGGGTTTAAGAGCTACTTGAAGTTGGGTTTCAATTAAGCCAGATTAAGTGCAACTAGCTTCACCAACTACTTGGAGCACCACATCATCATTGAACCATGCCACCTTGGAGGACAAGTCATGCCACTTGGAGGAAGAGATCATGCCAGACACATCACTAAGACATTCACCCATGATTCTCGCCCAAATCAAATTCAAAATGAAGGAAGCTCCACTCTTCATGGGATGCCACCTTGAATTAGGATGTTTGAAATTGTAAAAGGGCCATTCCACTTTCTTTGGGATGCCCCATGATTTTCTCCATGAAAAGTGTTGTATTTTGAATTTGAAAAGAAGCTTAAGATTTATAAAAGCTCCTAAAATCCTCTTGTAATGTTAATGATGATGAATGAGAAGAATTCTTTCTAGAAAACTTTCTTCCTTTGATAGCCAAAGACCCTTGAGAGAAGGTAGGTGTGAGACCTAGGATACTTAGCCAATCAAGCTACTAATCCCTGTTCCAACCCCATTCGGCCACCTTTGAAGAACCCTCTTCAAGCCTCTCCAAATTCATCCTTCCCTCTTCCAAAGGAGATCATCTACAATGGAGTTCTCCACACCAACAAGTGAGGATGATTCAAGCTAAGGACGCCAAAGGGAGATTACTTCAATCGAAGCCTAAGCCAACACTTCCATTCCTAACTTTCCTTTCCTTTCTTCCAACCTTCCATCTAAACCTTTAACCTTTCCATCTACCTGTGCAGGATCCCCGGGTCTCATGGTCTCCAAGATGAAGGTCTACTATGCCAAAGAATCAGATGCAAGATGCTTTAAAACCTAGAGTAATTCTTTGCCATTTAAATACTTTATCTTGAGTGTTCCTTACTCCATTTTCAGAATATTAATGACCGGATAACCATTCTTATAACTCTCTTTCAGATCTGAAATAGGAAATTAAGCTAGCCCTAACCTGTGTGGTTTCCTAACCATGAAGTCTATTTTTTAATTGCTTTGAAAGGTTGTCTTCCTGGTCATGTTTTCCCTTATGTCCTTTTCATGAAATTCTACTTCTTTACTTTACGTAAAATAGCCGCATCATATCTGCCTCATCATCACTTAATATCTTTAATTCTTAGAAATGCATCATTCCATATCTGTACCCCATCATTTTTGGTATCAGAGCATGGTAGGTAAGGGTTAATTCTGAATTTCTGCATTTAGGTAGGTTGTTGAAATTTCTGCATGCATAGCTTTTATACTTGCTACATAGTTTTCTTTGTAAATCCAATCTAGATCTAAGATTCACGCCTCTTAAGCGGGTGTACACCAGTACATTGTCACGACCCATGGGAATAATGAGCCCCTGGCCGGACGTGAATCCTTAGGTTAAAGTTTGGTATGTTAATGCTTTTGTCTATTTAAATTCTGTTATTCTGTCCTGCATGCAATATATGTGTTCTAGGAACTACCACGTCTAACCAGATTTTAGTTTTTAATTCCCTTTCATCTAGTATGTCTCCCATGAATTAGGAATGCTCTGTAATTTTTTTTGAATTTTCGGATATTTTAACATTGCACTTTCTGCACCACTTTAGAAATGCAACACACTAATTCTGCACCTGAAATTTGGATCCATATGCTTGTTGCATTCATTTCATGGTAAACCAAATTAGGGCATCAAATTGACATAGAGTCAGGATTTCATTAACTGTCCCTAGTCCAAAAATCACCAACTTGCATAACGAACCCAACCCTAATTAAAACGAATTAGACATTTAATTGCTCTAGCGAGCTAGGGACACCCCAAGGTTGGGTCGAGTCAAGTGTCAAGACAACTTTGACAACCTATTTGTGTGTGCTTGTATCTGGTGTCTAGGCAAGTGTTCAGGGAAAGAGCCAAAGAAAAGTGGGTTGGTTCGCTTACCTCGATAATTTCAAATTGGTGTCTAAGGCAAGCAAAGAGAACATCCAAACCTTACACTTACCTGGCCAGGTGCCAAGTTACTACAACCCGGATTGTCAATTTGACCTTATATTTGATTTGGACTCTAGGTCTAGCAAACCCCTAGTCCGAGTTGAGTTCGTGTGCATGGCAACTAGATCAGGAGCACCTTATCAGCAAACCCAAGCCCAATCTAGTGTAACCATGGAACAAAACTTTGAGAGTCTAATGAAATCTTTGAATGACCAATGATCAGGCTGAACCAAAACTTAACTAATCAATTAGCCCAGACCATCAAAACTTGACTGATCAGATAACCCACATCACTACTAGACTTGATCGATTAGAAGCTCGTACCCTTGAGGAAATCATGAAGTCCAGAATGAGTTAGAGCCCGAATCTGAGTTTGAGACACCCTCAACCCTAGAAGGGCTCTTCATCAAGACCATTTCTTTGAGCCAAATCCTAGGAGGCCCAATCTTGATCGAGTCCATGACCCGAACCCGAGGATAGCACCCATGATCCAGTCTATAAGCCAAACCCTAGAAGACACAATCAGGATCAGACAGACCGTGACGAGCGAACCCTTAGGAGTAGTAGGTTGGAAGCACCAACATTTGATGGAAATCTGGATCCTAAGATTTACATAGATTGGAAGGGAGAGAGGGATCAGTACTTTGATTGGTATGACATGATGGAGAGAGAAAATGCAAGTTCGTGAAGCTTAGGTTAATTGTGTCAGGCTAGGCTTTACTGGAAAACGTCGAGAGGTTCATTAGACAAAGGGGTGATGTTCCCATAGTAACCTGGAGGGCAATGAAACTTTGGCTTAGAGAGAAATACCTTCCTATGTCCTACCACTAGAGACTTCTAGACCAGTGGCAGAGATTGACCCAGGGAACCAAGAGTGTAGCTGAATACATTGCAAAGTTTGATGATTTATGATGAGATGCAATGTAGATGAGTTTGAGTCAGTTACTTTGTCTAGGTTTAGGGCAGGATTGAGAGAAGAGATCCAGAAGGAGTTATTCTTGAGGGAAGTCCATGACTTAGAGTTAGCTTATGAGGTAGCACAAGATGCCGAGAGATTTCATAGGGGATCATTTTTTTCGCAGACCCGAACCCCCTAGAACTAGTGCACCTAGTCTGCAGTCAGGATCGAATCAATGCGACCCAGCCGACCCAACCCTAACACCCCTCTGACCCGTAGAGACAATAGGGGTAAAGCACCAGAAGTTCAGAAGACTCCAAACCCTAATGTTGCTTGCTACAGATGTCATAAGTTAGGCCATTATGCTAGCAATTGTCCAACTAGGGCCTTACACATAGAAGAATTAGAAGAAAGTGAGTCTAAACCCAAAGAACCCCTAGGTGATAATGTCGAGGAAGTATATCAGGCTGAGGACAATTTGGCTGAAGAGTATGAAGGTGACGAGGAACAAATAGAGCCTGATCTGTTGGGAGTAGTTAGATGCATCCTTACCCACACCGTGACACAGGAGGATTGGCATAGGACTAACATCCTACAAACATTTGTCAAGTTAGGGATAAGGTATGTAAAATAATCATAGATAGTGGGAGTTGTGTAAATGCCATATCCACTAGTGCTGTAAAAACTTTAGGCTTGTCCATAGTTCCCCATCCAAATTTCTATAAGGTTTCTTGGATGGACTCCACTTCATTCCTATCAAACATAGGTCCCTAGTCCAAATCCAATTACAGTCCTATCAGGAGAAGTATGGTGTGATGTCTTACCAATGGGAGTGAGCAGTATCATCCTAGGTCGACCCTGGTTATTTGACCATGATGCGACCCTATATGGCCGATCAAATTCCTACTCATTCATGCACCTAAAAAGAGTTTGTGATCAACCCAACACCACCTAAGGACACTGTTAAGAGAGGATCAAGCCACTTAAAGGAAAAGAAAACGGGAGTCAATTTGATCACTAAAAAGGAAATTGAGAAAGAGCTCACTGAGGGTACACATATTTGGATTTAACCACTAAGGAAATTCAGGAGCCTTCCCAGAAAGAACGCCCTCAGGAAGTGGCTAAAGTGTAGAAGATTTTAAGGATATGTTTCCAGATGACCTACCTGACCAATTTCCATCACTTATGGACATCCAGCACGCCATTGACATAGTCCCGGAGCCACTCTACCCAACCTTCCACATTATAGGATGAACCCTACCGAATACTTAGAGTTACAAAGACAAGTAGGGGATCTCCTTAGAAAAGGATTTATTAGAGAAAGTTTGAGTCCCTGTGCAGTACCCCGCATTACTGACCCCTAAGAAGATGGCACTTGAAGGATGTACATTGATAGTCGTTCCATTAATAAGATCACAACAAATATAGGTTTCCATACCCCGTTTGGATGACATGTTAGATATAATGGCCGAAGCAACAATATTTTCAAAGATTGACCTTAAGAGTGGCTATCATTAGGTTAGAATTAGACTTGGGGATGAGTGGAAAACTACGTTCAAGACCAAGAAGGGTCTTTTTGAGTGGGTAGTAATGCCTTTCGGACTGTCCATGCTCCTAGTACCTTTATGCGGATTATGAATCAAGTTCTACGGTTATTTATAGGAAAGTTTGTCGTAGTTTACTTCGACGACATTCTTATATATAACAGGACCCAGAAGGATCATTTGGACCACTTGAATCAAGTCTGTTTAGCTCTTAGGAAAATAGTCTCTTTGCAAACCTTAAGAAATGTGATTTTTTTCATCCATAAGTCATTTTCTTAGGTTTTGTTGTCACACCTGATGGAGTTTCTACTGACCCCGAAAAGATTAAATCAATTGTAGAGTAGCCTGTGCCAAAAAGTGTTCATGAAGTATGAAGTTTTCATGGCCTAGCTACTTTTTATAGAAGATTCATTTGGGGTTTAGTACCATAGTTGCACCAATCATGGATTGCATTAGGAAAGTCCAATTTGAATGGATAAAAGCTGCTGATAGGGCCTTCCTAGATGTTAAGAAGAAAATGACACAAGCACCTATCTTAAGATTGCCTGATTTTTCCAAGATTTTTAAGGTTGCTTGTGATGCATATGGAGTTGAATAGATAGAGTTTTAAGCCAGGAGAGCCATCCCATAGCTTTCTTTAGTGAAAAATTAAATGAAGCCAAGTTTAAGTATTCCACCTATGATAAGGAGCTCTATGCGGTAGTGCAAGCTTTAAGGTATTGGTGGCACTATCTACTACTGCATGAATTTGTCTTGTTTTCCGATCACGAGGCCCTTAGCTTCCTTAGTTTCCAGAAAAAGCTGAATCCTAGGCACGCCAGTGGGTAGAATACATCCAGGCCTACACATTTGTCTTGAAACACCATGCCAGATTGAGAATAAGGTAGCCGATGCTTTAAGTCATAGAGCCCTGCTTCTGAACTCGATTAGCATTGCAGTCATTGGATTTGAAAGACTTACGGATGAATATGATAGTTGTCCAGACTTTAGTGAAGTTTACCAAGCTTTGAAATTAGGACCATCTAGTGACTATAGTGATTACATCCTTTTAGATGGTTATCTGTTTAAGACAAACAAGCTTTGTGTTCCAAGACTTCTCTGAGAGACTTTTTAGTTTGGAAAACCCCTGCTGGAGGTTTGGCTGGCCATTTTTGAATAAACAAGACCATATTGTAATTGAGGAAAAATTTTACCTGTCCAGGCCTTAAGAGACAGGGTAACCAATATTATTGCTCATGTAGGACATGTGAGGTTGCCGAACATCAAAGACAAAACACCGGGTTATACACTCCTTTACTTGTGTCGGATTGCCCATGGCAGGATCTTAGCATGGACTTCATTTTAGGACTGCCCAAGATCCTTAGAAAACACGATTTAATCTTTGTAATGGTCGACAGATTTTCGAAAATAGCCCATTTTATACCCCGCTCCTAAACTTTGATGCCTCCAAGGTAGCCAAGCATTTTCTCGATCAGTAGTCAAGTTACATGGATTACCTAAGACCATTATTTCTAATAGGGATATCCGTTTCACAAGCTATTTTTGATGACCCTTTGGCACCTACTAGGAACAAAACTAAAATTCTCAACTACTTACCATCCTCAGACTGATGGACAAACTGAAGTTGTAAATAGAAGTCTAGAAAACTTATTAAGGTGCCTTGTTGGAGAGTCTGGGAATTAGGATTTACTTCTACCTTATGTTGAATTTGCGTACAATAGCTTGGTTAATAGGTCTACTGATAAAAGTTTCTTTGATATTGTCCATGGTTACAAACCTAGGAGACCTATCGACCTCATTCCATTACCCACACACGCACGTGTATCTGAGTCTGCCGAGTCATATGCATGGCATCCTAAAGAATTACATAAAGAAATTAGTAAGAAGATTCAAATGAATAATGAAGTTTATAAGCATATGGCCGATTCACGTAAACGAATAAAAGAATTTAATGAAGGGGACTCTGTCATGATAAAACTTAGACCTGAAAGGTTCCACTGGGAACTATAAAGAAATTGCATGCCCGGGGAGTTGGACCTTTCAAAATAATTAAAAAATTGGATCTAATGCATATGTGTTAGAGTTACCACCTTATTACGGCATTAGCTCCACATTTAATATTTCTGATCTAAAAGAATTTAAAGAACAGCATTAATTCCTAGTGAGCTTTTTGGATTTTCCCCTGCCTTTGAGAGAGAAACTCTACCTGAGTGTCCACCAGCAATTCCACCAGACCGGAGAGACAAGATTGAACGTATCTTGGATGACCAAGTGATTACTACTAGGAACAAAGGTTATTAACATTATCTGGTTCATTAGCAAAGCCGACCAGAATCTGAAGACTCCTAGATCATCGAGAGGATCTACAACAAATTGACCCAGATCTCTTAGAAAAATACCACAGTCAAACTGATTCTTACTCAACAGGGTCGAGTTCCTCCCACCCGGGAAGAATTGGTGCAGGCACCAGGCTCAGGAAGGGCTTCAACTGATGCCAAGTTCTTTATGGATAGAAGATTAGGAATTTTAGTCATGTAATAAATCTATGAGTCCTATACTTATGTTTATTTGAATAATTGAGTCATGTTTTATTTTCATTTGGATTTTAAAGTTCAATTAGGCTTTGTATTGAGTCGGTTAAAGAGCTACTTGAAGTTGGGTTTCAATTAAGCTAGATTACAACTAGCTTCACCAACTACTTGAAGCACCACATCATTATTGAACCATGCCACCCTGGAGGACAAGTCATGCCACTTGGAGGAGAGATCATGCCACACACCAAGACAATTCACCCATGAATTCTCACCCAAATCAAATTCAAAATGAAGGAAGCTCCACTCTTCATGGGATGCCACCTTAAAATTAAGATGTTTGAAATTGTAAAAGGGCCATTCCACTTTCTCTGGGATGCCCCATGATTTTCTCCATGAAAGTGTTGTATTTTGAATTTGAAAAGGAGCTTAAGGTTTATAAAAGCTCCTAAAATCCTCTTGTAATGTTAATGATGATGAATGAGAAGAATTCTTTTCTAGAAAACTTTCTTCCTTTGATAGCCAAAGACCCTTGAGAGAAGGTAGGTGTGAGACCTAGGATACTTAGCCAATCAAGCTACTAATCCCTCTTCCAACCCCATTTGGCCACCTTTGAAGAACCCTCTTCAAGCCTCTCCAAATTTGTCCTTTCCATTTTCCAAAGGAGATCATCTACAATGGAGTTCTCCATGCCAACAAGTGAGGATGATTCAAGTTAAGGATGCCAAAGGGAGATTACTTCAATCGAAGCCTAAGCCAACACTTCCATTCCTAACTTTCCTTTTCTTTTCTTCCAACCTTCCATCTAAACCTTTAACCTTTCCATCTACCTGTGCAGGATCCCCGGGTCTCATGGTCTCCAAGATGAAGGTCTACTATGCCAAAGAATCATGTAGGATGCTTTAAAACCTAGAGTAATTCCTTTGCCATTTAAATACTTCATCTTGAGTGTTCCTTACTCCATTTTCAGAATATTAATGACCAGATAACCATTCTTATAACTCTCTTTCAGATCTGAAATAGAAAATTAAGCTAGCCCTAACCTGTGTGGTTTCCTAACCATGAAGGTCCATTTTTAAATTGCTTTGAAAGGTTGTCTTCCTAGTCATGTTTTCCCTTATGTCCTTTTCATGAAATTTTGCTTCTTTACGTAAAATAGCATCATGCATATCTGCCTCATCATCATTACTTAATATCTTTAATTCTTAGAAATGCATCATTCCATATCTGTACCCCATCAAATTGTAATGCCCAACAGTCTCAAAATCCTCCAGTAGGGATAGAAATATGAGATTCATCAATTCTCGGACTTATGCTTGAATAAGCATCCATCCATAAGCTACATCATGAGCTAACTCATGAAACTATTCTGCTAGCTAGGCCATGCTCAGCCATGATTTATGGAGTCTATCCTATGCTGGAATGACTCCTAACAAATGCTAATAAAGCTAACCCCAATTCACTCATGTGGTGCCTATCATCAATAAACCATCAACTAGCAAGCCTAACTAGATGACGATATCCTGAAGGGTGATGGTGCACTCTTCCTACGATAGATGAAACATGTATCTTTAGATTTTACCGCTCCATGAACATCATAATTAATACCACCTAGTTGTATATATCTTACACAAGTAAAGCCATAGAATCTTGCTTTCTACAAGTAAGGAACTATGTTCTTGTCTAGTAGTATTGACCTGTGCATAACTAGCTCTCTACATTGATACTGCAAAAAAAACAACCCTCTTCCTGACCATCCCATACTAAAGATTATCGATGGCTATCTTTATCATATAATATGGAGTGATATGATGAATTGGGATCTATGTTTGTAATATGCTGCACATATTAAAGAAATGTTACTTACCATTCATTTTTTATTATATACAAATTCATAAAAATATTTATTATCTATTACATAACCATGAACTCTAATACACAAAGAAACAAATTTGATAAAAATATAATGAAAGATCAGAGTATAACTGAAGCTTACAATACAGCTCAAAAGACAATCAAAAATGGATCTTGAATAACAGTACAAATCCAAGTACATCAATAGACAAAGCTTATATTATATGGGAATAAGAATACATTTAAAATGAGAACAAGAAACCTTCAAAACATATGAAGTAAAATAGCACTCATATAGATATAATAGATAGCTAGTAATTGGAACCAATGAAGTTGAAAATCATGCTTGATGATGCATCCACCTCCTATAATGGCATATCAATTGGATATAAAATATGGAAACATAAATTTCATTAGTCGAGTTCATATCATACACAATAAACCAATGACATGTAAATAGAGATTACCCAATATATCTAAAAATACTTGTGGCATAGAGGCAGTATGCTATAACTAATCTATATTTCTAGATGTTGGATATGACCGTCTGTCCTGCTCTTCCTATTGATAGATTCTATACCTACATCTGTTACCGATTTTTCTCAAATCCATGTCATTTCTAAGTCTGGAAAATCGTGGTCTACCCTTTTACCATAATTTATGATTTATCCTTTACAATGATACTACCTTGACCAAGTTGTGACCAATATTCTTAGTATAGAATGGATTAAAATTAAGGTACATAAGTTTAATGATTATCTTTTAAAGTGTAGCATCTGCAACATATCTATAAATATCAAATGCAACATGTGCACATGCAACCATGACATGTGAGTAAGATAAATTATAGCACTGCCATTTTTGATATATACATGTACACTCTGAAAGTCTCATGATTTGTAAATTTGTACAACATTAATTAACTCATAAATTATATACCATAGACTAGTTATTACATAAATAGTTGTAATAGTCATCTATATATTGTTACCTTTGGTCATATAAGGTCCGCGCATCACCATTTGGACTTGATATATGCCCTAGCTCTATCGAATCTTATAACAATATGCGATGTAGCTTTGGTTTGCTTGGCAATTATATGATCCATAATGAAAGAAGTAAATCTTTCATTTCTATTAATTATATCAACTGTCTGAGCATGTCAACCATTAAAGTATGAACAATCTAAATAATATCAACTAAACCAATGCAGTTATTAATAAAAATTAGCATTTTTTAGAATTCTATTAAAACACTCCGATAGATTAGTGATCATCATTTTATACCTTTGATCATCATCATGTGTACATGTCCCTTTCTCTAAAGGGATACCACTTAGCCATTGACAACTTCTGCATTAATTATTTAATATTTTTCATATATTTATGAAACTTTCTGAGTTATATTTGCATTTTGGCTTTTCTGACCATATTTTTTTAATTTTGAATCATGAAATCTTGTATTGAAATTATTTACCATATGATGCAAGCAATAAACATGATATACATTTAGTGACTGCCAATCTAGATGCTCATTTTCTATTGTGACTAATATACCAGGATGTCGATCTGAAATTGAGCAAATATTTTGATATGAATAATAAGATTTTCATGCAAGCAAGAAACCAATCCCAGTATCAATAGACTATACTATAGCAAATACAAGTAAAATTTGATTATTACCATCAATGATAGTTGCAATCATCACTTCTAATTATAATTTTTATATAAGAGCATAGCATTAATATTAATTATTGATTGATAATACTTAAACCTTTCAATTGAGGATACAAAAGTCAAAAAAATATGATCAAATTATACACATGCTGGATGATCTATAGGAGTGCTGATAAATTTCATCCAAGAATCGAGATTAAATTTTCTACAGCATGCAAACCACTTGGACAATAATTTATATGATTTATCCCAATCATCGAATACCATAGCTATTACTTTGTGCTTGGCACCGCATAATTTTTTATAAGTAGGCATATAATTGAATCTATTATTTATCACTACACGAAGTCCTATAATGAAAATTGTACGTAGTTCCTTTATCAGATCATGTATTTTATTGGTAATTAAGATGGAGTCCAATCCAAAATGATCTTGAGAGATCATAGTGGATATACATATATGGGGATCAATATATCATGTGATCTTAAAGTAATCATGCCGCTTCAATACACTCAACATCCATTGGCATCTTAAGTCTTTATCTTATATTTTATAATTCATAGCTTGAGCTCTGACTCAATAACCTTAAATCCATGATGCCTGTCAATTGAGTATTACTTTACTGTAGTTTGTAATTTTTCCTTATTTAAAAAATGGAGTCTTTTACGTAACTCTTCACCTCTTTCTCAAATAACAGACTATGCTTACAATGATGAATACATTGACAAATTAGTAACTATCTAATCAACCTGAGTGCATATTTCGAAAGTAGCTTCAAATATAGCATAATTTAAATTAGCTATGCCATATGGACTTTTTATAGTATGAGATGAGCTAGTTTCTTGAGCTTCATCTTTCACATCATTTTTACTTACTAATCATCTTCATGAAAAAGTTGATAATTTAGATGAATGTATCATTAGCAGCTATATATAATGATGCTTGTCTGGTAATACTTTTTGGTACATCACTGTTTATAGTACGAAACTAGTCCTCTATATATCTTGAAATAGTATTACCTGGAATATTATCCACAATATTTGGACTGCAATATGAAGCATCCTATTTACTGATATGAGTTATTGCTATATTTTGAATAATTTTTTATAATCATTACTTTCATAAATAGGTTGGGGATCTTCAATGGGTTGCACATCTATATACAACTCCATACCTAATAGCATTAATGTGAATTGATAGTTAAAAATTTATTTCCATGTCTTCTTCATCAATAATTAAATAAGTTCATACTTACAAGTAGTGGCTACACAAGCTGTGGATATCTATATATCATCATTTTATTCCTTCTTCTATCCATATAGAAGACTCTATATAACTTATTCTCAACTCTTTATGTGTCACTCATATTATATTAATTTATTATTTTTTCTAGTTCTCGATTATATTTGATGATAGACATTAATATAATATAAGGCTATAATTGTTTCTTCTATTTTTCACTACAAGTTCAATAAATAAAAAAATTTAAACATTCTATCAAAAAAATTATATAGTCAATATTAATATAATAAATATGAATATTAGAAATTATGACACTCATAAATAGATAAGCAATTATCTAATATATAACTACAAACATGCATGCTATATATATCTATTAAAGCCAGAGCAAGCATAGAAGGAGAAGCTTGATTTGATGGCAATATTACATCATTTTTAAATACAATATCAATGTGTGAAGATTACAATGATTTACATAATAAATGCATCATATAACCAACTATAGGTAAAGATAGGTTCTATCATATTTAAGAATTGCATTAATTTTATAGATTAATTAATTACAATAATCAAATGATATGTAATAGGGGTCAAAAAAAATTTTGACACTATTTTCTCTTAGTTCTTCCCACATGATTAAAGATGTGTGAAGAAAACTAAAAAAAGTATTATCTAAATTTTTTTTCTACTCCTATTGCACATTATTTGATTACTGTAAATGATCTATAGAATTAATAGTAATTTCCAAACTATCTAAGCTAGGCAATTAATTGACCATATACATATTTCTTCCATCCATACAAAAAATATATGAATGTACTGATGCCATAGAATTATATTTAATCAATTGATGGATCTAAGGTTCTATATAATACAAATTTTATAAAAAAATCAAATTAATTACTTAAATTACAAATAATTATAGAACATAAAGTCATGAATAATGATAATTCATATGAATATATAACTATAAACATATATTCTATATATATATCTATCTATTAAAGCCAGGGCAAGCATAGAAGGAGAAGCTTGATTTGAAGATAATGGTACATCATATTTAAATTCGACATCAATGTGTGGAGCTTAAAATACTTACATAATAAATGCATCCTATCACCAACTAATAGGTAAAGATATTTTTCATTCAGAATTACATTAATTCTATTAAGGGGAGGGTATGTATTAATCTTAGGTTGCAATCCGTTTGCTTTTTAGCTTCTTCGTTCTTTGCATTTTAATTTTGTAGTAGTTCTATGTTCTGAATCTTAGAGAAAATAGCTTTGATTTATACAACTATGGTTAGGCTTGTGATAAGGTCGAAGAGTTTACTCTTGACAAACAAAAAAACCCTCTAATTGATATATGCTAGCCCTAAGCTCTAACTAGCCAGGCTCAAGAAAAAGGTATTTTATCAATATGTGGCCAATAATTAGTTCCATTGGCAGGATCCAAATCATAATTAGACTAAACTAAGAGTAATCATTAATTTATTTTAAACTCATTTTCTCAAACATATAGTAAGCATATTTCTTTCAATATTCATGTAGTTTCAAAACAGGTTCAACTTCTCATTTGAAATGCCTCCATCATGCTAATCAGTCATTGTGCTCTGATTAGGCTCAATTTAAATACTTCATGCTTGATCAAAAATTTTAAAAATACTTTTATACAAAATGTTGTGCATAATACTTAATATAATGTAAATATAATATGCACAAGTAATTTTTTGTAAATCTCAATTACAAATTTCTAGGATATTTTGAAATGTAGATGTTGCCGCCTAAATCGCCGTGGCCTGTTGCTGAAGACAAACTTGGATCATGCCCTTGTCGCTCCAGGACCCACCCGCGTGGTCAGACCTGCAAAATAGAAGAGACCCGGGCCGGTGATCCCGAAGGGGGCACTCCGATGCTCAAGTCAGTGACAATCCAGGAGAATAATCCTCCTGGTCGAGCCCCATAGATGGACTTCATGCTAGGAGGAGAAGATAATGTACTGGGAGAATATGAATGAGCTGAGAGTAGAGTGAGGGAAGTGGTGGCTGAGAGAGTTGGAGTTGGAGTTGGGTGGTTGTGCCTGTTGAGACCCCTTCCGGTGGGTCTCCAGTAGCCTAAAGCACATTGTCTCTCAGTTACACACCTGTGTGTCACCCTTCGTTGCCCATTAGATTGCTTACCTCCTTCTTGGAACCTTGGGGGACTCCTTTAAGCTAGGATGGCTGCGTGCCAATTGCCTTGGTATCCCCCCTTGCTTGCACGCACGTGCGGTGACGTTCCATGCCGTGTGCGAGGTCCCTTTCCTTATTCATAACAAGGAACTTATCGTGCACTCTGACATTCTTTCTGGTCACTCCATTCTGGAAAACTTGGCAGAGCCTCGATTGGGGGTAGCCACCCCCTATATTCGCATCTCCTGGTTGACTTTCTCTTTTGGGTGGCACAGAAGGTTGGTAGGGAGCGCAGCACCTCGATCGGGGACCCCTTCCCTTCTAGTGTAAGTGGTAGCTAGGGAAATTATTGCGGCCTGGCGGGCACCTCTCCATGGTCCTTGGGTGGCTTATCGCCACCCAAGGAAAGCGGTGACGTCCTTTGGATGCTGGTCCCTTCGCTCAAAGTGGGGCCGATCCGGAGAGGCGGAGCTCAACTTCGGCCAGGGCGTCTCGACCTTGAGAGCCGCCTGGCAAAAGAGTCTGGAGAGGCGGAGCTTGACTTCAGCCAGATGTCTCGACCTCGAGGGAGCCGCCCGGTGAAGGAGTCTGGAGAGGCAGAGCTTGACTTCGACCAGGCATCTTGACCTCGAGGGAGCTGCCTGGCGAAGGAGTCCGGAGAGGCGGAGCTCGACTTCGGTCAGGGCATCTTGACCTCGAGGGCCCATCTAGTGAAGGAGCCCGAAGAGAGACATTCGACATGGCAGCTTCCTTCGATGTGGCAGCTTCCTCTTACATAGCATCTACTGACTGGGTCTGACTTGAGAGTGCCGGGCTTCGGGAGTTTCCTGGCTTGGAGTGCCGAGCTTCGGGTGTTTCCAAGCTTGGAGTGCCGGGCTTCAAGAGTTTCTGGACTTGGAGTGCCGGGCTTCAAGAGTTTCCTAGGCTTGGAGTGCCGGACTTCAGAAGTTTTCGGGCTAGGAGTGCCAGGCTTCAAGAGTTTCCAGACATGGAGTGCCAGACTTTAGAAGTTTCAAGGCTTAGAGTGCCGGGCTTCAAGAGTTTCCGGGCTTGGCTTGCCAGACTTGGGGTTGGGCATCAACATTCATGCAAGGCAAAGGTGATTTGCATAAAAAGAATCTTTATCATTAATGGAGAAAGGCCTTACATTATTGATAATACATTCTGAGATTGTTGGCATTCTAAGTGCAGGAATCTGGCACCACCCAGCTTCGCTAGGTAGTAGGCTCCTTGGAGAAGAGCCTCGACCACCTTGTAGGGGTCCTCCCAGTTTGGCGAAAGCTTGATGCACTCCCAGGGTTGCGAGGCTTCAGCTCGGCACAACACCAGGTCGCTTGGATGGAAGATCTTTGGCCTTACCCATGCGTTGTAGTACCGAGCTACGCGCTGCCGATAGGCCACCATTTGGAATCGAGCCTTGTCTTTGGTTTTCTCGAGGAGGTCCAAGTTGAGAAGGAGGTAGGCTAGATTTTCTGATTCATGATACTATTCCACCTACAGCATTGGCACACCGAGTTCGATAGGGATAACGGCTTTCACACTGAAGACAAGGCTGAAGAGTGTCTCATCCGTGGCCATCCTGGGTGTTGTGTGTAGGCCCAAAGAATGTATGGAGTTCTTCTGCCCACCTACCCTTGCCCTGGTTGATGGGGACTAATATGCATGAAATTCTTTTTGTATGTTTTACATATTGAGTTAGGTGATTAATTCATGAATTTCAGATCAAAATTATTTGTAGGGAATTTTTGTATGAATTTTTGAAGATCAGCATGCAGATTAGAACCTAGAAAAGTAGCAAAGAAGGACCGCCGGGGCTGAGAAGCCTCGGTTAGGGCAAGTTCTCCTACAATAATAAGACTGGAGGTAGAGGGGTGTACCTGACAACGTCTGAAGTGCCCGTGAAGATCGCAGCGAAGGGATCTCTCGTTCCTCGATGGATGCAGCCTGGAAAACCGAGCCAAAGACCCACGGATACCCGGCTTTCTGCTCGGTGGTCCGATTGAGGCGTGGCTAGAGTCGTTGGATTCGTAGGAACTCGGGAACCTGCAAACGACCTATCAGGGGTTAGAAAATACAAAGGAGATCAAGAAAATAAAGAAAAATAGCAAGGGAAGAAAGTTTTGGAGGGGCTGGAAGGATGGTTAGCGGCAGGAAGATGATTGCAAACACCGGGAAGAAGAACTCTCAAACCCTTTATGCACACAGCAGGGTAATCACACAAAGCAATTGAAGAACTCAAGGTTTATTTCATATATCAATCTTCCTTCATAGAAGAGGCTAGGGTCCTTTAAATAGACCCTTAACCTTGGGCTCCAAGTAAGGGCACATAAGTCTTTACATAAGAATCCTTTTCCCTCTCAACCCTAGCTAGAAAACAAGGAAACATTAGGTAGAAAAAATCTCTAAAATTCTCTTGACTTAGCCAACACTCCAAGGATGCCTAGGGGGTGTGTTGGGCTTCTAGGAGCAGCAAGAGGCCGCCCAAAGGGCTCGGAGCATGGGTTTGGGCCTCTGGAAGCTGGGGTGGCCTGGTAGCCAGGTAGTAGGAATATTCCCTGGTATCTTTCTTTTTTGGGCTTGGGCTTGGCGCCTGGGCTTGATTTCTTTGTTCTAGGATGCAGATGGACCTCTAAAATCATGGATGCCTTGGTATATGAATATATTTTGGCATCTGGAAGGGAACTGGGCATCTGGAGGGTATCTGCAAGGAATCAGGGTTTCTGAATTTTCCTCCTAGGGTCTTCAAATCTTCAAGTTAGGTTGGACTTGGGCTATACTTCCATGTCTTCAATCTGGTTGGACTTGGTCTTCACTTGTATGATGTGGTCTTGAGTCTTCAATATGGTTGAATAGGACTCAAAAAATAAAATTAGCTCGACATGAGCTGACTAACACTGGACTGAACTAGCTCAACATGAGCTGACTAGTACAGAACTGAAACTAAAATACTCAAATAACAACTAAAATGGACTTAGATAGGCTAAGCCCTTATTATAGATGGACTCATAAATTATTGATCAATTCATAGAGGGTTGAAAAGCCTCTATCTTATTCTGGTGCCTTTGGTGTCCCCACCACTGGTCCAGCCTAGTCCAAAGTTCTTGGAGGATCGTTTGGTTGGTCACCTCAGCTTCTCTGTTGGTCTGGAGAGTGAGCTACCGAGGTGAAGGATGGTGGATGTCAAGGTTGACGTAGAACTCCTCGAACTCCCGGTTGTCGAACTATCATTCGTTATCGGTGAAGATGCTATGGCGGAGTCCGAAATGGCAGACGATTGACTTCCAAAATAACTGACAGACCTTGGCTTCAGTAATCCATGCTAGTGACTCCACCTCCATCCATTTGGTGAAGTAATCGATAGCCACTATCAGGAACTTGCATTGTCCGGACGCAGGAGGGAAAGACCAAGGATGTCCATCCCCTACCGGGCAAATGGCCAGGGTGCTGAGAGCTGGGAGAGTGGCGCCGAGGGTTGATGCTGTATGTGAGCATGGTGTTGGTAGCGGTCGCACCTCCTCACGAAGTCAGTCGTGTCCACCCTCATAGTTTTCCCAGTAGTACCCTTGACGGAGTGCCTTGTATACTAGCATCCTTCCACTGATGTGGTTCTTGTCGAGGCCTTCGTGTATTTCTTGGAGCACGAAGGCAGCCTCCGTGGGTCTCAGGCACTTCAGAGCGGATAGGAATAGGATTTGCTGTAGAGCTGCCCATTCATCAGGATGAATCGCATGCCTTCTTCCTGACTAGGCCGGTCTCCATGCATCTTCTGGTAAAGTGCCGTCGGTGATGTATCTGATGTACTGGTCTATCCAGCTCGGCTCCGGGGTGACCTGCTAGATCTCTCCAGGAGCTTCATAGCTTGGATTTTTTAGGTACTCGATGTAGGTGCTCCCTAGTGATGAGTCTGGCAAGGTCACCAGCCTTGACAGGGCATCGGCACGAGCATTCTCTTCACGAGGAATGTGGGAGATGCTAAACCGCTGGAAGCCTATCATGCTCAAGCGGACCCTATCACCGAAAGCCTATCATGCTCGAGCGTACCCTCTCCAGGTACTCATCATCTAGGGATCTCAGGCCTCATATTCTCCTGAGACCTGCCCAGCCACCTGCTGGGAGTCGGTGAAGACCTTCAGGTTGGGTACACCCAGCTCACGGAGACTTTAAGTCCCGCGAGGAGTGCTTCATACTCCGTCTATTATTGGTTGTTGCGAACTGGAAGCGAAGAGCACATTCAGCCACGACCCCATCCCCGTTGGCGAGGATGATCCCTACTCAACTTCCTCCCAAGTTGGACACATCGTCTACATGGAGCCCATATCTCCTCCTCAGCGACGAGCTCCAGCCGGGGTTCCGAGGTCGAGGTGGCCTTCTCGGGCTCCTCGCTCATGCTAGCGCACTCGACCAAGAAATCCGCCAGCACTTGGGCCTTTTGGGATGGCCTCGATCAGTAAGAGATGTCGAACTCGCTCAGCGTCAAAGACCACTTAGCCAAACCCCAGAGGTTTCAGGGTGGCTAAGTATGGCCCTCAGCAGCTGGTCCATCATGACCGCAATTGGGTGTACTTGAAAGTATGGCTTGAGATGCTGGGCAGACATTATTAGAGCAAAAATTATTTTTTTTGAACGGGTGTACCTGATCTCTGCATCTCGAAAGATTTTGCTGGCATAGTACATCGGCTTTTGAGATCCATCCTTGTTTGTGCGGACAAGGATCAAGCTGATGGCCACCGAGGTGACCGCCAGGTATAGCAGGAGTTTCTCTCCTTCCTCGGGCCTAGAGAGTAGCGGTGGGGATGCCAAGAACTTCTTCAGCTCCTCGAAGGCTGCTTTATATTCTTCGATCAAGGCAAAGTCATTCACTTTGCATAGCACCTTGAAGAAGGGTAAGAAGCGATCAGCCAATCTCAAGATGAACCGGCTCAAGGCAGCAATCTGATCGGTCAGGCGCTGGACCTACTTCTTTGAGGTAGGATGCTCCATGTTGATGATTGCCTGGACCTTCTTCGGGTTTACTTTCGATGCCCCTCTGGGTGACCATGAAGACAAGGAATTTCCTCGCTGCTACACCGAAAGTGCACTTCACCGGATTTAGCTTCATCTTATGCATCTAGAGGTTGTGGAAGGTCTCCGTGAGGTCGGCGACATGGTCCGACTTCATCTTGGTCATAACAAGCATGTCATCCACATATACTTGTGATGTGGCCGGTCGCTGATGTGTGATCCTTGTCAGATGCCATGTCAAAAAGAGTTGCCACGTCGGATACTCCACCATGGACTCCTTCGCCAGGCCGAGCTCCTTCAGAATATTGGGATGACCTGTTGAAGTCGAGCTCCATCCTCCACCAGGCCGCTCCCGCAAGATCGAGATACCTAGGCTGGAGCCGAGTGACCTCCTCCGCCAGGTCGAGCCCTTCCGAGTTCGAGCCCCCTGGGCCGGAGTCAAGCCCAGCCCTCCTCCGCCAGGTCGAGCCCCTCCGAGATCGAGCCCTCCAGGTTGGAGTCGCGCCCTGCCCTCCTCCGCCAGATTGAGCCCCTTCGAGGTCGAGCCCACTGGATCGAAGTCGAGCCATGCCCTCCTCCGCCAGGTCGAGCCCCTCCGAGCCAAGCCCTCTAGGCCGGAGTTGAGTCCTACCCCCCTCCGCCAGGTGGAGCCCCTTAGAGGTCGAGCCCCTTAGAGTTGAGCCCTGCCCTCCTCCATCAGGTCGAGCCCCCTGGGCCGGAGTCGAGCCCTGCCTTCTCAGCTCGGACCCCACCTCGGACAAAGTTGTCGGCAATCGAAGGGGCGACGCCACCCTCCCTGGGCACCGGTGAGTTTCCCAAGGATCATAAAGAGATGCCCACCAGGCCATAATAACTGCTCTTAGCTACCACTTACACTAGAAGAAAAGAAGCTCTCTGACCAAGGCACACACTCTCCACCAAAAACTCCTGCACCATCCGAAAGAGGAAGTCACCAAGGAGATTCGAATCCCAAGGATGCTGCCCCCCGATCGAGGCCCTGCCAAGTTTCCCGGATGGAGCGATCGAAAGGAATGTCAGAGTGCACAGCAGGTTCCCTTATCACGAATCGAAAAAGACGTCTCGTCCACGCACAAAACATCGTCGCACGCGCCTGCTGGCACTGGGAGACCCAAGGTAGGCGTTCAGTAACCACCTGGACTTAACAAGAGTCGTCGACAACCCTGAGAGGGGGGAGTAACCTACTTAAACACACATAAGTCAAAAACTCAAGAGAAAGTAGGGAGAAGAGGCCACCCAAGAGAACCAGCTCCAGTTCACCTCGGCCACCACTTTTCCCAGCACACTTGAACCCCACTCATACATTATTCACTCCTCCTAGCATGGAATCCATCTTAAGGGCTCAACTAGGAGGATATGTTCTCCTGGGTCATCACTGACTTGACCGTCAAAGTGCCCTCGCCGGAATCCCCGGCTGGGTCTCTAACCCTGTTTTATAGGTTCTGAAGGGCAGGCCCGTCCCAAAGAGACGAGGGATGATCTGACATCGACAGCAGCTATGGGCCATGATGATCTTAGCGGCAACAGATTGGCGTGCAAGAAAGGGGGGTAGGATACATTTTGATCCAACCTAACCCCCGTCTTTATTAGCAGTCCATCGGGAGGATGGTGATGATGCAAGCGAGAGAAGTCTCCACCACCATGCAGGAGATCCCCTTTCCATGGGGACCCGCACAGTCCAGAAAGGGAGCTCCCCGCTCCAGCTCAACACCTCCAATGGGCCCTTAGCTTACCGCACTCGCCCAGCAGGTGCAGCTTCTCACTACGGTAGTGTGCCAGCTTCAGCACCAGCACCGGTCCTTGGCTCCCCACTGGTAACCAGGGGTGCTCGTGGCTCACGCTGCAGTACCCTGTGATAGCCTGCATTCCTTCCATAGAGGGCCCTCGCAGTCACGGGCCATAGCTGACCGCATGGGAAGCCACCAGACACCGACGAAAAGGCAACGGGCTGGATCTGTCGATCGGGAGAGCAAGTCCTCGACGCTTGAGCGGGTAATAGCAAAACCTTGCTAAAGTCAAAATGGCAAGATCCCTCATCATGGACACCACCCCATGTCACCTTCTCCATCTCCTTCAGCCTCAGCGAAGGGTTCAACTGACGAGGCCATCAGGCACACAGCTGAGAAGTGCTTGGAGAGCAGGAGTGCAAGCTGGCAAAGCTATCCCGCCGGTTTACAAATATGCAGGGCTCCACTAACGAGCCAATGGACTATGATGCCCATCCTCCTTTCTCTTGAGAGATCCAAGAGGAACCGATTCCCAGCTAGTTTCGTATGTCGCAGGTGGATCCCTATGATGGGACCACCGACCCTTGGACCACCTGGAAAGCTACAAGGCCCTCATGAGGGTCCGGGGGCCACCAACGCCCTCTTTTGCATTACCTTCCCAGCAACCCTTCGGAAGGTGTCTCGGGTCTGGTTTACCTTCATCGAACCCGAAAGCATCATTTCTTTTGCTCAGCTAGGGTGAAAGTTTGTGGCCCACTTCGATGCCTATCGGAAGGTGCCATGAGAAGTAGACAATCTCTTCTCCATCTGGCAACAGGACTGCGAGCCCCTATGGGACTATGTGGCCTGCTTCAAGGTTGCCACGTTGGAGATCTACAATCTTGATGAGCCAGTCGCCATGCTGGTACTGAAGCGAGGGCTCAGGACCTCCCCTGACCTACTCACTCGATAAGAAACCCCCTAAGACATACACAGAGCTTCTTCTCCAAGCCCAAAAGTACATCCACGCCGAGGAGATGGATCGTACAAGAAGGGAGCTAGATGGGAAATCGCTGAAGAAGCCATCCCCGTGAAGGCATCCAGGGTGCGGATGCCGGGACCCCCAACTCCGAACTTCTGCCAGGGGCCAAGACCGAGGAGTGCCCCCATTCCTGAAGAGAGGCTCACACCTCTCCTCGCCCTGAAAATGAAGATCCTCATGAAGATCGAAGGTGAGTACTACCTGAAGCGCCCACCTCTGATGAAGCCATCCACTGGCTATGACAAGACAAGTACTGTCATTTCCACCACGACCATGGCCATGACACTGAGGTTTGCCACAACCTCAAGAGGAAAATCGAAGAACTCATAAGGAGGGGCTACTCGGGAGGTACGTGGTGGGGGGCAAGGGCCCAACCGAGTCTCAGGCGCTCGCCGCTCTCCTCCCTGCCAGTCCTACGATCGACAACCGCCCTACCAAGAAGCCGAAAGGGATGATATGCTGGGGAGCCGAGTGCGCTTCCAAGAAGGCCCGGGGGCAGGGTGTTCTGAAATATACTCCCCTTTATGAGGGAAGGGAAAAATGGGGGAGAGAATGAAATAACGAAGCCATGGTCATCGAGATGATGATCATGAAGCATCTTGTAAAATGAATTATGGTCGATAGTGGAAGCTCGATTGATATCCTTTTCTATGATGCCTTCTCTAGAATGAACTTGTCCCCTGCTTAGCTCAGACTTGTGCACGTTCTCCTTGTTGGTTTTATGAGGGACTCTATAAGGGTCGAGGGAGAAATCATTCTTCCAATCACTGGCGAAACCCCACATCGGCAAAACACTGTTATGATGACCTTCACGATTGTTAGGCTTCCATCAGCCTACAACGTGATTCTCGCCGACCTGGGCTTAACCTGCTCGATGCCATCATCTCGACAAGGTGGCTGTTGGTACAGTTCCGTACTCCCTACGGTGTCGGGGAAATGAGGGAGGCACCTTAGCTAGTACAACATTGTCTCCAAATAATCCCTGGGCCAAGGTCCCCGGGACACTCCACGCAAACGATCTTGACCAAAGAGCGCAAGACCCCAGGGGTGGCTCGGTCGAGAGCTTGCTATCTTATTCGCTCGAAGTCGACCAAGCGAAGACGGTGCAAATTAGGGCCCAGCTGCAAGATGAGGAGAAGGCCTACCTGTTGGAGTTCCTACGAGCGAATGCAGATGTGTTCACCTAGACGGTGGCAGATATGCCAGGTATTCCCCCTGACATCATCATCCACAAGCTGAGTATTGACCCAAAACACTGGCCAGTTCGGCAAAGAAGAGAAGCTTCACCCCGGAGAGGCAGGCGGCGATCAATGAGGAAGTGGACAAACTCCTCACCGTCAGCTTCGTTCGAGAGGTGTAGTACCCGAGCTGGCTGGCAAATATAGTGATGGTAAAGAAGAGTAATAGCAAATGGATGATCTGTGTGGACTACACCGACCTCAACAAGGCATGCCCAAGGACATCTCCCTCTACCGAAGATTGACCAGTTGGTGGATGCAACCTCGAGACATCGTCTCCTCTCCTTCATGGATGCATTTTCAGGGTACAATCAGATCTGGATGCACCCAGAAGATGAGGAGCACACCACCTTCATCACAAATCAAGGGACGTACTGCTACAGGATAATGCCCTTCGGCTTGAAGAATGCTGGGGCCATGTTCCAGCGTCTGGTCAATAGGGCCTTCAAAGACCAAATAGCCAGAACATGCAGGTGTACATGGATGACATGTTTGTCATGAGCAAGCCGAGCTCGGACCACATCATTGACCTCACTGAAGCCTTTTAAAATCTCCGAAAATACCAGATGAAGCTGAACCCAGCAAAGTGCACTTTCGAAGTGGCGGCAGGAAAATTTCTTGGATTCATGGTCACCTAGAGGGCATTGAAGCAAATCCAGAGAAGGTCCAGGCGATCGTCGACTTGGAACACTCGACATCCAAGAAATAGGTCCAGCACCTGACGGGCCGGGTTGCAGCTTTGAGTTGGTTCATCTCGAGATTGGCTGACCGCTGCTTTCCTTTCTTCAAGGCGCTGCGCAAAATGAACGACTTCACCTGGACAGAGGAGTACAGAATGGCCTTCAAAGAATTGAAAAAGTTCCGGTGTCTTCGCCGCTGCTCTCTAGACCGGAGGAAGGGGAGGATCTCCTACTCTACCTGGCGGTCACACCTGCGGCCATTAGCTCGGTCCTCATCACGCAGATGAGGATGGATCCCTAAAGCCGATGTACTACACCAGCAAAATTTTTTGCAACAGGAGATCAGGTATACTCGCTCCAAGAAACTCATTTTTGCTCTAATAATATTTGCTAAGCATCTCAGGCCATACTTCCAAGCACATCCCATCGCGGTCATGATAGACTAGTTGCTGAAAACCATACTTAGCCATCCCAAAACCTCTAGGCGGCTGGCTAAGTGGTTCCTGACGCTGAGCGAGTTCGACATCGCATATCGACCGAGGTCATCATAGAAGGTCTAGGTCCTAGCCGACTTCCTAGTCGAGTATATGGGACTCGTCGAGGAACCAGAGCAAGCAACCTCGGAGCATCAGTTGAGCCCAGAATAGAGGAGCCATGGATCCTCCACGTCGATGGCACGTCCAATGCCAGCGGAGTGGAGCAGGCCTCATCCTCGCCAATAGCAATGGGATCATGGCAGAATGTGCTCTCCGCTTCAAATTCGCCATGACAAACAACAGGTGGAGTACGAGGTGCTCCTCATGGGCTTAAAGGTCTCCACGAGCTGGGCGTGCAAAGCCTGAAAGTCTTTACCGACTCCACTGGTGATCGGGCAAGTCTTCGGAGAATATGAAGTCAGAGATCCCTAATGATGAAGTACCTAGAGCGAGTCCGCTCAAGCACGGTAGGTTTCCGATGCTTCAGCATCTCTTATATCCCTCGTGGAGAGAACGCTCGCGTAGATACATTGTCGAGGCTTGCAACCTTGCCAACTCATCATTGGGATGTGCTCACATCGAGTACCTCGAGGTCCAAGCTATGAAGTCCCGAAGAGGTGCACCAATCACCCCGGAACCGGTTGGATGGACAGGTATGTCAGATACATCATTGATGGCACTTTACCAAAGGATCACATGGAAGCCAGCCTCTTCAAGAAGAAAGGCTCCCCGTTTGTCCTGATGGAAGGGCAACTCTCCCGCCGATCCTACTCCTACCTCTCCTGAAGTGCCTGAGGCCCATGAGGCAGCCTTCATACTCCAAGAGATACATGAAGGCCTCTGTGGGAACCATGTGGGAGAAAATGATGCGGGTATAAAGCTCTCCATCAAGGTACTTCTGGGAGACCATGAGAGAGGACACCATCGACTTCGTGAAGAAGTGTGACAAATGCCAATGCCATGCTCACATACAGCGTCAACCGGTGGCACTGCTCTCACCAGCTCTCCGCCCCTTGCCTTTGCCCAGTGGGGAATGGACATCTTGGGCCTTTTCCCCCCTGCACCGAGACAGTGAGATTTTTGCTGGTGGCTATGTTGGGACAGGGGACCGGCCTGCCCTTCAGAACCTATAAAACAGGGTTAGAGACCCAGGCCGGGATTCCGGCGAGGGCACTTTGACGGTCAAGTCAGTGATGACCCAGGAGAACATATCCTCCTAGTTGAGCCCCTTAAGATGGATTCCATGCTAGGAGGAGTGAATAATGTATGAGTGGGGTTCAAGTGTGCTGGGAAAGTGGTGGCCGAGGTGAACTGGAGCTGGTTCTCTTGGGTGGCCTCTTCTCCCTTACTTTCTCTTGAGTTTTTTGACTTATGTGTGTTTAAGTAGGTACCTCCCCCCTCTCAGGGGTGTCGACGACTCTTGTTAAGTCCAGGTGGTTACTGAACGCCTACCTTGGGTCTCCCAGTGCCAGCAGGCGCGTGCGACGATGTTTTGTGCCGTGGACGAGACGTCTTTTTCGATTCGTGATAAGGGAACCTGCTGTGCACTCTGACATTCCTTTCGATCGCTCCATTCCGGGAAACTTGGCAGGGCCTCGATCGGGGGCAGCCATCCTTGGGATTCGAATCTCCTTGGTGACTTCCTCTTTCGGATGGTGCAGGAGTTTTGGTGGAGAGTGTGGTGCCTTGGTCAGAGAGCTTCTTTTCTTCTAGTGTAAGGTAGCTAAGAGCAGTTATTATGGCCTGGTGGGCATCTCTTTATGATCCTTGGGAACTCACCGGTGCCCAGGGAGGGTGGCGTCGCCCCTTCGATTGCCGACAACTTTGTCCGAGGTGGGTCCGAGCTGAGAAGGCAGGGCTCGACTCCGGCCCAGGGGGCTCGACCTGATGGAGGAGGGCAGGGCTCACTCTAAGGGGCTCGACCTCTAAGGGCTCCACCTGGCGGAGGGGGGTAGGACTCAACTCCGGCCTAGAGGGCTTGGCCTCGGAGGGGCTCGACCTGGCGGAGGAGGGCATGGCTCGACTTCGATCCAGTGGGCTCGACCTCGAAGGGGCTCAATCTGGCGGAGGAGGGCAGGGCGCGACTCCAACCTGGAGGGCTCGATCTCGGAGGGGCTCGACCTGGCGGAGGAGGGCTGGGCTTGACTCCGGCCCAGGGCTCGAACTCGGAAGGGCTCGCCTGGCGGAGGAGGTCACTCGGCTCCAGCCTAGGTATCTCGATCTTGCGGGAGCGGCCTGGTGGAGGATGGAGCTCGACTTCAACAGGTCATCCCAATATTCTGAAGGAGCTCGGCCTGGCGAAGGAGTCCATGGTGGAGTATCCGACGTGGCAACTCTTTTTGACATGGCATCTGACAAGGATCACACATCAGCGACCGGCCACATCACAAGTATATGTGGATGACATGCTTGTTATGACCAAGATGAAGTCGGACCATGTCGCCGACCTCACGGAGACCTTCCACAACCTCTAGATGCATAAGATGAAGCTAAATCCGGTGAAGTGCACTTTCGGTGTAGCAGCGAGGAAATTCCTTGTCTTCATGGTCACCCAGAGGGGCATCGAAGTAAACCCGAAGAAGGTCCAGGCAATCATCAACATGGAGCATCCTACCTCAAAGAAGTAGGTCCAGCGCCTGACCGATCAGATTGCTGCCTTGAGCCGGTTCATCTTGAGATTGGCTGATCGCTTCTTACCCTTCTTCAAGGTGCTATGCAAAGTGAATGACTTTGCCTTGATCGAAGAATATAAAGCAGCCTTCGAGGAGCTGAAGAAGTTCTTGGCATCCCCACCGCTACTCTCTAGGCCCGAGGAAGGAGAGAAACTCCTGCTATACCTGGCGGTCACCTCGGTGGCCATCAGCTTGATCCTTGTCCGCACAAACAAGGACATCTCAAAAGCCGATGTACTATGCCAGCAAAATCTTTCGAGATGCAGAGATCAGGTACACCCGTTCAAAAAAAATAATTTTTGCTCTAATAATGTCTGCCCAGCATCTCAAGCCATACTTTCAAGTACACCCAATTGCGGTCATGATGGACCAGCTGCTGAGGGCCATACTTAGCCACCCTGAAACCTCTGGTGTTTGGCTAAGTGGTCTTTGACGCTGAGCGAGTTCGACATCTCTTACTGATCGAGGCCATCCCAAAAGGCCAAGTGCTGGCGGATTTCTTGGTCGAGTGCGCTAGCATGAGCGAGGAGCCCGAGAAGGCCACCTCGACCTCGGAACCCGGCTGGAGCTCGTCGCTGAGGAGGAGATATGGGTCCTCCATGTAGACGATGTGTCAACTTGGGAGGAATTGAGTAGGGATCATCCCGCCAACGGGATGGGGTCGTGGCTGAATGTGCTCTTCGCTTCCAGTTCGCAACAACCAATAACTAGACGGAGTATGAAGCACTCCTCGCGGGACTTAAGTCTCCCGTGAGCTGGGTGTACCCAACCTGAAGGTCTTCACCGACTCCCAGCAGGTGGCTGGGCAGGTCTCAGGAGAATATGAGGCCTGAGATCCTAGATGATGAAGTACCTAGAGAGGGTACGCTCGAGCATGATAGGCTTTCGGTGATAGGGTCCGCTTGAGCATGATAGGCTTCCAGCGGTTTAGCATCTCCCACATTCCTCGTGAAGAGAATGCTCGTGCCGATGCCCTGTCAAGGCTGGTGACCTTGCCAGACTCATCACTAGGGAGCACCTACATCGAGTACCTAAAAAATCCAAGCTATGAAGCTCCTGGAGAGATCTCTAGCAGGTCACCCCGGAGCCGAGCTGGATAGACCAGTACATCGATACATCACCGACGGCACTTTACCAGAAGATGCATGGAGACCGGCCTAGTCAGGAAGAAGGCCATGCGATTCATCCTGATGAATGGGCAGCTCTACAGCAAATCCTATTCCTATCCGCTCTGAAGTGCCTGAGACCCACGGAGGCTGCCTTCGTGCTCCAAGAAATACACGAAGGCCTCGACAAGAACCACATCAGTGGAAGGATGCTA
The DNA here is from genome assembly GCA_021397845.1 of Areca catechu. Lineage (NCBI taxonomy): Eukaryota > Viridiplantae > Streptophyta > Magnoliopsida > Arecales > Arecaceae > Areca > Areca catechu. The sequence goes on from JAHSVC010000043.1 coordinate 756,073, forward strand.
GTATACAAGGCACTCCGTCAAGGTTACTACTGGAAAACTATGAGGGTGGACACGACTGACTTCGTGAGGAGGTGCGACCGCTACCAACACCATGCTCACATACAGCATCAACCCTCGGCGCCACTCTCCCAGCTCTCAGCACCCTGGCCATTTGCCCGGTAGGGGATGGACATCCTTGGTCCTTTCCCTCCTGCGTCCGGACAATGCAAGTTCCTGATAGTGGCTATCGATTACTTCACCAAATGGATGGAGGTGGAGTCACTAGCATGGATTACTGAAGCCAAGGTCTGTCAGTTATTTTGGAAGTCAATCGTTTGCCATTTCGGACTCCGCCATAGCATCTTCACCGATAACGAATGATAGTTCGACAACCGGGAGTTCGAGGAGTTCTACGTCAACCTTGACATCCACCATCCTTCACCTCGGTAGCTCACCTCCAGACCAACAGAGAAGCTGAGGTGACCAACAAAACGATCCTCCAAGAACTTTGGACTAGGCTGGACCAGTGGTGGGGACACCAAAGGCACCAGAATAAGATAGAGGCTTTTCAACCCTCTATGAATTGATCAATAATTTATGAGTCCATCTATAATAAGGGCTTAGCCTATCTAAGTCCATTTTAGTTTGTTATTTGAGTATTTTGAGTTTCAGTTCTGTACTAGTCAGCTCATGTTGAGCTAGTTCAGTCCAGTGTTAGTCAGCTCATGTCGAGCTAATTTTATTTTTTTGAGTCCTATTCAACCATATTGAAGACTCAAGACCACATCATACAAGAAGACCAAGTCCAACCAGATTGAAGACATGGAAGTATAGCCAAGTCCAACCTAACTTGAAGATTTGAAGACCCTAGGAGGAAAATTCAGAAAACCCTGATTCCTTGCAGATACCCTCCAGATGCCCAGTTCCCTTCCAGATGCCAAAATATATTCATATACCAAGGCATCCATGATTTTAGAGGTCCATCTGCATCCTAGAACAAAGAAATCAAGCCCAGGCGCCAAGCCCAAGCCCCAAAAAAGAAAGATACCAGGAATATTCCTACTACCTGGCTACCAGGCCACCCCAGCTTCCAGAGGCCCAAACCATGCTCCCGAGCCCCTTGGGCCGGCCTCTTGCTGCTCCTAGAAGCCCAACACCCCCCCTAGGCATCCTTGGAGTGTTGGCTAAGTCAAGAGAATTTTTAGAGATTTTTTCTACCTATGTTTCCTTGTTTTCTAGCTAGGGTTTGGAGGGAAAAGGATTCTTATGTAAAGACTTATGTGCCCTTACTTGGAGCCCAAGGTTAAGGGTCTATTTAAAGGACCCTAGCCTCTTCTATGAAGGAAGATTTTGATATATGAAATAAACCTTGAGTTCTTCAATTGCTTTGTGTGATTACCCTGCTGTGTGCATAAAGGGGTTTGAGAGTTCTTCTCCCGTGTGTTTGCAATCATCTTCCTGCCGCTAACCATCCTTCCAGCCCCTCCAAAACTTTCTTCCCTTTGCTATTTTTCTTTATTTTCTTGATCTCCTTTGTATTTTCTAACCCCTGATAGGTCGTTTGCAGGTTCCCGAGTTCCTACGAATCCAACGACTCTAGCCACGCCTCAATCGGACCACCGAGCAGAAAGCCGGGTATCCGTGGGTCTTTGGCTCGGTTTTCCAGGCTGCATCCATCGAGGAACGAGAGATCCCTTCGCTGCGATCTTCACCGGGCACTTCAGACGTTGTCAGGTACACCCCTCTACCTCCAGTCTTATTATTGTAGGAGAACTTGCCCTAACCGAGGCTTCTCAGCCCCGGCGGTCCTTCTTTGCTACTTTTCTAGGTTCTAATCTGCATGCTGATCTTCAAAAATTCATACAAAATTCCCTACAAATAATTTTGATCTGAAATTCATGAATTAATCACCTAACTCAATATGTAAAACATACAAAAAGAATTTCATGCATATTAGTCCCCCATCAACCAGGGCAAGGGTAGGTGGGCAGAAGAACTCCATACATTCTTTGGGCCTACACACAACACCCAGGATGGCCACGGATGAGACACTCTTCAGCCTTGTCTTCAGTGTGAAAGCCGTTATCCCTATCGAACTCGGTGTGCCAATGCTGTAGGTGGAATAGTATCATGAATCAGAAAATCTAGCCTACCTCCTTCTCAACTTGGACCTCCTCGAGAAACCAAAGACAAGGCTCGATTCCAAATGGTGGCCTATCGGCAGCGCGTAGCTCGGTACTACAACGCATGGGTAAGGCCAAAGATCTTCCATCCAAGCGACCTGGTGTTGTGCCGAGCTGAAGCCTCGCAACCCTGGGAGTGCATCAAGCTTTCGCCAAACTGGAGGACCCCTACAAGGTGGTCGAGGCTCTTCTCCAAGGAGCCTACTACCTAGCGAAGCTGGGTGGTGCCAGATTCCTGTGCACTTAGAATGCCAACAATCTCAGAATGTTATCAATAATGTAAGCCTTTCTCCATTAATGATAAAGATTCTTTTTATGCAAATCACCTTTGCCTTGCATGAATGTTGATGCCCAACCCCAAGTCTGGCAAGCCAAGCCCGGAAACTCTTGAAGCCCGGCACTCTAAGCCTTGAAACTTCTAAAGTCTGGCACTCCATGTCTGGAAACTCTTGAAGCCCGGCACTCCTAGCCCGAAAACTTCTGAAGTCCGGCACTCCAAGCCTAGACTCTTGAAGCCCGGCACTCCAAGTCCAGAAACTCTTGAAGCCCGGCACTCCAAGCTTGGAAACACCCGAAGCTCGGCACTCCAAGCCAGGAAACTCCCGAAGCCCGGCACTCTCAAGTCAGACCCAGTTAGATGCTATGTAGAGGAAGCTGCCACATCGAAGGAAGCTGCCATGTCGAATGTCTCTCTTCGGGCTCCTTCACTAGATGGCTCCCTCGAGGTCAAGATGCCCTGACCGAAGTCGAGCTCCGCCTCTCCGGACTCCTTCGCCAGGCATCCCTCGAGGTCAAGATGCCTGGTCGAAGTCAAGCTCTGCCTCTCCAGACTCCTTCACCGGGCGGCTCCCTCGAGGTCGAGACATCCTGGCTGAAGTCAAGCTCCGCCTCTCCAGACTCTTTTGCCAGGCGGCTCCCTCAAGGTCGAGACGCCCTGGCCGAAGTTGAGCTCCGCCTCTCCGGATCGGCCCACTTTGAGCGAAGGGACCAGCATCCAAGGACGTCACCGCTTTCCTTGGGTGGCGATAAGCCACCCAAGGACCATGGAGAGGTGCCCGCCAGGCCGTAATAATTTCCCTAGCTACCACTTACACTAGAAGGGAAGGGGTCCCCCGATCGAGGTGCTGCGCTCCCTACCAACCTTCTGTGCCACCCAAAAGAGAAAGTCAACCAGGAGATGCGAATATAGGGGGTGGCTACCCCCCAATCGAGGCTCTGCCAAGTTTTCCAGAATGGAGTGACCAGAAAGAATGTCAGAGTGCACGATAAGTTCCTTGTTATGAATAAGGAAAGGGACCTCGCACACGGCATGGAACGTCACCGCACGTGCGTGCAAGCAAGGGGGATACCAAGGCAATTGGCACGCAGCCATCCTAGCTTAAAGGAGTCCCCCAAGGTTCCAAGAAGGAGGTAAGCAATCTAATGGGCAACGAAGGGTGACACACAGGTGTGTAACTGAGAGACAATGTGCTTTAGGCTACTGGAGACCCACCGGAAGGGGTCTCAACAGGCACAACCACCCAACTCCAACTCTCCTCAGCCACCACTTCCCTCACTCTACTCTCAGCTCATTCATATTCTCCCAGTACATTATCTTCTCCTCCTAGCATGAAGTCCATCTATGGGGCTCGACCAGGAGGATCTATTCTCCTGGATTGTCACTGACTTGAGCATCGGAGTGCCCCCTTCGGGATCACCGGCCCGGGTCTCTTCTATTTTGCAGGTCTGACCACGCGGGTGGGTCCTGGAGCGACAAGGGCATGATCCAAGTTTGTCTTCAGCAACAGGCCACGGCGATTTAGGCGGCAACATCTACATTTCAAATATCCTAGAAATTTGTAATTGAGATTTACAAAAAATTACTTGTGCATATTATATTTACATTTATATTAAGTATTATGCACAACATTTTGTATAAAAGTATTTTTAAAATTTTTGATCAAGCATGAAGTATTTAAATTGAGCCTAATCAGAGCACAATGACTGATTAATGATGGAGGCATTTCAAATGAGAAGTTGAACCTTGTTTTGAAACTACATGAATATTGAAAGAAATATGCTTACTATATGTTTGAGAAAATGAGTTTTTAAATAAATTTAATGATTACTCTTAGTTTAGTCTAATTATGATTTGGATCCTGCCAATGGAACTAATTATTGGCCACATATTGATAAAATACCTTTTTCCTTGAGCCTGGCTAGTTAGAGCTTAGGGCTAGCATATATCAATTAGAGGGTTTTTTTGTTTGTCAAGAGTAAACTCTTCGACCTTATCACAAGCCTAACCATAGTTGTATAAATCAAAGCTATTTTCTCTAAGATTCAGAACATAGAACTACTACAAAATTAAAATGCAAAGAACGAAGAAGCTAAAAAGCAAACGGATTGCAACCTAAGATTAATACATACCCTCCCCCTTAATAGAATTAATGTAATTCTGAATGAAAAATATCTTTACCTATTAGTTGGTGATAGGATGCATTTATTATGTAAGTATTTTAAGCTCCACACATTGATGTCGAATTTAAAATATGATGTACCATTATCTTCAAATCAAGCTTCTCCTTCTATGCTTGCCCTGGCTTTAATAGATAGATATATATATAGAATATATGTTTATAGTATATATTCATATGAATTATCATTATTCATGACTTTATGTTCTATAATTATTTGTTAATTTAAGTAATTAATTTGATTTTTTTATAAAATTTGTATTATATAGAACCTTAGATCCATCAATTGATTAATATATATATTCTATGGCATCAGTACATTCATATATTTTTGTATGGATGGAAGAAATATGTATATTGGTCAATTAATTGCCTAGCTTAGATAGTTTGGAAATTACTATTAATTCTATAGATCATTTACAGTAATCAAATAATGTGCAATAGGAGTAAAAAAAAAATTTAGATATACTTTTTTTTAGTTTTCTTCACACATCTTTAATCATGTGGGAAGAACTAAGAGAAAATAGTGTCAAAATTTTTTTTGACCCCTATTACATATCATTTGATTATTGTAATTAATTAATCTATAAATTAATGCAATTCTTAATATGATAGAACCTATCTTTACCTATTAGTTGGTTATATGATGCATTTATTATGTAAATCATTGTAATCTTCACACATTGATATTGTATTTAAAAAATGTAATATTGCCATCAAATCAAGCTTCTCCTTCTATGCTTGCTCTGGCTTTAATAGATATATTAGCATGCATGTTTGTAGTTATATATTAGATAATTGCTTATCTATTTATGAGTGTCATAATTTCTAATATTCATATTTATTATATTAATATTGACTATATAATTTTTTGATAGAATGTTTAAATTTTTTTATTTATTGAACTTGTAGTGAAAAATAGAAGAAACAATTATAGCCTTATATATATTAATGGTTCTATCATCAAATATAATCGAGAACTAGAAAAAATAATTAAAATTAAATATGGAGTGACACATAAAGAGTTGAGAATAAGTTATATAGAGTCTTCTATATGGATAGAAGAAGGAATAAAATGATGATTATATATAGATATCCACAGCTTGTGTAGCCACTACTTGTAAAGTATGAACTTATTTCAATTATTGATGATGAGACATGGAAATAATATTTTTAACTATCAATTCACATTAATGCTATTAGGTATGGAGTTGTATAGATGTGCAACCCATTGAAGATCCCCAACCTATTTATGAAAGTAATGATTATAAAGAAATTATTCAAAATATAGCAATAACTCATATCAGTAAATAGGATGCTTCATATTGCAGTCCAAATATTGTGGATAATATTCCAGGTAATACTATTTCAAGATATAGAGGACTAGTTTCGTACTATAAACAGTGATGTACCAAAAGTATTACCAGACAAGCATCATTATATAGCTGCTAATGATACATTCATCTAAATTATCAACTTTTTCATGAAGATGATTAGTAAGTAAAAATGATGTGAAAGATGAAGCTCAAGAAACTAGCTCATCTCATACTATAAAAAGTCCATATGGCATAGCTAATTTAAATTATGCTATATTTGAAGCTACTTTCGAAATATGCACTCAGGTTGATTAGATAGTTACTAATTTGTCAATGTATTCATCATTGTAAGCATAGTCTGTTATTTGAGAAAGAGGTGAAGAGTTACGTAAAAGACTCCATTTTTTAAATAAGGAAAAATTACAAACTACAGTAAAGTAATACTCAATTGACAGGCATCATGGATTTAAGGTTATTGAGTCAGAGCTCAAGCTATGAATTATAAAATATAAGAATAAAGACTTAAGATGCCAATGGATGTTGAGTGTATTGAAGCGGCATGATTACTTTAAGATCACATGATATATTGATCCCCATATATGTATATCCACTATGATCTCTCAAGATCATTTTGGATTGGACTCCATCTTAATTACCAATAAAATACATGATCTGATAAAGGAACTACGTACAATTTTCATTATAGGACTTCGTGTAGTGATAAATAATAGATTCAATTATATGCCTACTTATAAAAAATTATGGGTGCCAAGCACAAAGTAATAGCTATGGTATTCGATGATTGGGATAAATCATATAAATTATTGTCCAAGTGGTTGCATGCTGTAGAGAAATTTAATCTCGATTCTTGGATGAAATTTATCAGCACTCCTATAGATCATCCAGCATGTGTATAATTTGATCATATTTTTTTGACTTTTGTATCCTCAATTGAAAGGTTTAAGTATTATCAATCAATAATTAATATTAATGCTATGCTCTTATATAAAAATTATAATTAGAAGTTGATGATTGCAACTATCATTGATGGTAATAATCAAATTTTACTTGTATTTGCTATAGTATAGTCTATTGATACTTGGGATTGGTTTCTTGCTTGCATGAAAAATCTTATTATCTCATATCAAAAATTTGCTCAATTTCAGATCGACATCCTGGTATATTAGTCACAATAGAAAATGAGCATCTAGATTGGCAGTCACTAAATGTATATCATGTTTATTGCTTGCATCATATGGTAAATAATTTCAATACAAGATTTCATGATTCAAAATTAAAAAAATATGGTCAGAAAAGCCAAAATGCAAATATAACTCAGAAAGTTTCATAAATATATGAAAAATATTAAATAATTAATGCAGAAGTTGTCAATGGCTAAGTGGTATCCCTTTAGAGAAAGGGACATGTACACATGATGATGATCAAAGGTATAAAATGATGATCACTAATCTATCGGAGTGTTTTAATAGAATTCTAAAAAATGCTTATTTTTATTAATAACTGCATTGGTTTAGTTGATATTATTTAGATTTGTTCATACTTTAATGGTTGACATGCTCAGACAGTTGATATAATTAATAGAAATGAAAGATTTACTTCTTTCATTATGGATCATATAATGCCAAGCAAACCAAAGCTACATCGCATATTGTTATAAGATTCGATAGAGCTAGGGCATATATCAAGTCCAAATGGTGATGCGCGGACCTTATATGACCAAAGGTAACAATATATAGATGACTATTACAACTATTTATGTAATAACTAGTCTATGGTATATAATTTATGAGTTAATTAATGTTGTACAAATTTACAAATCATGAGACTTTCAGAGTGTACATGTATATCAAAAATGGCAGTGCTATAATTTATCTTACTCACATGTCATGGTTGCATGTGCACATGTTGCATTTGATATTTATAGATATGTTGCAGATGCTACACTTTAAAAGATAATCATTAAACTTATGTACCTTAATTTTAATCCATTCTATACTAAGAATATTGGTCACAACTTGGTCAAGGTAGTATCATTGTAAAGGATAAATCATAATTATGGTAAAAGGGTAGACCACGATTTTCCAGACTTAGAAATGACATGGATTTGAGAAAAATCGGTAACAGATGTAGGTATAGAATCTATCAATAGGAAGAGCAGGACAGACGGTCATATCCAACATCTAGAAATATAGATTAGTTATAGCATACTGCCTCTATGCCACAAGTATTTTTAGATATATTGGGTTAATCTCTATTTACATGTCATTGTTTATTGTGTGATATGAACTCGACTAATGAAATTTATGTTTCCATATTTTATATCCAATTGATATGCCATTATAGGAGGTGGATGCATCATCAAGCATGATTTTCAACTTCATTGGTTCCAATTACTAGCTATCTATTATATCTATATGAGTGCTATTTTACTTCATATGTTTTGAAGGTTTCTTGTTCTCATTTTAAATGTATTCTTATTCCCATATAATATAAGCTTTGTCTATTGATGTACTTGGATTTGTACTGTTATCAAGATCCATTTTTGATTGTCTTTTGAGCTGTATTGTAAGCTTCAGTTATACTCTGATCTTTCATTATATTTTTATCAAATTTGTTTCTTTGTGTATTAGAGTTCATGGTTATGTAATAGATAATAAAATATTTTTATGAAATTTGTATATAATAAAAAATGAATGGTAAGTAACATTTCTTTAATATGTGCAGCATATTACAAACATAGATCCCAATTCATCATATCACTCCATATTATATGATAAAGATAGCCATCGATAATCTTTAGTATGGATGGTCAGGAAGAGGGTTTTTTTTTGCAGTATCAATGTAGAGAGCTAGTTATGCACAGGTCAATACTACTAGACAAGAACATAGTTCCTTACTTGTAGAAAGCAAGATTCTATGGCTTTACTTGTGTAAGATATATACAATAGTTGGTATTTAATTATGATGTTCATGGAGCGGTAAATCTAAAGATACATGTTTCATCTATCGTAGGAAGAGTGCACCATCACCCTTCAGGATATCGTCATCTAGTTAGGCTTGCTAGTTGATGGTTTATTGATGATAGGCACCACATGAGTGAATTGGGGTTAGCTTTATTAGCATTTGTTAGGAGTCATTCCAGCATAGGATAGACTCCATAAATCATGGCTGAGCATGGCCTAGCTAGCAGAATAGTTTCATGAGTTAGCTCATGATGTAGCTTATGGATGGATGCTTATTCAAGCATAAGTCCGAGAAATTGATGAATCTCATATTTCTATCCCTACTGGAGGATTTTGAGACTGTTGGGCATTACAATTGTGATGGGGTACAGATATGGAATGATGCATTTCTAAGAATTAAAGATATTAAGTAATGATGAGGCAGATATGCATGATGCTATTTTACGTAAAGAAGCAAAATTTCATGAAAAGGACATAAGGGAAAACATGACTAGGAAGACAACCTTTCAAAGCAATTTAAAATGGACCTTCATGGTTAGGAAACCACACAGGTTAGGGCTAGCTTAATTTTCTATTTCAGATCTGAAAGAGAGTTATAAGAATGGTTATCTGGTCATTAATATTCTGAAAATGGAGTAAGGAACACTCAAGATGAAGTATTTAAATGGCAAAGGAATTACTCTAGGTTTTAAAGCATCCTACATCTGATTCTTTGGCATAGTAGACCTTCATCTTGGAGACCATGAGACCCGGGGATCCTGCACAGGTAGATGGAAAGGTTAAAGGTTTAGATGGAAGGTTGGAAGAAAGGAAAAGGAAAGTTAGGAATGGAAGTGTTGGCTTAGGCTTCGATTGAAGTAATCTCCCTTTGGCATCCTTAACTTGAATCATCCTCACTTGTTGGCATGGAGAACTCCATTGTAGATGATCTCCTTGGAAAATGGAAAGGACAAATTTGGAGAGGCTTGAAGAGGGTTCTTCAAAGGTGGCCAAATGGGGTTGGAAGAGGGATTAGTAGCTTGATTGGCTAAGTATCCTAGGTCTCACACCTACCTTCTCTCAAGGGTCTTTGGCTATCAAAGGAAGAAAGTTTTCTAGAAAAGAATTCTTCTCATTCATCATCATTAACATTACAAGAGGATTTTAGGAGCTTTTATAAACCTTAAGCTCCTTTTCAAATTCAAAATACAACACTTTTCATGGAGAAAATCATGGGGCATCCCAGAAAGTGGAATGGCCCTTTTACAATTTCAAACATCTTAATTTTAAGGTGGCATCCCATGAAGAGTGGAGCTTCCTTCATTTTGAATTTGATTTGGGTGAGAATTCATGGGTGAATTGTCTTGGTGTGTGGCATGATCTCTCCTCCAAGTGGCATGACTTGTCCTCCAGGGTGGCATGGTTCAATAATGATGTGGTGCTTCAAGTAGTTGGTGAAGCTAGTTGTAATCTAGCTTAATTGAACCCAACTTCAAGTAGCTCTTAAACCCGACTCAATACAAAGCCTAATTGAACTTTAAAATCCAAATGAAAATAAAACATGACTCAATTATTCAAATAAACATAAGTATAGGACTCATAGATTTATTACATGACTAAAATTCCTAATCTTCTATCCATAAAGAACTTGGCATCAGTTGAAGCCTCTTCCTGAGCCTGGTGCCTGCACCAATTCTTCCCGGGTGGGAGGAACTCGACCCTGTTGAGTAAGAATCAGTTTGACTGTGGTATTTTTCTAAGAGATCTGGGTCAATTTGTTGTAGATCCTCTCGATGATCTAGGAGTCTTCAGATTCTGGTCGGCTTTGCTAATGAACCAGATAATGTTAATAACCTTTGTTCCTAGTAGTAATCACTTGGTCATCCAAGATACGTTCAATCTTGTCTCTCCGGTCTGGTGGAATTGCTGGTGGACACTCAGGTAGAGTTTCTCTCTCAAAGGCAGGGGAAATCCAAAAAGCTCACTAGGAATTAATGCTGGTTCTTTAAATTCTTTTAGATCAGAAATATTAAATGTGGAGCTAATGCCGTAATAAGGTGGTAACTCTAACACATATGCATTAGATCCATTTTTTTAATTATTTTGAAAGGTCCAACTCCCCGGCATGCAATTTCTTTATAGTTCCCAGTGGAACCTTTCAGGTCTAAGTTTTATCATGACAGAGTCCCTTCATTAAATTCTTTTATTCATTTACGTGAATCGGCCATATGCTTATAAACTTCATTATTCATTTGAATCTTCTTACTAATTTCTTTATGTAATTCTTTAGGATGCCATGCATATGACTCGGCAGACTCAGATACACGTGCGTGTGTGGGTAATGGAATGAGGTCGATAGGTCTCCTAGGTTTGTAACCATGGACAATATCAAAGAAACTTTTATCAGTAGACCTATTAACCAAGCTATTGTACGCAAATTCAACATAAGGTAGAAGTAAATCCCAATTTCCCAGACTCTCCAACAAGGCACCTTAATAAGTTTTCTAGACTTCTATTTACAACTTCAGTTTGTCCATCAGTCTGAGGATGGTAAGTAGTTGAGAATTTTAGTTTTGTTCCTAGTAGGTGCCAAAGGGTCATCCAAAATAGCTTGTGAAACGGATATCCCTATTAGAAATAATGGTCTTAGGTAATCCATGTAACTTGACTACTTGATCGAGAAAATGCTTGGCTACCTTGGAGGCATCAAAAGTTTAGGAGCGGGGTATAAATGGGCTATTTTCGAAAATCTGTCGACCATTACAAAGATTAAATCGTGTTTTCTAAGGATCTTGGGCAGTCCTAAAATGAAGTCCATGCTAAGATCCTGCCATGGGCAATCCGACACAAGTAAAGGAGTGTATAACCCGGTTTTTGTCTTTGATGTTCGGCAACCTCACATGTCCTACATGAGCAATAATATTAATTACCTGTCTCTTAAGGCCTGGCCAGTAAAATTTTTCCTCAATTATCAATATGGTCTTGTTTCTTTCAAATGGCCAGCCAAACCTCCAGCATGGGTTTTCCAAACTAAAAAGTCTCTCAGAGAAGTCTTTGGAACACAAAGCTTGTTTTTCTTAAACAGATAACCATCTAAAAGGATGTAATCACTATAGTCACTAGATGGTCCTAATTTCAAAGCTTGGTAAACTTCACTAAAGTCTGGACAACTATCATATTCATCCGTAAGTCTTTCAAATCCAATGACTGCAATGCTAATCGAGTTCAGAAGCAGGGCTCTATGACTTAAAGCATCGGCTACCTATATCTCAATTCTGGCATGGTGTTTCAAGACAAATGTGTAGGCCTGGATGTATTCTACCCACTTGGCGTGCCTAGGATTCAGCTTTTTCTGGAAACTAAGGAATCTAAGGGCCTCGTGATCGGAAAACAAGACAAATTCATGCAGTAGTAGATAGTGCCACCAATACCTTAAAGCTTGCACTACCGCATAGAGCTCCTTATCATAGGTGGAATACTTAAACTTGGCTTCATTTAATTTTTCACTAAAGAAAGCTATGGGATGGCTCTCCTGGCTTAAAACTCTATCTATTCCAACTCCATATGCATCACAAGCAACCTAAAAATCTTGGAAAAATCAGCAATCTTAAGATAGGTGCTTGTGTCATTTTCTTCTTAACATCTAGGAAGGCCTATCAGCAGCTTTTATCCATTCAAATTGGACTTTCCTAATGCAATCCATGATTGGTGCAACTATGGTACTAAACCCCCAAATGAATCTTCTATAAAAAGTAGCTAGGCCATGAAACTTCATACTTCATGAACACTTTTTGGCACAGGCTACTCTACAATTGATTTAATCTTTTCGGGGTCAGTAGAAACTCCATCAGGTGTGACAACAAAACCTAAGAAAATGACTCTATGGATGAAAAAATCACATTTCTTAAGGTTTGCAAAGAGACTATTTTCCCTAAGAGCTAAACAGACTTGATTCAAGTGGTCCAAATGATCCTTCTGGGTCCTGTTATATATAAGAATGTCGTCGAAGTAAACTACGACAAACTTTCCTATAAATAACCGTAGAACTTGATTCATAATCCGCATAAGGTACTAGGAGCATTGGACAGTCCGAAAGGCATTACTACCCACTCAAAAAGACCCTTCTTGGTCTTGAACGTAGTTTTCCACTCATCCCCAGTCTAATTCTAACCTAATGATAGCCACTCTTAAGGTCAATCTTTGAAAATATTGTTGCTTCGGCCATTATATCTAACATGTCATCCAACGGGGTATGGAAAACCTATATTTTGTTGTGATCTTATTAATGGAACGACTATCAATGTACATCCTTCAAGTGCCATCTTTCTTAGGGGTCAGTAATGCGGGTACTGCACAGGGACTCAAACTTTCTCTAATAAATCCTTTTCTAAGGAGATCCCCTACTTGTCTTTGTAACTCTAAGTATTCGGTAGGGTTCATCCTATAATGTGGAAGGTTGGGTAGAGTGGCTCCTGGGACTATGTCAATGGCGTGCTGGATGTCCATAAGTGATGGAAATGGTCAGGTAGGTCATCTGGAAACATATCCTTAAAATCTTCTAACACTTTAGCCACTTCCTGAGGGCGTTCTTTCTGGAAGGCTCCTGAATTTCCTTAGTGGTTAAAATCCAAATATGTGTACCCTCAGTGAGCTCTTTCTCAATTTCCTTTTAGTGATCAAATTGACTCCCGTTTTCTTTTCCTTTAAGTGGCTTGATCCTCTCTTAACAGTGTCCTTAGGTGGTGTTGGGTTGATCACAAACTTCTTTTCTAGGTGCATGAATGAGTAGGAATTTGATCGGCCATATAGGGTCGCATCATGGTCAAATAACCAGGGTCGACCTAGGATGATACTGCTCACTCCCCATTGGTAAGACATCACACCATACTTTCTCCTGATAGGACTGTAATTGGATTTGGACTAGGGACCTATGTTTGATAGGAATTGAAGTGGAGTCCATCCAAGAAACCTTATAGAATTTGGATGGGGAACTATGGACAAGCCTAAAGTTTTTACAGCACTAGTGGATATGGCATTTACACAACTCCCACTATCTATGATTATTTTACATACCTTATTCCCTAACTTGACAAATGTTTGTAGGATGTTAGTCCTATGCCAATCCTCCTGTGTCACGGTGTGGTAAGGATGCATCTAACTACTCCCAACAGATCAGGCTCTATTTGTTCCTCGTCACCTTCATACTCTTCAGCCAAATTGTCCTCAGCCTGATATACTTCCTCGACATTATCACCTAGGGGTTCTTTGGGTTTAGACTCACTTTCTTCTAATTCTTCTATGTGTAAGGCCCTAGTTGGACAATTGCTAGCATAATGGCCTAACTTATGACATCTGTAGCAAGCAACATTAGGGTTTGGAGTCTTCTGAACTTCTGGTGCTTTACCCCTATTGTCTCTACGGGTCAGAGGGGTGTTAGGGTTGGGTCGGCTGGGTCGCATTTGATTCGATCCTGACTGCAGACTAGGTGCACTAGTTCTAGGGGGTTCGGGTCTGCGAAAAAATGATCCCTATGAAATCTCTCGGCATCTTGTGCTACCTCATAAGCTAACTCTAAGTCATGGACTTCCCTCAAGAATAACTCCTTCTGGATCTCTTCTCTCAATCCTGCCCTAAACCTAGACAAAGTAACTGACTCAAACTCATCTACATTGCATCTCATCATAAATTCATCAAACTTTGCAATGTATTCAGCTACACTCTTGGTTCCCTGGGTCAATCTCTGCCACTGGTCTAGAAGTCTCTAGTGGTAGGACATAGGAAGGTATTTCTCTCTAAGCCAAAGTTTCATTGCCCTCCAGGTTACTATGGGAACATCACCCCTTTGTCTAATGAACCTCTCGACGTTTTCCCAGTAAAGCCTAGCCTGACAAATTAACCTAAGCTTCACGAACTTGCATTTTCTCTCCTCCATCATGTCATACCAATCAAAGTACTGATCCCTCTCTCCCTTCCAATCTATGTAAATCTTAGGATCCAGATTTCTATCAAATGTTGGTGCTTCCAACCTACTACTCCTAAGGGTTCGCTCGTCACGGTCTGTCTGATCCTGATTGTGTCTTCTAGGGTTTGGCTTATAGACTGGATCATGGTGTGCTATCCTCGGGTTCGGGTCATGGACTCGATCAAGATTGGGCCTCCTAGGATTTGGCTCAAAGAAATGGTCTTGATGAAGAGCCCTTCTAGGTTGATGGGTGTCTCAAACTCAGATTCGGGCTCTAACTCATTCTGGACTTCATGATTTCCTCAAGGGTACGAGCTTCTAATCGATCAAGTCTAGTAGTGATGTGGGTTATCTGATCAGTCAAGTTTTGATTGGTCTGGGCTAATTGATTAGTTAAGTTTTGGTTCAGCCTGATCATTTGGTCATTCAAAGATTTCATTAGACTCTCAAAGTTTTGTTCCATGGTTACACTAGATTGGGCTTGGGTTTGCTGATAAGGTGCTCCTGATCTAGTTGCCATGCACACGAACTCAACTCGGACTAGGGGTTTTGCTAGACCTAGAGTCCAAATCAAATATAAGGTCAAATTGACAATCCGGGTTGTAGTAACTTGGCACCTGGCCAGGTAAGTGTAAGGTTAGTGGATGTTCCTCTTTGCTTGCCTTAGACACCAATTTGAAATTATCGAGGTAAGCGAACCAACCCACTTTTCTTTGGGCTCTTGTCCCTGAACCACTTGCCTAGACACCAGATACAAGCACACACAAATAGGTTGTCAAAGTTGTCTTGACACTTGACTCGACCCAACCTTGTGGGTGTCCCTAGCTCGCTAGAGCAATTAAATGTCTAATTCGTTTTAATTAGGGTTGGGTTCGTTATGCAAGTTGGTGATTTTTGGACTAGGGACAGTTAATGAAATCCTGACTCTATGTCAATTTGATGCCCTTAATTTGGTTTACCATGAAATGAATGCAACAAGCATATGGATCCAAATTTCAGGTGCAGAATTAGTGTGTTGCATTTCTAAAGTGGTGCAGAAAGTGCAATGTTAAAATATCCGAAAATTCAAAAAAAATTACAGAGCATTCCTAATTCATGGGAGACATACTAGATGAAAGGGAATTAAAAACTAAAATCTATGTTAGACGTGGTAGTTCCTAGAACACATATATTGCATGCAGGACAGAATAACAGAATTTAAATAGACAAAAGCATTAACATACCAACTTTAACCTAAGGATTCACGTCCGCCAGGGGCTCATTATTCCCATGGGTCATGACAATGTACTGGTGTACACCCGCTTAAGAGGCGTGAATCTTAGATCTAGATTGGATTTACAAAGAAAACTATGTAGCAAGTATAAAAGCTATGCATGCAGAATTTCAACAACCTACCTAAATGCAGAAATTCAGAATTAACCCTTACCTACCATGCTCTGATACCAAAAATGATGGGGTACAGATATGGAATGATGCATTTCTAAGAATTAAAGATATTAAGTGATGATGAGGCAGATATGCATGCGGCTATTTTACGTAAAGAAGTAGAATTTCATGAAAAGGACATAAGGGAAAACATGACCAGGAAGACAACCTTTCAAAGCATTAAAAATAGACCTTCATGGTTAGGAACCACACAGGTTAGGGCTAGCTTAATTTCCTATTTCAGATCTGAAAGAGAGTTATAAGAATGGTTATCCGGTCATTAATATTCTGAAAATGGAGTAAGGAACACTCAAGATAAAGTATTTAAATGGCAAAGGAATTACTCTAGGTTTTAAAGCATCTTGCATCTGATTCTTTGGCATAGTAGACCTTCATCTTGGAGACCATGAGACCCGGGGATCCTGCACAGGTAGATGGAAAGGTTAAGGTTTAGATGGAAGGTTGGAAGAAAGGAAAAGGAAAGTTAGGAATGGAAGTGTTGGCTTAGGCTTCGATTGAAGTAATCTCCCTTTGGCGTCCTTAGCTTGAATCATCCTCACTTGTTGGTGTGGAGAACTCCATTGTAGATGATCTCCTTTGGAAGATGGGAAGGATGAATTTGGAGAGGCTTGAAGAGGGTTCTTCAAAGGTGGCCGAATGGGGTTGGAACAGGGATTAGTAGCTTGATTGGCTAAGTATCCTAGGTCTCACACCTACCTTCTCTCAAGGGTCTTTGCTATCAAAGGAAGAAAGTTTTCTAGAAAAGAATTCTTCTCATTCATCATCATTAACATTACAAGAGGATTTTAGGAGCTTTTATAAATCTTAAGCTTCTTTTCAAATTCAAAATACAACACTTTTCATGGAGAAAATCATGGGGCATCCCAAAGAAAGTGGAATGGCCCTTTTACAATTTCAAACATCCTAATTTCAAGGTGGCATCCCATGAAGAGTGGAGCTTCCTTCATTTTGAATTTGATTTGGGCGAGAATTCATGGTGAATTGTCTTAGTGATGTGGCATGATCTCTCCTCCAAGTGGCATGACTTGTCCTCCAAGGTGGCATGGTTCAATGATGATGTGGTGCTCCAAGTAGTTGGTGAAGCTAGTTGCACTTAATCTGGCTTAATTGAAACCCAACTTCAAGTAGCTCTTAAACCCGACTCAATACAAAGCCTAATTGAACTCTAATTGAACTTTAAAAATCCAATTGAAATAAAACAGGACTTAATTATTCAAATAAACATAAGTACAGGACTCATAGATTTATTACAGGACTAAAATTCCTAATCTTCTACCCATAAAGAACTTGACATCAGTTGAAGCCTCTTCCTGAGCCTGGTGCCCGCACCAAATTAGGGTAGTGCAGGCCCTATAGGTTGTACAGAAAGATATGTAGGTCAAGCAAGCCCCTATATGGTTGTACAGAAAGATGTGTAGGTCAAGCAAGAGAGATGTTCATAATATAACCATACCTCTGTTATAATTATAGCTATGGGCGAGGATAGATTTCCAACATAGCACCTCGCAATTAGCTCTATAGTTGCAGATCCTATGGTGGTTGGTCTAGATGATGGTGAGCTAGATACCACAGGTTCCGTTAGGAATAAAGATAAGCATTAAATTTTATTGATTATAGTATATAAGATTAATGATATTACTGGGTTATATAATTTATGTAATCTGTTCCATGTGCAAATGGAGGGATACTTTTTTGGTCACGAGAGTGCTGACACATACTGTCTCTTCATATTGATTATATCCTGATCACCTGAGATTGAAGCAAGGAATAAAAATACATTTTTAAGTCTATAATATCTTTTACCTTATTTGTTTGATATTTTATATTCTACATTCTTCATAAACAGGTGATATGGTAGCCATATACTCCTAACATTCTTGCATAGATACCAGATTACTATTTACTTGACCAGGATATATGGTGTTGCAAATACCATTTATTTGTTTCCATATCGTAGAGTGGCACTTCATTAATAGAGTGTTGAGGCAATTTGGAATCCACCAGTCTATACCAAATCAGAAATGCAGCATTGCACCATATTGATCTTAGAGGATGAGTTAATTAGGATTAGTCCCATCACTCATCAGCAACTATTCAGTTTTGGAAGAGTTATCGAGAATATGTTATAGATGGTGCTCCTACTAATGGTACCATGGATTATCATGATCTATATTTGTAGTGGTATCACATTTATTACTTGGTGATTCATCAATCATAATGGTGCAATATTTGATTATATGGTAAGGATTTAAATTATTTAAATTATCATTGTCTATAGATAATTATTTTTATGTAACTAATTATATACTTGTATATTTCAGAGCATTGGGTTAGTGATGATACATTCTTGCCTAGGTAGGTTCCATATCCATATCCTTACAACCCATCCTAAAGATATGTGATATCGTCCTTCATGCTATCCACGAGATACACATATCTAGTTTTGAGCATTTGCTCAAGACGTCGCAAAGAGGATGAGACTTCTTTGCCTTTCCCGTATGCATCATCGTCAGGAGTACCTTCTCTAGCTCAGCACAAACAAGATACTTGACTATATAGTATCTCTCTATATCCGATGCTAGAGTTCACTCTGTACATATCTACGGTCAGTTATCTTCATAAGGACATTAGATAGCTCATGTCTATTGAGGATGTTGCTATGCATTTTGATTATACTATTGCGCCAGACTATATGACACATTAGAGATACTTAGGACATGGAGAAGAGTACATAGGCGAGGGATTGATACTAGAGACAGCTATATAGGAAGCATTCGTTTATATAGAGCATCCGAGAGAGCATCAGGAATCGAGTAAAGTGAAACTAATGCCTCATCGGAAGTAACTTGCATGTAGGAGGAGACAACGATCTTGTGGAATGTAGGATATATCTCTAGGATCCATTTATGTATTATATTATGTATTGATCTCATATTAAGTTTAAATAATAAATTTTGTATTTTAAAAATTTTAAATATACTCTTAAAACTTAATAAAGTTAATTACAAATTATTTTATTTTTATATATGACTGTGTCTTTTATTCTAAGTTTTCTATAGATGAAATACCAGAGACAATGACAAACCATAGCACCAATAATGAATAAACAAATAACTTCATAAACTTATAACTGATTAAAATTATAAATTAACTACACCTTCCCTAATGGGGCTGGCTCCAAATCTAATAATGCAGGTGCTTTTAATATAATATAATATTTATTATCATATAATAATATGATATTATGCTAATATAATATTTTTATAATAATGTATCAGGTTATTATATTATATTATATTATTATGATAAAATAATAAATACTATTATATAATTTATAATAAAATGCATATATTTTATTATAACATACCATATTATTCATTTAATATAAGAATGAACATAATAAGCTATACTATAATATTATAATATACTATACAATTATAATATACTATTACTATAATATAATATTATTCATTTTAATATACTATATTTTAATTGCTATATTATTCATTATAAGATAATGCGTTTACTATAATTATAATATAACATATTACTATATTATTCATTTTAATGATACTATATATTAATGATCTAATATACTTGATCATTATATTAATAATATTATATATTATAATATTTATTTTTCTATACTAAAAACTTTATATAATAATATCATATATATTTATAATAATATATTATGTATTAACTAAACAATTATACTATACTATTATTATATATAATATTATTCATTTTAATATACTATATTTTAATTACTATATTACTCATTATAATATAATGAATTTACTATAATTATAATATACTATATTAGTATATTATTCATTTTAATGATACTATATATTAATGATATAATATACTTGATCATTATAATATAATAATATTATATATTATAATATTTATTTTTCTATAATACAAACTTAAATATACTAATATCATATATATTTATAACAATATATTATGTATTAAACTATTAGCATTATATTAATGTATTACGATATATTAATATATTTTGTATTTATACTAATATTATTTTGAAAACATACATAATATTATTATATAATATAATAATTTAGTACACTATATTACTATAATAACAAAATATATTATAATTATATTAATTTTTAAATTTATAATGAAATCAAATGTTTAACATTCAACTTCATGATACATGGTAATGTCTCTTGCTTGGTTTGTCTGGCTGCCACGTCGTAAGCTTTTTCATACTAACAAGTGCTCTTTGCTATGGAACCATGTATCGTCATCCTGGCTGCACTATGGTATGGTCTATGAGAACGGCCTTTCAGTTTTGAAAGTTAACATCGTTTAAAATATATCGATAAAAAATAAATAAATATTAATAAATTTAATTTATTTTATATTTAAATAAAATATTAGATAAATAAATAAATTAATCAATAAAATATTAAATAAATAAATTATTAAAATATGTGAGAAAGTAAGAGACTGAGAGAAAAATGTGAAGGAGAGGGGGTGATGGGAAAGAAGGAAAAAATTAAAGGGATGGAAGGGGGTGGGGAACCATGTGTCCATGGCATTGAAGAAAAAAAAGAAGGGTAGGGAATGAAATTGTAATTTGAAAATGTAACTTCATAATAATTTATAAAATCATGTAAAACATTTTCAAAGTAAAATTTCACTAGCAACAAAATCACATCTTCATATATTAAAATATAATATTATAATATATTATAATATATTTTTAATATATTATAATATATTTTTAATGTTGTTGCCGTCAAATCAACGCGGTCCGTAGCTGCTGTGGACGTCAGACCGCCAATCATCTTTCCAGGTGCTTCCCGTATCTCGAGACCTGCAAGGAACAATGTTGAGACCCGGTCCGGGATCCCAGTCGGGGCACTTCGACAATCAAGTCAATGATGATCTAGGGGAACAGGTTCCTCCCGGTCGAGCCCCTCTGGATGGACTCCACGCTAGGAGTGTAGTGAGTATGGGAGTGAAGACGAGCTGGGAAAGACGGTGGCCAAGGTGGAATGGTCCTCCTGTGTGGCCTCTTCCCCTTTCTCAATTGCCCCCCTTCCGTGGTCTAATGTTGTTCTGTTGTATTGAGTTATTTTGGCTTACTTTTACTGGGTTTTTAGCTTGGCTTGCCTTGGGAACTTCCCCGTGTTGGCAGGCGCGTGTGTTGAGGGATCGTGCCGTGGATGTGACGTCTTTTTTGACACGTGGTAGGGGAAGCTTCCATGCATTTTGACATTCCTTCTGGTTGCACCATCCCAAAAACCTGGCAGAGCCTCGATCGGAAGGTCGTCGCCCCGGGATTCGTGCCCTTCGACTGGCCCCCTTTCCTGGCAGTACGGACGGTTGGTGGAGGGCATGGCGTCTTGGTCAGGGAGCTTCCTTCCCTTCTCTTCTGGCATAAGTGGCAGTGGCGGGCAGTTATTGCAGCATGGTGGGCACTGCTTCGCGGCCCTCGGAGGCTCGCCGGCGTCCTTGGAGAGAAGGCGATGTTTCCTTGGCGGTTGGCGCCCTGGCCGAAGTGGTGGCCGAGTTGGAGAGCAAGACTAGGTTCCGCCGGCTCGACCTCAAAGGGGCTCCACGTGACGGAGGAGGGCTGAGCTCGACTCCGGACCGCGGGGCTCGACTCCGGACCGCTTGACCTGGCGGAGGAGGGCGGCACGCGATCCCAGATGGGAGGGCTCGACCTCGAAGGGGCTCCACGTGGCGGAGGAGGGCTGAGCTCGACTCCGAAACGCGGAACCCAGCTTCGAGGGGCTCGATCTGGGGAGGTCGCTCAGCTCCGGCCTAGGCGTCCCAGCCTCGCGGGAACCAACCTGGCGGAGGACGGTGCTCGATCTCGGCAGGCGACTCCGGCGTTCTAAGGGAGCTCAGGCCGACGAGGGAGCTCTGCCCGGAAAAGGAGTCCGGGAGGAAACATCCACCATAACAGCATACTCTGACATGGCATCCGACAGGTATCCCACGTCTGCGATCCTGCCACATCAAATATATTATATTATAATTATATTTATTATATTTTAAATTTTAAATATTTATTATAATAAAAATATATTATAATATATTTATTAAATATCATGTTAAATAAATTAATGAAGTTTTTTTAATTTTATTTATTTATTTAATTAATATTTAAAATTTTATTTAATTTTTGGTTTTTCCTTTTTATTAAAATATTTTAAATGGAAAACGCACCTTGGACCCCCTGACCTCTCTCTTAGAGAGAAGTCATAGATTGTACCCGTGAGTTCTCTTAGAGGGAACTCGTAGGTTAAATCCTACAAGAAAAGTTGCGGTTACGATTTCCTAGTTGTCATCCCACTCGACAGAAACACGATAGTTTAAGGAAATTTATTTGGAATGGCTATACTTTAGAAATTAAATATTAAAAATTATTATTTTAATAAAAACTTTACAAAGGGACCACTATTTTTCTGCCATCTAATCATTTTTCTTATTTTGGATGTCCAATTATTTGTTAATTTTAAGATTTCAGAACTATAATATTATATAATTATTAAAAATTAATAATATATAAATAATAATATATGCAGTAATTATAGACATTCATCAGTCATCATCTGTATTTGCTGATCGGGCGTTCCATAGCCGCTAGTTTTCTGCGGTCTTAAATTTCTCCCCTCTAAATTGTTTTGTGGCCGTCGTTCACCCGCACCTCGATCTCTTTCCTCCACAGGAAGGAACGTGCATCCCATAGGTTTCATTTAGTCAAAGTCTAGGATTGGCTCGGTTGTCAAGTAAACCATGAGGGCAGCATAATTAAACAGTTTCGTGGCATTGCAGGTCCCCATAGCACACTGCTCAAAGGCAATAAATTTTGAAACAAGCTGACACTGTAATCATGTAACTTTAGTTGGGGGAGCCATCCGAGAATTCTACGTCCAAGAAGCTCGTGAAGCCTGTTTGAGCCCTGTTGCTCTAAGCATCCACGGTAGGGCTAGGGCTGAGCTGGTTCAAAGTTCATTATATAAAATTAGACTAGACCAGTTCAATAAATTTCAAGTCAGATCAAAATTGATCCAGATTTTAGATTAAATTTAAGTATATTGGACTAGATTTCGAGCTGTAAAATAAAGTCTATTTAATTTTAGATCAAAGGGATATCCGGATTCGGTCCGAAAATTTTTAAAATGTGATCCGAAATTTGATCCAATTTTGGACTGGGCTGGCTCAATGAACTTTGGGCCGGCCCAGTTCCACCCTAATCCACGGTGGTGATATGGACTGGGTGGATGGCCTTGAACGGATAAGTAAATCAAATGGAGCAAATGATGAACTACTCCAACCGGCCTATAGAAACTACATTGCATCTATTTTCTTAGAGATCAAGAATGCCAAAGAAATTGATTCCACGGTCCACAAGATTCGTATTATTGTCGTCGGGCTTGTGTAACTCAAAAAGCTCTGGATGACGAAGAAGCCGTTGGTCATTAGAGTCAGGATAGCAATAAGCTCTCGGATTAATATTGTAAAATTTGCAGCTTATGTTTCTTGACTGGATGCATGAAATTGATGGTTATACATTTAGTCATGCAGAAAGCCGTTGGTCATCAGTGTCAGGATCAAGCCCATGGAAATGATTGAAGTCAACGATCATTATTATTAGAATTTTAAAGATTTAAATATAGAACTGGCATCGAGATCCACTATATATAACAACCTGTTGTGGACTGGCTGTGCTAGAATGGCTACTAGGATGATGGTTTGGATAAGTTGAACAAAAATCCTCCAATGCATGCATTAAAGAACGTTGTATAGAGTACTTTTTTTTTTTCATATATCCTATCGCATCCATCTTAAATTGAAATCAAAAAGTTAAACCGAAACAGGATGTTTTTCACTGGTAGAGAAATTATACCCTATATACCATGTGTTCCAACTTAGCCGAGCCTTGCACCATACCAACCACTATGTTTCCATTGGGTGGACCAATGATGAGAGCATAACGAATGGGGCTCATAGGGAGGAGACTGGCATGGTGCACAATACATAGTATACATGCATGATGTAGGGTATAATTTATCCACTAATGAAGTTTGTCCATCCCATGACTTAAATGATGTAAAAATGAAAATATATGAAGCATCATCCATAAGGCTATCAACCCATATTCTTCTTCTCTTCCTCGTCATGCCTTATTTCCCTCTTTATCCATCTGTGAGACCTTTCTCATCCTTTACGAGTCAGTTTCTCCTCTTTCAAATCTACTTACTCGTGAAATCATTTAGCCTAAGTACTGTGTACTGAACCGCTAAGACGGTAGCCCGGTTGGTAGAGGCTTAAACTCGCCTCCCATCGGTCATGGATTTGAGACATGATCTCTACGGGATGACTCGATTAAATCCAGAAATTTTCTGGAGCATGTGATCGGGGTGGTGAGAGAGCGCACTACTTCATCATTTTAGTGGTATCAGGCTGACATACTCACCTGTGGTACATACGTAAACTTGCAGTTCGAATCGAACATAGTCTGGCGGGGTTGGGGCTCGAAGGAGGTAACTACACCGGAATTTATCCCCCATCCTTTTTTTTATAAATAAAAAGTACTGATAACATTTTATCCAATGAGCTATATATCAAGTTACCTTAAGGTATATTTTGAGTTTTTATCGGATATACATCAAAAAAAATTTTAAATTATGTACCAAAAATTTATCTAGTGTACTATATGGACATGTATTATGAAATGACAAACACAAAGTCACTCAAAAGCTTCGAGTTATAGTCAGTTCTCTCATATATTATTGTTGTGATAAGCTGGCTCGGGGAAGGTTGATTACCGTCCAATTGAATCCTTTCTGAACCAGTCATCCTAGCTAGAAAACTCGAAGGTGACTCTACGAACTGATAAACAATGATTCGACATCATCATCCTAGCCACATCGTTGGGTCAGTCTTCAGCCCGTATCGAAGACATCAGTCCCGAAGCATATCCTGACCCATGTTGTCCCAAACGGCAACTAGTCTTCTACGGACTGACTGGTCCGAAGAAGATAGATACCTCAACTCTCAGCTTGATCTGAAGAGGATAAGTTTGAAGCAAAACTCCAGCCCACTTTGAAGAAGGCAGCTCCGATGCAAATGGTTAAGATGACTTCGGATTACTCCGAAAAAGATAGGCACAAGGCGATCAACCAATCTGACATCGGTCACTTTTGAAGGAGTGGCTCTGAAGTAAATCTCCATTTAATCTTGACCTGAAATTATCAGAGGTGGTATGTTTATTATAACCCCCACATGGCCACTAACTCCAATTCCAACAATATCGAAATGGCCAGAATCCGGCAGTAACCACTTATGGTTACGGGGATGTTAGGCTAACTAACTCCCTATCTAAAGCAAGTGGGCTTAACTGCATTCTGTTACATCCACTTCTATAAATACTGGTAAGAGGGAATACTCATGGTAAGCAATCTGGAGTCACTTTCACTCTCTCTCTCTCTCCAAGCTCTCCATTCTGTTGCTTGAACCTTTATTGACTTAGGCATCGGAGTGTCCCCCACCGGAGAAAATCTAGTCAGGGACTTGTTTTGCAGGTACCCAGGGAGGCGGACCAGCAATCCAGTTGCTCCATCCAGTTTGCAAGGGTTTAATGCCAATAGATTGGCATGCTAGGTAGGGGAAAGCGCAGCAGCAACTGTCGACGACGTATGGTCGCTCCCCTCTTGAAAAGGAGAGTTTGAAGAAACCATAATGGTGAAAGGAAGAACTCAAAATGCTTCAACAAGCAGGGGACATCCTCCCTCTCAAAGGAATGACCCCCTGGCAGAGAATAGCATCCCACCTCCTACTCTGGTTGTAGAATAGTACCAATTCGAAGCCCTTTTGAACCGGGCTGATGCACTAACAACCATGGTTCAAAATTTTCAAGAAGCTGCCCTCCAAGCAAGGCACCCACCAGCCACCTCCAAGCATAGCTATCGGTCTAACCAAGAGAGGACCACCACCGTGAGTCTACCCGACACTCCCCTCAAGGTCAGCTTTCTCATGAAGGCCGAAGTCACCAACGCCATAAGTTAGCCGATAGTCGACTTGAGAGGAAGAGAACCAGAAGATCCTCCTCAATCTCTTCCAAAGACTCTACTCCTAGAAGTGCTAGACGAAAGAAACCATCTATGACTACGAAGAGAAGTTCAAGATGCTTGAATCATAGATCGCGAGGCTCCACGATCAAAGAAGAGATGGTGAAGTCATGGCCTATGACTTGAGGCCTCCTTTCACCTCCAGAATAATAGAGGAAATAGTCCCTCGGCACTTTAAGGTCCCCCAGATGGAACCTTACGATGGGACTACCTATTCGCTTAACCATCTGGGCAGCTTTAAGACCCATATGATGATTTAAGGAGCTTCCGATGCACTGCACTATCTCGCTTTTCCTACCACTCTGAAAAAGGTGGCCTCGAATGTGGTATTCGAGCATACATCCAGGTACCATTGATTCCTTTTGTGAATTGAAAAAATTGTTCATCTCATATTTCAGGACTTGCCGTACAATACCTCGTAACATGGACAATTTGTTCCTCCTTCACCAAAATGAAGGGGAGAGTCTTAGAGATTATATTGCAACACTCAATTCGGCCACCCTTGAGATTCTCGATCTCAATGAGCACGTGGCCATGTCCACTTTGAAAAAGGGCCTACGATCATCCAGGTCCATATTTTCCCTAGATAAAAGGTTCCCGACAAGTTATGCCGAACTCCTATCAAGGGCTCAGAAGTATGCGGATGCCGAAGAGCAAGCAGCAAATCGGTGCCTGATCGAAGGAAAGTTTGTCTCCAAGAAGAAAAATAGAAAGGGGATGAGTTCCCCTGTACTCCCCAGCAACAATGACTCTACTCGACGGCGTAGTCCCAAGCCCAAAATGTTGGGCAAAAAACTTGATTCATACACTCCTTTTAATCTCCTAAGGGAAAAGATCCTGATAGAGATAGAAAAAGAAGCTACCTACAACGGCCATGCCCATAAAGACATCCTCCACTACGAGGAATAAAAATAAATATTGCCGATTCTACAAGGATCATGGCCACAACACCGAAGAATGCATCCAACTTAAGGATGCTATAGAAGACTTGATCAAGAGGGGGTATATGGAAAAGTATGTCAGCCACTCCGAGCTCCGAACCAAAGTTAATGCCCATCAGAGGGCTATTGAAGAAGCCGAACTGCCCAACCAGAGGCCAACCCATGGAAGGGTAAGCATGCTACATCGGCGAACAAACTAGAGAAGTGCCAAAGAGGATGCTCCTAAAAGGTTCAGGAGCAACAACTCCATATGCTTCTCAAATGATGACCTCCAGGGAGTTCAGGTCCCACATGATGATCTAGTTATAGTTTCAGCTTCTAATAGACAATGGAAGCTCTGTAGATGTTTTACTTTATGATGCATTCTCCAGAATGGGTTTGTCTAAAAATAAACTACAGAGGTATCCTGTGCCTTTGACTGGGTTCGGAGGTAACCAAGTCAGAGTTGAAGAAAATAATACTACCTGTAACCCTGGCATTGAATCATGATAAAAGATACTCTCCATCAATTTCGTAGTAGTCCGAACCCCATCAACTTACAATGCCATCTTGGGACAACCCACCTTAAACAATTTTCGGGCCATAGTATCAACGTGTCATCCCTAGTATGCTTCCCCACTAGAAATGGTATTAACAATTAAAGGGAGACCAAAGAGTCCCCGACAGTGCCTGATAATATAAGACAAGCATTCAGCTAATCCCATGACACTGGACCAGCTAGACCTAAGAGATCATATTAAGATGGTGGAGAGCCAATGGAGAAGACCGTCTTCGTACCTTTAGCCGAAGATGATCGAATGAAAACTATATAAATTGGGAGTCGACTGGATGGAGAAACAAGGACAAGATTGATCCATTTTCTTTGGAGTAATGCTGATATCTTTACCTGGTCGACTTCGGACATGCCTGGAATTCTAGCCGAAGAAATCACTCATCGACTCGAAGTAAGCCTAGATACAAACCAGTTAGGCAAAAGAAGAGGAACTTTGCTCCCGAAAGACAAAAGGTGATTGATAAAGAAGTAAACAAACTTCTCAAAGTTGGATTTCTAAGGGAAGTACACTATCTTGAATTTCTAGCCATGTCGTGATGGTGAAAAAGGCTAATGGTAAATGGAGAATCTGTATTGACTATACGGATTTAAACAAAGCCTGTCCAAAAGATAGTTTTTCTCTCCCGAAGATAAATCAACTGGTTGATGCCACGTCGGGTCACCAATTGCTAAGTTTCATGGACACTTTCTCCGGGTACAATCAGATCCAGATGAATTCTGAAGATGAAGAGAAGACTGCCTTCATAATAGAGAAAGAACTCTATTATTATAAATAATGCCGTTCGGGCTAAAAAATGCTAGAGCTACATTCCAAAGGCTGATTAACAAAGTGTTCGAAAAGCAGCTAGGAAAGAACATGGAAGCCTATGTTAATGATAAGATTGTGAAAAGCCTTCTCAAAGCTAATCATATCAAAGATTTGGAAGAGTCCCTTGATGCCCTGCGATGTCATCAGATGAAGTTAAATTCGACTAAATGCGCTTTCGGAGTGACTTCAGGAAAATTTATGGGATTTTTGGTTACCAAGCGAGGAATAGAGACTATATGGAGAAGATTCAGCCCATCTGGAACATGAGATACCCTTCTTGCAAAAAAGGTTTTAGCAATTACCAGAAGTATCACCTCTTTAAGTCAGTTTATCTTCTGGTCAGCTAAAAGGTGTCTTCCTTTTTTCAAAGCTCTTCGCCAATCCTGAAGTTTCAAATGGTCTGAGAACTGCCGCTTCGCCTTCGAAGAACTGAAGAAATACCTGGAGAATCCTCCCTTACTTTCTATGCCTCAAGAAGGGGAACCCTCTATTTATATCTCTCCACTTTGGATGAGGCAATCAATTCAATGCTTGTCTGAAAAGAAGCTAACAATCTTCAAAAATCGATCTATTACACCAACAAGTCTTGCATGATGCCGAAGTGAGATACCGTAGAATACAGAAGCTTATATACTCGCTGGTGATAGCGGCAAAGTGCTTGCAGCCATACTTTCAATCTCATTCCATTATGGTCCTGACAAACCAACCTTTAAAAGCTATCCTTCGATGTCCTGATACTTTGGAGAGGATAGCTAAATGGGCCATTAAGCTTGGCAAATTTGACATCAACTTTCAATCTAGATCGGCCATGAAAGCACAAGTATTGGTTAACTTCCTAGTCGAATGCACCTGGAGGCAAGAATACGACTTATCAGGAGCCGAAAGGGAGGAGGCCACCGGAGGAGATTTGGAATCCATATGGATACTTCATATAGATGGAGCTTCAAACTCTTCGGAATGCAGAGCAGGCCTCATCTTAGCCAATCCAATAGGTACACCATAGTATGCTATGTTTTCTCTTTCCATGCTTCGAATAACCAAGCCAAATATGAAGCCCTTCTTGCAGGACTTTGAATTGCCAAAAGCTGGAGATTCGGAAGATTCAAATCTTTTTAGATTCTCAGTTGGTGGTGAACCAAGTGAAAGGAAATTGAGGCCCGGGATCCTAATATGATTCAATATATGGAAAAAGTGTAGATTTTTGTGTCCCAGTTTGAATTCTTCGAAATTACCCACATGCCACGAATGAAAAATTTTCGAGCTGATGCACTATCCAGGCTCGCCACCACTGCTCTAGATTTTCTCGGCCGCACCTTCATAGAATATCTCAAAGCTCGAAGCATAGTAGAAGAAACACTGGAGGTGCATTAGGTCGAGCATGAGCCCAGCTATGGATCCCATTCTAAGATTCCTGAATGAATGTATGCTACCTGAGGATAAAACTGAAGCCAAGCAAGTCTGTTGGATGGCATCTTAATATGTCATGTTGGATGGAGCTCTATACAAGAGATCTTTTACACAACCCCTATTGAAATGCTTGGGATCAACGGATGCGGACTATGCCTTAAGAGAAGCACATGAAGGCATATGTGAGATCATACAAGGGCAGATCCCTAGCCTATAAAATAATACGCCAAGGTTATTATTGGCCCACCATTTAGAAGGATTCCACCAATTTCATCCGAAGATGTGATCAATGTCAGAAGTATTCCAACATTCAAATGGCCTGCAAGTCAACTGACTCAGTTAACAGCACTACGGCCTTTTGTCCAATGGGGCATGGATATTCTTGATCCATTTCCTCCAGCATCCGGACAATGAAAGTTCCTCATTATAGCCATCGACTACTTTATCAAGTGGGTCGAAGCCGAACCCTTGGCACATATTACAGAAGCGAAGGTCGAAAGCTTCATAAGAACTTTATTATCTTCAGATTGACAATTTGATAATCCGAAGTTTAAAGGCTTCTATGCTTAATATCATATACTTCATAAATTGACTTTCGTCAATCATCCTCAATCCAACAGAGAAGCTGAAGTGATAAATATGACCATTCTTCATGATCTGAAGACCAGGCTAAACGATGCCAAAGGGCTCTGGGCTGAAGAACTAAATTCAATTCTTTGGGCATATCGAACAACTCCCAAAATGGCTACTAGCGAATCTCCATTTCATTTGACTTACGACAACGAAGCAGTCCTCCATATGGAAGTCACTCTACAATCCTTAAGGATTGATCATTACAAGGAACCTGAAAATTTGGAGCATCGAAGAGTAGATCTAGATTTGCTACAAGGCACTAGGCTTCGTGCCTAGATGAAGATGGCGGCATACTAGCAAAAGGTTGCCAAATATTATAACTCCAGGATGAAGGAACGAACCTTCCAACCTGAAGACTTGGTACTGTAAATGTCCAAAGTATCCAGACCAATGGAACAAGACAAGCTTTTCCCCATTGAGAGGGCCCTTATCGAATCAGAGAAGTCATACGCCTAGGGGCTTACCGGCTTAAAACTCTAGATGGTTCCCTATTACCTCGACCTTAGAATGTAGAAAACCTCCGTAAGTACTATCAATAAGAGATCTCTCTCTTTGAAAGACTTCAATAAAAAGTCGATGCATAGGTGGGCCTAACCAACCTATCTTATGCTAAATCAAAGACACAGGGATGGTTCAAGTAACCTACCCTACGGTAAATCTGACGACATGCCGAAGTGGACCTAACTAGCCTACCTTATTCTCAAGCAAAGGCATAGGGATGGTCTAAGTAACCTATCCTATGGTAAATTCAATGACGTGCTGAGGTAGGCTTACCAGCCTATCTTATTCTTAATCAAAGGCACAAGGATGGTCTAAGTGGCCTACCTTATGGTAAATCCAATAACGTGCTAAGCAGGCCTGAACAGCCTACCTCATTATTATCCATGAATGCCTAAGGATGGCCTCATCAACTTGCCTCGATGGCAAGTTTAATCAAAGCATTCATCCAAGTCTTTCTGTGGCTTCAACAAGCTCATATGCTTCGGTTAAGATGAAGACAGATTGCTCGGAGCCAATATGAGATCTAGGGACTCTTCATAAATGCTCTAGCTCAGTGTTTATGCTGCTGAAGAATTTATACTTAAGTTTTGTTCTGAAAAGCTCTCTTCTATCAAAAGAAATATTTTGACTTGAAAGAAAAGGAGATTTCATTAAAAAGAAAAATAGTGCAGCCGACTGAGTTACATCCATAAAAAAAAAGAAAAAAAGGAGAGCTACATCAAGAAGCTATTTTTTCTCAATGATTTAGGAGTCGAGATAGGAATGGAGATCTCCATGGCGGCCTCTTCGTCAACCGGAGGAGTAGATGTCTCTTTGGCCGGATTACTCGCTTCTTTCTCCTCATCACCAGGTTTGGCAACAAGGGAAATAGCTAGGTTCGGGTAAACCTCTACAATTTTATCCGGACAATCCCTATAGCCAATGAGGTAACTCTTTGCTCTGGATTCATGTATTTCATTGATAAAGGTTTTGGATTTCTTATAATCCTCGATGGCTCGAAAAGCATCCTCCTCGGCTTGTTCTGCCCTCTAATTGGTTTGTTGAAACCTCCTACTCCATAATGGCGATTCTCTTTTCCAGTTCGGCCTTGTGAGCTGCCGCCTCTTCGACATTCCAAAGACAATCCCTTATTAGCAGCTCAGTCGAGATCGCCTTCTTCTGCCTCTTTTGCAATTCAGTCGCCAGCTTAGTCGCGTATGTCTAAGCTGCCCTTAGTTCTCTCTCCAAGGAATGGTTGGTGATGGCAATCTTATTCGACTTTTCTTCAACAGCAATCCAAAGCTCTTCGACCATTTCCCTCTCGGCTATGGCCGAAGCCAACCAGCTTCGGAGGTCATCGCTGAGGCCAATGGACTCACAAACGCTCTCTTCCAATAAAGAGACATTGTGAATAACCTGTCAAAGGAAACATGCATGAAGTTGGTCCTACTGGTGCCGATACACTGCTATAAGCTACTTCACCACTTACCTGCAGCATCCTGGGGTAAATAGAGGAATGAATATCCTCCAATCCTTGTCTCTTGGTTTCCTCCTAGTCTTTCTAGAGGACGACCGAAGTCTTCACCAGCCTAAGATCACCAAGGCCAGCATCGACAGTAGGTACACTGTGACCTCCTAAGCCCTCC
Source organism: Areca catechu (assembly GCA_021397845.1). Taxonomy (NCBI): domain Eukaryota; kingdom Viridiplantae; phylum Streptophyta; class Magnoliopsida; order Arecales; family Arecaceae; genus Areca; species Areca catechu. The sequence continues at coordinate 788,964 of JAHSVC010000043.1, forward strand.
CTTTCGATAATTCATAGTTCAGGCTTGACATCTTCATTGACGATGGGAGCCTTACCCTTATCCAGTAAAGCGGGCTCCCCAGATAGCCCTGTAGTAGGAAATCCCACCGGGCGTTCGGTTGAACGTCTAGATGGAGGGACTTGATTCTTCTTAGAGGAAGATTCTACATCAACGAAAGTTTGTTCCCCAGCTGGTGTTTGTGGAGGAACCTGAAGACGAACCTTTTTATAGCCATCAAATATGACCATTTGGACTTTTACTGATCCATTAAAGTCTATAATTAGAAGTCTAAGGGTTAGAAAATTGAAAGCGATAATGGTCAGATAATTAAAAGATAAAAAATCAAATAATTAAAAGTCCAATGGTCAAATAATTAAAAGTCCAATAGATAAATAATTAAAAATCAATAGTCAAACAATTAAAAATTAGAAATTGATTGCTAGAAAAAAATTTGGATTTTCCTACATTGAAAGGTATGGTGAAAATAATTAATAATGCTATTAGCCTTCAATCAAGGAAATGATTGGAATGATGAAAGATAATCTTAGTCTAGGTCATGATTTGGATTGGTTTTATATGATTTTAGTTGATCTAGATCCAATTAGATTGGGGTTCGACCATCGAGGTAGTTCACAAAAGATTTGGTCTCTCTCTTCTTTTCCAAGTCGATAGAGAGGGGGGGTACATTCTAGCATGGCATCAAGAGGAGGATGGAGGGAAGGGGGAAGGGGTGTCTGGCGATGGTGTGGCCCAGAGAGTTAGGTGATGGTAGCATGGCTAGAGCGGCTATAGCTTATGCTGATTGACCAAGCATGAAGAAGTTGAGAGGGAAGGGAGAAGTGGGCATTGCCCCTTACCGTTTGGTGGGGCTCCCATGGTTAAAAGAAAACAGGGGAGGAGGACTCATCAGCGAGTATGGAGATGGTGGAGATATGCCAAGTGGTGGTAGATCCAAAATAGCAAAAACAAAGGTGAGATTTTGAGAAGGAAAGGAGGCAATTTTGAGGGTTTAAATAGCAATGAAGGCTAGGATTTCCTAGCATTCAATAGTTTGAGTTGGAGGACAACTCCTCCATCGTCATTGATCAAGGGTCTACCCTATTTGACAGTGAAACAGGGCTTTGGGCCTTTCATTTGATGGTGAAATGGGCCAAGAGGTGAAATGGGCCAAGAGGCTAACCAAATAGTTGGGCATCACATTCTCCCATCCTTTTAAATATTTTATTCTTGAAATTTAAAAAATCTTGGTCTTCTGAAGGTGCTCAGTCTAAAACTCACATGTGCCACTTTATTTGTGCTCGGTAATTTTGTTGAATTAAACATATGCAACATCTTGAGTGTGTGTAAGCAATCTAGCTACTTGGATTAATCATGGTACTCATGCATATTTTTTTGCCAAAGCGCAAACTCTTTCCAAGAATACCCCATAACCTTGCACCTTTGCCAACCCTAGGATTTTGCCTCTTAAGTTACATTCAATCCAAGACTCCATCTCTCCTATTCAAAATTTGTATGATAACAATATTTGGGTCAGTTATCAAAAACTTCTTATCACATTTAAGGTTAAAATATATATAACAAGATTAGCACTAAATAAGTGACAAAGCATCTAAGATTGAAATTATTATCTTGGTATATATGGTTGTTCATTCAAGATTTGATTAGGATTACTTGAATATGAATCCTTATGGCTAGATAAATTAAGATTAATTATATTTGGAATAGAACTTGTCATGGATTTAGCACAAATATAATGATAAATTTAACCCCACAAAAGATAATAACCAAGTTTTATTAAAGTCAAATCATTTGATGGTTGAGAAGGTGGTCCTGAAAGCGAGCATATAGTGATGGGCTTTACATAACAATAATCTATCATCAAGTATGAAATGTTCAGCACTAAATTACAAAACCAAGTCCAAGAAAATAAGGTATTAATACTATGATGTCTTTGTTGAAGTTGAGATCACAAGGATAGAATGAATGACACATGATTTATCTGAATACTTAACAAATTAGATCATGTCCAACCAATAATCAACCTATCCTTAACATAAATGCTCAAGGTTTTTCTTAGCACAGTCTATAACAAGGAACTATCAAAGCCACATCATGATTAGCCTAAGAGTCATAGTACTCACCTTCCCTTTATTAATTAAAGTCTCTTTTATCAAAAAATCAAATCTTCCATCATAACATATTTCAAATCATAATCATTATTTGGACCAGTTTTAAATGACTCGATCTACTATACTTTCACTATATAACTCTAATCAGCATTCTTTGAAATTTCTTAATAATCCTAGATAAAAATCCAAGCAAAGAATTATTATGTTTTCATATTCTTACTTTCTTAACCACACTAGATCATAATAAACTCTCAAGGTAATTTCCATAAAGTTATTATATTCTAGATCCTATCTGAACTAAATCAACTTTAGATTACCTTGACAATTTAATTAGACAATTTGAAATTGATCTCCTTTTCAAGAATGCTAACTTTATGCTCCAATAATTAAAAGATCCCAAATTAGGTTGCCTGTGAGCAAAATCAATCAGCTAGAATCACCTTCTCCTTTGAAGTCAAACTCATTTAAGCCTCCTAACATCATTTCATGAAATTTTGTTAATAATCAATAATGATGGTAATTGATAAAATTTGAAGGAATTGATTGTTTCTTTTGTATCCATTACAAATGATTTATACTCAATCACCAAATTACAAAATAGAAAAAAACAACCATGATAAAAAATAGAAAGAAAAACCATGATACAAAATAGAAGAAAATGATCATGCCACAAAATAAGAATTTAAAATAATATAAGTTCTTTCTTTACTTGAATTTAAATTCAAATTGAATTTGAATTTAAATTAATGCTGAAATATTTTTCTTATTTTTCTAGCACATACTATTCAATTCAAGTTCAAAATTTGAATCTAAATGCCTAATATGATACTTGGTTGATTGCCTGATTTATTCCTAATTGTCTACCTAATTTATCTGTCAATACTCCCTCTTAAGTTGGAGCTTGGATATCAATAATGCCCAACTTAGATAAAAGATGATGAAATTGGTTCTTTCCAAGTGCCTTGATAAAGATATCTGCTAGTTGTAGCTTGGTAGGGATATAGCAAGCAATGAGTTCTTTGAATTAGATATGTTCATGAACATAATAGTGGCCAATTTCATAAGCTGATTCTTTAACAGAAACTAGATTAGAAGCAATGTGAAGAGCTACTTAGTTGTCACAATGAAGCTGCATGGGATATGTAAAAGAAACATGCAAATTGGAGAAAAGGGCTTGAAGTCAAATGAGATCGTTATTAGCAGTAGACATTACTCTATATTCAGCTTTAGCAAAGAGCGTGGCACTGTAGTTTGTTTCTTATTTTTTCAATCCCAAGCATGGTAAAATATAGTGGTGGAGCTATGTGTAGTGAGACAACTCACCAGTCAGAGCCATAATAAGCAGCTAATGATAATTCACAAGATGCAGGAAGAAGTATACCTTGTCCTAGTGCCATCTTGAGATAGCGAAGAACTTGCATGGCAACATCAAGGTGTAGTTGGAGGAGATCATGCATGAATTGGCTAAGAACATGGATTAAATAGCATAGATCCGGATGAGTAATTATCAAGTAGATCAGTCCACCAACCAAGCACCTATATAGAAAAGGGTCAGCCACCTTTGGACCAGTGATGCTAGATAAAGAATGATGTTGTTCCATTGGAAATGTACATGGCTTGGCTCTTAGCATGTTTATCTAAAAATGAATGTCAAGAGCATATTTTCTTTGACTGAGGATAATACCATTTAGTGATCTAGCGACTTCAATTCCTAAAAAGTATTTTAATGGGTCCAAATCTTTGATATGAAATTGAGAGTGTAGATAAGTCTTACAGAAGAGATGCAAATGGGATCATTTCTTGCAAGAATAATACCATCCACATAGATTAAGACAAAGACTATACTCTTACCTTGAGTATGAGTAAACAAGGAGTAATCGGCCTTGGACTATTTAAAATCGAACCAAATAATAGAGGAAGTGAAATTTTCAAACAATTACAAGATGCTTGTTTGAGTCCATACAAAGACTTATTCAGTTTATAAACTTGTATATCACCTGGGCACATAAAACGTTAAGGAATATGCATGAAAATTTTTCATGCAAATCACCTTGCAAAAAGGCATTATTGATGTCCAGTTGGTGCAATTTCCATTTACGAATAACTGCTACTGCCAACAATAGCGCACAATGATTATTTAGCTATAGGCACAAATATCTCATGGTAGTCAAGATTTCAACTTGAGTATAACCCTTAGCAACCAGTTATGTCTTATAGTGATCAATCGATCTATCTAGCTTGTACTTTATGTGATACACTTATTTGGAATCAATAGCTCTCTTCACAGGTGGTAAATCAACCAAAAAGTCTATATTTGATTTTTTTCCAATGCTGCAATCTCAGTGTATTACCTCGTGCCACTTTAGATTTTTTTAGCTTGTGAAAAATATTTTAGCTCATTAGTAGAACTGATGGCCGCCAAAAAAAACTAGATGCTGAGGAGAAGATTTATCATAATGAATAAAATTGAGAGAAGGTAAAGAGTACCTGATAAACTGTTGGAGCAGTAGACCGTGAGGGATCAAGTGAAGGTGGTAATTGGAAGGCATAATCTTTTAGTTAAGCTGGTATTTATTGAGTTTGAGTGGATCTAATTGACTGTAGTCTAGAATTTGGTTATGATCAATAGGAAGAGGTCCCGTTGGAAGCATTTCGGATGAATTATTTATATTTGTAGAAGGTTCAAATATAGCATTGGCAATAAGTATGTATGATGGTAGATCATCAAAAATATGTTTATAAAAAATTATATCTCATGAGACAAAATACTATGATTTTCAAGATCAAAACATGATATCCCTTTTATCTATATGGGTAAACAAGAAATACATTGAATGGCTCTAGAATCAATTTAGCACATGACCTTGTATGGTTATGTGCATAACATAGCAACTAAAAATACGAAGGTGATCATAAGAAGGTGGTTGATTAAATAACACTTCATATGGTATTTTTATAGTAAAACTAGAGTTGGAAAATGATTGATTATATATGCAAACATAAGCACACATTCATTCTAAATTTTATTGGCACCACTTCCAATAAGTGCCTACATTTACATTCCACTACTCCATTTTGTTGAAGGTATAAATATAAGATGTTTGATGTTCTATGCCATGAGCTATGTAAAATTGTTTCATAGATATAGTATGAATTCACCCCCATTGTCGCTACGCATGTTTTTAATTTTGGAATCAAATTATGTAATATGACAAAAAGATGCAACATGAGTAGATGCTTCATATTTATGTTTAAGTAAATCCAAGTACCACATGAAAAATCACTACTATGGTGAGAAAAAATGTGAGCCATTAAGAGATGGAGTTGGATATGGTCTCCATATGTCACAATGAATTAACTCAAAACAACAAGAACTTTTATTATTGCTAATAAAAGGAGTTCTAGTTTGTTTTCATGACGACAAATATTATAAACATGATTTTGAGAAAAATTAAAAGATATACATGAAATTTAAATAAACTACTAAAAAAGTATGTCCTATGCACATATGCTAAAGCAAGCTAGAAAATTTTATCATAGCCTAAAGAACCGTGGGATTTGATAAAAAGCAGCAATAATAGATACCATCCCTCTATCTACCCACTCCAATCAGCTTCTTCGAGGTGGGGTCCTGAAATATACAAAAATCAGGAAAGAAAATAATACAAGATAAATCAAAAGTCAATTTATTAACTAAGAGCAAATTGCATGTGAAATTCGGTATGCAAAGAACATTATGAGGATAATATCACCAGGCAGTTTCATTTCACCAAAATGGGAAATAGGAAGGCTTGTGCCATTTGGCAATTTGATAGGTCTATCAAAGGGTATAACAGTATGTGAATTTAGGATGGTGGAAGATGAGACTATATTTTTAATGTTGGGAATTATGTCCCAAAGCCAATCATCTAGGCTGTAGATGGTTTGCACACTCATGTATATGTATGAATTATTGATTGAATAAAAGGTTTATTCTAGTTGTTCATCACATATATCTTCTTAATTGAACTCTTGTGTGATGATGTCCTTTAAGCTACCTTGTATACGATGTAGAGAGGATACATCGTATAGTTCATAAACTGGTACACGACCAAAGGATATGCTGTTCAGGATGATTGTGTATCGAGAATAGGTCGTTGATGTCATGTCTATTGGTTATCCTCTTAACCAAGTAACATGGAGATGCTAGTATGACGTCAGGTGTTGTTATGTTTTGACACTTCACTGAACATGACTCTCATACGGGACTCTCTTTCTGTCGAGAGAGTCTTGCATTAAAATGTGGACATGAATTATTTTCTAACTTGAGATCACTATGGCAGCATGCAAGCAACTCACTGTGCTTAGGTGCCGGACTACCCGGATTTCTATTCCAGTGATGAAAGGTTACTAGGTACAGTCAAGTACTTGTGTAGCGGTAGTAGGATCGAGATAGGATTGATCTCTCCAAATGGTTTGGATTGAATGCTTAGTATGCCTCAATTAAGAAAGACTTTGGCCAGGGCATTCCATGTAAAGGGTTACAAAGATTTTTTGTTTGAGATATATTGAGATGGATTAATTAGGGTTGGGCAGTTTAACCCTATGCCATTTGGAGCATCAGGAGGATCAAGGAATAAGTTCAGTGCTATTCCATATTCGATAAGTTCAGGTTGCTCTACAATTTTTCAACTTATCCGGACCCCGGGTGTCATTGCTAGATGGACTTTGGCTGGTACTGAAATGTTCCCATGCTACCGGCCTAGTGTTTGAATTGAGGGATCACACACATTAGAGGCTTGAGTAACTAATCAGCAAATCGATTTGGACCTAATTATAATTATTACAATTATATTTGACCTAATTAATTATAGATTAATTGTTAATTAAATTAAATCAATTTAATTTGATTTTATTAATCCAAATTATGTTGGGTCAACAGCCTTTTCGAAATAGGTTGATTGGATTTAAATATGTATTTTGATTTGAGTGTCAAATCAATTTGGAATTAGACCATGAGTCAGAGCCCAGTTGGACTGGGACTCTTTCTCCTCATGCCACATGGCACTCTCCCTCTCTCCTTGATTCCACACACCATATGCGATGATGTTTGCATGATGTAGAGGAATGACATAAGCAAACTTAGTCTCCTCTCATATATGACTTGGAACTTTCTTAAGTCTTGTGTTCATACTAGTCTCCTCCCATTTTTGACTTGGTAAACCCTTCATTAATTTGTTATAATAAGAAGGGTGGTGACTTGGAATGGGGAATTGACCTCATTAATGGGAGTGGAGAAGAAGGAAAACTCTTCCATGTGAAAAGGCTTAAGACGGTTTCTAGGTCCGGAACGGTGATCCTATTGAGCTCGAGCAGAACAATGAGGATCCGATCATCTATATATTGATGCACTACAAAGATCTGACTCTGAGGCATGGCTTGGAGCCATGCGATCCGATATGGAGTCCATGGACATCAACAATGTTGGACATTGGTTGATCCACCTGAGGGATAAAAACCATCGGGTCTAAGTGGATGCAGATGGGTAGGTGGAGACCTGTAAAGCCCGTCTAATTGCCAAGGGGTATCGTCAGCGATATGGTATCGATTATGACGAGACATTCTTTCCTGTGGCAATACTCAAGTCCATTCGGATCATGCTTGCTTTGTCAGCACATTTGACTATGAGATCTGACAAATGGATGTCCGAACAGTTTTCCTAAATGGGAGCTGGATGAGAAGGTGTATATGATACAGCCTGAAGGGTTCACATCCATAGACAAGTCAAACGTGTGTAAATTGCATAGGTCCATTTATGGATTCATGCAAGCATTTCGAAGTTGGAACATGTGATTTGATAGGTGTATCAAATCGTATGGCTTCGTTATGAATGCAGAGGAACACTATATCTATAAGTGGGTTAATGGTTCTGTGATTGTATTCCTAGTATTGTATGTTGATGACATTCTCTTAATCCGGAATGACATCACAGCATTGCAAGGAATAAAGGTCTGGTTGTCATCTCAGTTCTTCATAGAACTTGGATGAAGCTTCTTACATACTGGGTATGAAGATCTATAGAGATAGATCTAAAATGCTTCTGGGATTATCCCAGTCTATGTACAATGATACCGTGCTGAAACAGTTCAGCATGAAAATTCCTAGAAAGTCTATCTCCTGATAGGATTTCGAATCACTTTTTCCAAGAAGGATTGTGTACAACTCCTAAGAAAAGAGAATGCATGAATAGAGTTCCTTATGCTTCGGCAGTGGACTCTATCATGTATGCTATGACATGTACTAGACCAGACATGGCATACTCACTAGGAGTAGTGAGCAGATACCAGTCTGACCCAGGTGAGGTGCATTGGAAGGTGGTTAAGACTATCCTGAAGTATTTGAGAAATACTAAAGGACCAATGGCTGATTTATGGAGACCTGACTTCAATGTGGGGTATACTTGCTCCAGTTTCCAGTCTGACAGAGATGATAGCAAGAGTGTGTCAGGGTTTGTGTTCCCTGAATGGAGGAGCGATCTGCTGGAAGAGTTCCAAGCAGGTAGCTGTTGCAGACTCGGTAAGCGAAGCAGAGTACTTTGCAGCATCAGATTTGGAAAAGAAAGTTGTGTGATTGCGGAAATTCCTTGGATAGCTAGGGGTGGCACCTTCCCTAGATGGTCCTGTTCTTGTGTATTTGTGACAGCATATGAGCCATTGTTCAAGCTAAGGAGCCAAAGTCATATCACCACACTAATCATATTCTGCGATGCTATCACCTCGTGTGAGAGATCGTGAACGAGGCGACATCAATCTTATGAAGATCGATGGAAAGGAAAGTCTGGCCGACCCTTCACTAAAGCCCTTGGAATCAAAGAGTTCGACAAAGGAAAATGGGTATTAGATACTGTTCTGATTGGCTTTAGTACAAGTGGGAGTTGTGGGAATTGTGTCCCAAAGCCAATCGCCTAGGTTGTAAGCGGTTGTGCTCAGTATTATAATCTGTATATGAATTAATAAACATTATTTTGGCAGCTCATCACATCATTCATTTCCCTTATTGAACTCAATTTATGTGATGAAGTCCTTAGGACTGCACTGACTTTGATATAGAGAGGATATATCGAGTGGTCCTTTAAAAGGTTCGCAACTAAAGGATACATATTACAGGACGGCAATGTATCAAGTATAGGTTATTGTGGTTCATATCGTTTAGTTGTCCTCTTGACCAAAGGAGTGTGGTGACACTGATGTGATCTGCAAGTGAGATGTGTGACATCTCATTGAACGTGACTCCGTGGAGCTCCTTTCTGCCAAAAGATTGCTCGCGATTGGATATGGGTATATGTGTCCCTCCGACCTGAGGTCATCATGGTAGCTTGCAAGCAACTCCCTGTGCTTTGGTATCGGACTACCCATATTTCTAATCCGGTGACGGAAGGTTTCTGGGTACAGGCAAGTACCTGTGGAGCAGTGGTGGACCAAGATGGAATTGACCTGTCCAAATGTTTGGATTGAATGTCTCGCAGTGTCTCAATTTAGCAAATCCTTGGCCAATGTAGTCCCAGTGAGGAGTCACTAGACTTGCGAGGTTGAGACATGTAGTGGATTGACTCAGTCAGGGTTGGCAGTCTAACCCTAGGTCATCCTGAGCATTAGATGTCAAAAGGATGAATTATACGGTAACCATATGTCAGAGGTTCGATAGATTGCTCTCGCATCTTCGGCCTATTGGGACGTCGGGACCCTTGCTAGATGATATCTTGTGCTGGTATTAGAAATATTCCAGTGCTACCGTTTATGTTCGAGCCTATGAGATCACACGCCATCGAGGATTTCTTTCTAATCGAGGAATCGATTAACGATTGGGAATCGTTTCGGTATTTACGTCAACGGATGTTGAGTACACATTAGATTTTTCTGGTACGATTTGGATCGACCAGGATTAATTTGGGTCAACCAGGAATTGTTCCTGGATGACTAGGACTGCACCCGTTTTATTTATTGGTTTAGTCGGACTGGGATTTTATAAAACCAATTTTGAAATTGGTGAACCAAGTTTTATTTTTTTGTCGAACCAGATTTTAACTTGGCTTGGACCGGTTTATTAAACAAGTTTTGAACTTGGTTTGATAACCGGATTATTTGGAATAGCTTGAACCCGATTTTGATTGAACCGGCTTTAATTTAGTTTGGACCGGTTTAAAGCAAGAACCGGTTTTCTTCTCCCACGAATTGTTCTACACGGTGACATGAAACAACGTAAACTCTTCCTTCCCCTGTTACACCGAACGAATGGATCTCGCGGTGATTTCTCTCCCGCACGCGTCTGCCTCCCCTCGGTCGAAGACCAGCACCCCTCTTCCTCTCTGGCCCTCTCACAAAATCTTCTCACGGTGTTTTCCTCCCGCGAGTCTCCTTGTTCTATCCCAGCGCAGCAGCAGCGATCGGATGAGACTTCCCTTGTGTTTCTCTCCCGCGACGTCTCTCAGCCCAGATTCTCTCCCGCGACGCCTCTCTCGGCCTTGTTCTTCTCCCGCCGATTCTCTCACTCTGCCTATAAATTCCTGCTGTTGGTTGATCGACAAATATAGCAGAGAAGCAAACAAAAGAGAAGTTGGACAAGGTGTGCAGCCGTGAAGGAGTTGTGGCAAGGAAAAAGCAAACAGAAGCCAGGGCGTGAGCAAGAGAGAGGGGCTCACCATGTTCTCCCTCTTGTCCCAGATTCTTCCAGCAGCAGGAGTTCAGTCCAGGAAGAGATTGGAACAGGTTTGCCAGCCGTACGGTGGGGTTATTCGCAGCAGTTTGTATGACGATGAGCTGCAGGCCGTGATGATGTGGTGAGAAGAGAGGAGAAATACAGAGAGAGTACAAGAGCAGCAACGCTTTGGTTCCCTAGAGCTTTTGGTTCCCTTCTCCACCTCCATTCGATGTTCTAGGGGTTGCCAGATGAGGGGAGGAACAGGGCGTGCGATCAGCGTGGAAGAAGAATAAGAAAATGAGAAGAAACAGGGGATTTTTGGAGAATATGACAGGAATAACTTTATTCCTGTTATCCCGGCTATTCCAGCATTTTTCCCAGGTTTATTCCAGCAGGAATAAATTTCCAATTTGTGTGCTTTAGGTGGATTTTGGGCGGTCTTGGAGAAGACCTTCAGTGGGGATTATTTGATATTCACTATTCCACCTGTTCATGACCAGTTTTGGATTTTTGATGGACTAGCATCCATCCGGGAGTCGGATCAGCGAGAGCTCGTGCATGGATACTCTAGAGGGTGGACGCGTGGACATCTCGAGAGGTCGGATCGATCTTCTTATGCTGTCGTTGCAGATCTTATTTTACTATTGCAGATTTTATTTGCTGTTGAAAGAGTTCAACTGGTTGCTGCTAATCTGATCTGAAGACTGAGGTTTTCGGCTTCGGTAGGTATGATTTTTTTTTGTTATCATGCATGCTTAGATCTAGATTTTATCATACTGTTTATATTTATTGCAATTGCCTATACATGCCTCTTGTAATTGTTACATACTTCATGTTATGTTAGATTCTATGCATGAGTAGGTACTTTCCGCTGCATGTTTAAAATTTTTAATTATGCAATACCTACTCCCTAGTGCTGCATGCCTAGGGTAGGCTTCTGCTGCACCAGGTTTTTCTTCACTAGTACCCGCTAAAGGATAAATGCTATTCTTCGGATTTGAATGTAGAGGCTACCAGTCTAAATAAAATAGTGGGAGAAACCTTTAGATTAAAGTCCATGTCTTTAGAAATTTTAAATAATTTATATAATGATAGGTATTATTCTCCATTTTCAGATTATATCGACCACTTTGTCGCTACAGTCATTATTAGATAATGACAAACTTTCTGGACCCAACTTCGATAGCTGGTATCGAAAACTCTGGATAGTCCTGGAGCACGAACGGATCCTCTATGTAATAACGGATTCGGTAGCTGAGATCCTAGCCCCAATACTTGTGGCACTATCATGGACACTTACCAGAAGTGGATCTTTGACCGCACCACGGTGCGTTGCATAATGTTGGCTGCGATGAATGACGAATTTAGTCGCAAGTTCGAGGAGACCCAGCAAGAAGAGATTCTTCAAAAGTTAAAGGAATCTTTTGGCACTCTAGATGATACTGAGAGATACCATATCTCTTTTGCCATCTATACATGCGTATGCATGACAAAGCTTCGGTGACTAATCATGTAATGTACATGATTGAGTTATTTGAGCATTTGGGCAAACTCGAATGTCCTTTGCATGAGCAACTCGACAAGGACACGATTATGAATTCTCTGCCCCCTTCCTATCAGGTCTTTCTTAATTTTAGAATGAATAGGCCTGTAGTAAACTATCATGAGATGTTAGGGTTACTGTAGACTTATGAGAGAGACCATAACCTTAACAAGGGGTTAGTAAATCTAGTGGGAGGTTCTGGAGCAGGATGTCGTCCCTTTGGAAAAGAGAAAGAAGAAAAAGAATAAGAAGGTGCTACGTACTATGACAAGTCAGACTAGGAGGATAAAGGCTGACAAGAGTAAGGCAGAGTGCTTCTTCTATAAGAAACCAGGTCACTGGAAGCGGAACTGTTCTGCTTACCTTGCAACTCTGGACCTGAACAAGCAAAGGAAGGGAAAGTAGCAAGGTGTTGCTAGTCAAGGTATTTATATGATAAATCCTTGTAGTTTTGCTGTTTATGATATTACTAGCTGGGTATTGGATACTGAAAGTCCTTACCACATTTGTAACTCTTTGCAGGGACATCAAGTTAGTAGGAGATTCGGAACCGGTGAAAGGTTTTTGAACATTGGGAACGGAAGTCAAGCTCCAGTTCTGATGTTGGGAATTATTTCTTTGAATTTCAAATATTGTATTGTCATTCTAAATGAATGTCATTTTTGTCCTTCTTTTTTAGTAAATATCATTTCTATAGGCCTTTTGACCAATGATGGTTATGAATTATCAATAAAGAAAGATATTTGCTACATCACTTTGAATAGTTTAATATGATGAATGGACAATTGAAGAATGGCATATATATACTGTCACAGCCTGTTACTGTAATGTACACTACTAATAAATGCCCTAGGATACATAAGGTCAGTGATATTTATCTCTGGCACAGTAGGCTAGGTCATATAAACAAGAAGAGGATAAATAAGTTGGTGTGAGAAGGTCTCCTGGATCTCATTGAGAGTGAGTCCTTGATGACTTGTGAATCTTGTCTTCTTGAAAAAATGACCAAGTCACCTTTTACTGGAAAGGTTGAAAGGGCCAGTGATATTCCAAGTCTCGTACATACTAATGTATATGGACCTATGAATATCAGTGTAAGAGGTGGATATAGTTATTTCATTACGTTTATAGACAATCTTTTGAGATACGGTTATGTCTACCTCATGAGACATAAATTTGATGCATTTGAAATGTTCAAACATTACCATAATGAAGTTGAAAAACAAACTGGAAAGTTTATTAAAACCTTTCGATCAAATCGAGATGGTGAATATCTTTCCAGTGAGTTTCTGACTTATCTTGAGGAGAATGAGATTCTCTCTCAATGGACTCCTTCGGGATGCCTAAGTTAAATGGTGTGTCTGAAAAGAGGAATCGAACTATGTTGGACATGGTTTGATCCATGATGGACTTAGCTAGTATGCCTAAATCTTTTTGGGGATTTGTTCTAGAGTCAGAGTCCAACCTTCTAAATAGGGTTCCAAGTAAGTCCGTTAACAAACACCATATAAGATATGGACTGGATGGAAGCCGACTCTCTCTTACTTTCGAGTTTGGGGGTGTCCAGCTTATGTCAGACGTTTGGGGACAAATAAACTAGGACTTAAGTCTGATAGGTATCTTTTTTTGGTATCCTAAAGAATCCAAAGGATATTATTTCTATCTACCTGAGGAACAAAAGTTGTTCATCAGTCTTAGGGCAACCTTTTTAGAAAGGGAGTACCTTGATGAAGGCACTCAAGCTGCTGAGGTTGAACTTGGGGAAGTTCAACAATAGAAGAACCTTCTCACTCTAAGACCACTATAGAATCGGATTTGATTAGATCAGATCCAGAGCTCATAGTGCATCCATTAAGGATATCTGGTAGAGTACCATGTTAACCGGACAGATACTATGGTTTCTTGGTCCAGGATGATGATCTTGTTGAACTCGATGAGAATAACGAGGATCCAATCACCTATATGGATGCAATGATAAGGTCTGATTCTGAGTCATGGTTGGGAGCCATGAAATCCGAAATGGAGTCCATGAAAATCAACAATGTATGGACATTGGTTGATCCACCTGAAGGGATAAAATCCATTGGTGCAAATGGATCTTCAAGAAGAAGCAGGGCGCAAATGGGTAGGTAGAGACCTATAAAGCCTATCTGGTTGCAATGGGGTATCGTCAGCGTTATGGTATTGACTATGACGAGATGTTTTTTCTTGTGGCAATGTTCAAGTCCATTCGGATTATGCTTGCTTTGGCAGCACATTTAGACTATGAAATATGGCAAATGAATTTCCGAACAACTTTTCTAAATGGTGAGCTGGAAAAGGAGGTGTATATGATGCAGCCTGAATGGTTCATATCCATAGATGAGTCTAAAGTATGCAAGCTTCAGAGGTCTATCTATGAACTCAAGTAGGCTTCTCGGAGTTGGAACATGCGCTTTGATAAATGTATCAAGACGTATGGCTTCGTTAGGAACGGAGAGGAACCTTGTACATATAAATGGACAAATGGTTATGTAGTTATATTTCTTGTTTTGTATGTGGATGACATTCTCCTAATCGGAAATGACATTCCAGCATTACAAGAACTAAAGGTCTGGCTTTCATCTCAATTCTCTATGAAAGACTTAGGTGAAGCCTCATTCATACTGGGTATGAAGATCTATAGAGATAGATCTAAGAGGCTTCTAGGACTGTCCCAATCATGTACATAGACACTGTGTTGAAGTGGTTTAGCATGATAAATTTTAAAAGGGGCTATCTTCTAATAAGTCATGGAATTACTCTTTCCAAGAAGGATTATGCGACAACACCTGAGGAAAGAGAGCATATGAGTAAGATTCAATATGCTTCGACAGCAGGTTCTATTATGTATGTTATGCTATGTACTAGACCAGACGTGGCATACTCACAAGGGGTAGTGAGCAGATACTAGTCTGATCTAGGTGAAGCTTATTAGAAAGTTGCTAAGAGCATCCTTAAGTATTTGAGAAATACTAAGGACCAATGGTTTATTTATGGAGATCATTGAATGAGGTGACATCGAGCTTCTAAAGATTGATGGAAAGGAAAACTTGGCCGACCCCTTCACTAAAGCTATTAGAATTCAAGAGTTTGATGACTGTAAATGGAAGATGGAAATTAGATTCTGTTTTGATTGGCTTTAGTCCAAGTGCGAGTTGTTGGAAATTATGTCCCAAAGCCAATCATCTAGGCTGTAGATGATTGTGCAACTCATGTATATGTATGAATTATTGAATTGAATAAAAGGTTTATTCTAGTTGTTCATCACATATCATCTTCCTAATTGAACTCTTGTGTGATGATATCCTTTAAGCTACCTTGTATGCGATGTAGAGAGGATACATCGTATAGTTCATAAACTGGTTCTCAACCAAAGGATACACTATTCAGGATGATGGTGTATCGAGAGTAGGTCATTGATGTCATGTCTGTTGGTTGTCCTCTTAACCAAGTAGCATGGAGATGCTAGTTGACATCAAGTGTTATGTTTTGATACTTCACTGAACATGACTCTCATGCGGGACTCTCTTTCTGCGAAGAGAAGTCTTTCATTAGAATGTGGACATGAATTATTTCTCTGACTTGAGATTACTATGGCAACTTGCAAGCAACTCACTGTGCTTAGGTGCCAGACTACCCGGATTTCTAATTCGGTGACGGAAGGTTACTGGGTATAATCAAGTACTTGTGTAGCGATACTAGGATCGAGATAGGATTGATCTCTCCAAATGATTTGGATTGAATGCTTAGTATGACTCAATTGAAAAAGACCATGGCCAAGGCATTCCTTATAAAGGGTTACAATGATTCTTTATTTGAGACATATTAAGATGGATTAATTAGGGTTGGACAGTTTAACCCTATGCCATCCGGAACATCAGGAGGATCAAGGAATAAGTTCAATGCTATTCCATATTTAATAAATTCAGGTTGCTCTATAATTTTTCAACCTATCCGGACGCCGGGTGTCATTGTTAAATGGCGACTTTGGCTAGTACTGGAAATGTTCCCATGCTACCGGCTTAGTGTTTAAACCTGAGGGGTCACATATATTAGGGGCTTAAGTAACTAATCAGCAAATCAATTTGGACCTAATTATAATTATTACAATTAATATTTGACCTAATTAATTATGAATTAATTGTTAATTAAATTAAATCAAATTTAATTTGATTTTAATTAATCCAAATTATGTTGGGTCAATAGCCTTTTCGAAATAGGTTCGATTGGATTTAAATCTAGCTTTTGATTTGAGTGTCAAATCAATTTGAAATTAGATCATGAGTCAGAGCCCAGTTGGACTGGGACTCTCTCTCCTCATGCCACATGGCACTCTCCCTCTCTCTTTGATTCAACACGCCACATACGATGATGTTTGCATGAATGAAGAGGAATGACATAAGCAAACTTAGTCTCCTCTCATTTATGACTTGGAACTTTCTTAAGTCTTGTATTCACACTAGTCTCCTCTCATTTTTGACTTGGTAAACCCTTCATTAATTTGTCATAATAAGAAAGGGAGGTGACATGGAATGGAGAATTGACCTCATTAATGGGAGTGGAGAAGAAGGAAGAAACTCTTCCATGTGGCTTAAGAAGGTTTTCATGGAAGTGTGAAAGCATTAAAAGAGAGAAGATCTTCTTCTCCTCTTTAAATGTTTTCGCACACATGGTCTTATGGCATTAATGGATGATGGCCTAAATAAGGAGAGGGGGAGGATGGTGGCCGGCCAAGCTTGAAGCAAGCATGAAAGCATGATTGATTGAGGGAGTGCTTGGGTGAGTGAAGAGAAGGGGAGAAGGGAATATCATCCACTTGGGTGTTTTGCTACCAAAGGTTTCCTCTCCCTTCCATTCATTCCTTCTCCTTCTCTTAGTCTTTGTTTCAAATATTGAGAGATTATTTAGATAAGAAGAAGGAGAGGAAAGAAGGTCCTAGATCTTACAAAGGTCAGTTTACAAGATAGAAGCTAGAGACCGGTCCAGCTGTCAATCGGGACACCTTTTGAAGTAAGCCCGAGTTGCTGAAAGAGGAGAGGGCTGCAAGGATCTAGCAGTCTTATATCCTCTACGACTTAGCTACGACAAGCCCTACGTGGATACCAGCAGAGGCAGTATGCGTGTGTTGTTAGCAAAGCAGGAGTCCCTTCTACAGGTTTGAGCCACCCTTGGGATCACGACTGAGATCTAGGGATCTTGCTACAACCTTCAGTGAACATCACTAAGGTATGTTTTTATATATGTAGACATAATTATCATTACATGATTTCATATTTACATTACTCCAAATGCATCTAGATCCTGGTAGGGACTTGTGTTAATTAGATTAACATTTATAGATAAAATAGTTTTATCACTTTCCACTGCTGCATGCTTTTAGAAAAGTTTTAAAATGCATGTATCGCCCTTCACCGGTGGGAACGGTTTCCTTACTATCAAATGCTCCGCTATCCATAATCCACGTAGTTAAAAAAGTAGTTTAACCTGAAAGATGATCATGAGTGGAAGTCATAGCATGTGAAGCTTGGCTAGAAGGGGATTGCACACCATTAAAAAAATTAGCAATTGAGTATTCTGTTACATATTTAGACTTGAAATAGATGACACGGCCTATTCTAAAGAACTATTTGATTCACAAACAGCTACAACAGACGCTACTATAGGATGTTGCTTGCTTCGTTGATTCTATCCTTATCTTCCAGTATGAGCTGAGCCATTTTTTTTCTTTTGTTCTCCATGTTGGTGGGTAGCCAATAAACTGAAAACAATATTCCTTTGTGTGGCCATGTTTGTGACAATGATGATCATTACGTTAACATCACATGTGATGGAAAAGTAGTCGTAGCCTCATGATTGGGCTGCCGCATGACAGTAATAGATTGCTGCTTTTCTTCTTATAAAATCATAAAAAAAATTTTACTTAAAAAAGATAATAGATCACTATTGAGGATTTATGATCGTACCGTATTGAAACTTAAATTTTATCCTATAAGAAACTGATAGATTTTTTCTATTTCTCTTGCTATAGTGAAAGCCTTTCAAGCCCACACGTACATAGAGAGATAGTGTCATACAAGTGCAACTCATCTCATAAGGCTTTAAGCTTTGAATAATAAGATGTGACTGAGAGCCCTTCTTACATAGTGAGACGAAGATCATGATAAGCTGGTATACTCTTGGAGCATTACCTTGTGGGAATCTTTCTTCTAAATCTATCCAAATGAAACGTGCAGTGTCAGCATATGCTACACTATCATACAAATCTCTAACAATGGCATTGAATAACTATGATATAACTATGGAGTTACACTTTATCCAAGCTACAAAATAAGATGAATGAGTATTAGGTTTGGAAATACTCCCATCAATAAACCCTATTTTATTCTTGGCATTAAGGGCATTTTGCATCATCATTTTCCAAGTAGGGTAGTTATCTCCATTCAAAATGGTCGAAACAAAAGTTGTTCCCGGATTATCAGATGGGTGGAGATAATATGGAGAATCAATAGCAATGAAAGAGGAGATCATTCTCCCTGTTATCAAGGAAATCTGCTCTTGTGACATTAAGAAAGCTAAGAGAATCAAGAAAATGAATGATGTAAAGATGGAACAATACTTGCTAAAAAAATGATCAAAGCTCTGATACCATAATAAAATTTGAAGGAATTGGTTATTTCTCTTGTATCCATTATAAATGATTTATACACAATGACCATATTATAAAATAGAAAGAAAACAGCCATGATAAAACATAAGAGAAAAATGATCATACTACAAAATAAGAATTTAAAATAATGCAGATTCTTTCTTTACTTGAATTTAAATTCAAGATTTAAATTTGAAGTTGAATTTAAATTAATATGAAATGTTTTTCTTATTTTTCTTGCACATACCGTTCAAATTCAAATTCAAAATTTGAATCTAAATGCATAATATGATACTTGGTTGACTGCCCGATTTATCTCTGATTATCTACCTAATCTATCTATCAATAGTAATAAATCTATAATCAACCTATAAATCAAATATTTGACTTCAAAATAATTTTATACAACAGTCTAGTAACTTAATTCAAAAATTCATTAGAAACTTTACCAAGACGTAGGCTCATATAATTTCACCATAATATCAATTCCACCAATTCTAAATTGTATCCATAATTTGCTACATATTTATTATCTTTTATACTCCAAACTATATTTCAATAAAATCAAAATTGCTATCACATTATTCCAAAATCATATTCAATTTGGATTCTCAAAATATCAATTTTTTTATGCCAATGATATTTTTTTTCTTGAAACTAGGCTTGACACATGTAACCAGAATTTTAACAATATCAATCTACTATACTTTTCTTAAGCATAGCCCTAAGGATCTCAATTTATATCCACAAAATATATATCATCTGAAACAAGTTATTAGACTTCTAGTATCAATAATTATTTTGAGATATTTGATCAAAATTTTAATTATACCCTACCCTCACTAACTTAAGTTATTATGATCTTAAGCCTTACTCTAATAGTACTAAATCTATCATGTCCCGGCCTGATGGCCTGATCCTGGCATGTGATAGATGACTGCACATCCATAGGATTTCACCCTCCATAACATGCAAGGCCTTATATATATATATACATATATATATATATATATATAGATATATATACATATATATATATAGATATTATATATATATATATATATTCACATCACCCAAACTAGATAGTAAATAAGCATAATTGATTAACATAATTATTTGAAAAGAGTCTACAATCTCATTAATTTACATATTGTTGGGATTTTAGTGCCTCAATTCTATCTCTAAAAGAATCTTGGAAGAAGCCACAATAGCCAGCGAAAAGTAGGCTTGAAAAAATCCAAAAAAGAAGAGTTTTTGGCCGAGATCCATGGCCGGCATGCAGGCCAGAGCACAACCAAGATTGTGCAACCCAGCATGTAAAGGCACGGGCTTGTGACCCATGCGAGGCTTGGCCTGTAGTGCGCATGCACTGTGCAAGCTCGATCCTAGGCGGTGGTTTATCCCATTTTTTCTTACCCTTTGTTTCACGTGGTGTTGGCGGTCTGTGAAAGGTTGACACATAAGATGCGTGTAATTGGACGGCCGAGCACCGATCGCACAAGGATTCGATGGCCGTGCACATGTCCCATGATGAGGATGGATGGCGTTGATTCTAGCATGATTTGAGGCATGTTTAATGGATTTGTGAGCAAATTTCGGCACGATCAAGTTTGATCAATGGCTAGAAGTGGATCTACAGTCAAATACAAATTGGAAAGGCTACAGAACTCCAATTTGAATATGGTTTAGATCGTTAAACTCATGGTAAGATATTCTTCATACTAGAGGCTATAAAAATGAGAGCAAAGAATCAAGACAATGTATGAAGATCTAGAGAATTTCAGAGAGTATGGTAGTGGTGAAAAAAACCTGTAGGGATTGAGAGTTAAGATTTGTGAGAGGGATTTGGGATTTGTTGTTGAAAAAATTTAAATGAGATTGAAAGTGAGAGTTCCAATCTTGTAAATTTATTTTTTTCATAGTAAAATTTTGCATGCCTAATTGATTATATATTTTTTTATTATTTTTCTCTTCTTCCTCTTGTGACATCAAAACTGACAATCATGATCTTGAAAATGAGGGCATGTATTCTATATAAGTGATCCCCTGATGCATGGTATCAATATAGTTGGTACTATAATAACTTATATCAAAGCAAGTTAATACCATAACACTTACAAATTCCAAATAGTTTATTCAAAGAAATCTAATATTATTTTTTTAGATCCTATATAAGTTCCTCACTACTCAATTCCAAATCCCATCTACTTTACTGCATCTAAAAAAATAAAAAATGTATAATGATCTTTACAAGCACAATAAGTTACTAGAACCTCTAGTTTAATTAAATATTTTATACATGAAATATGAATTTTTAGATTTACCTGATTTTTTCATAAAAAACACCAATGAAATATATAAACATGTATATATATATATATATATATATATATATATATATATATATATATATTAATATAGATTCAAAATATGTATTTGGCCAAAATATTTTTCAAGATAATAAAGGATCGATCATTCACACTCACTATCCTAATCCCCTTCACTATGGCTATGATTGGTCCATGACAAGTTTTGAAAGAAACTAGGTCCTGACTACAACATGCCATCCATCGGTCATGAGTCAATGATAGCATTTAATTAGCGATATCATTTTTAGTCACTAATACTTTTTTATATTTTTAATTAAAAAACTAAAAATATTATTAGTGATGGCATTATTATCACTAATAATGTCACAAATATCTATTAGTAGCAATGAATTTTTTACCATCGCTAATAAGCCCTATTAGCAATATGGTTTTTTCAACAAATTATTAGAGATGGCTAGCCATCACTAATACTATTACTGATGGTATTTAGGTTATTAGTGATAATAATCGGCCAATGCTAATAACTTCATTTCTTGTAGTGGAAGGAAAGTAAATCCTAAATTCATGTGATCATAGTCGACTAGAAAGTAGTGAAACTGACATATAATATATTTTCAATGCAATCAAATATAGTTCATGTTTAATAAATCATGTACATTTGATCTAATATTTCCCAACCATTTTCATATAAAGCATATAAGATACTTAATTTGAGCAATATCACAATAATTAATAAATTTTCAAACCAAATCATGATAAAAATATACTAAGATTAAAGATAACTTACTATCCAAAATAAATCAGATCGAACAATCATAGCTCTCATCATGAAGTCTGATCTCCAGCTAGACTTAATTCTCCTTTAGCATTAAAGGCTCTAGTGAAAATTATTAATAATACTATATATTAGTCTTCAATCAAAGAAAAGATTGGAATGAAGAGAGAGAATCATAGTCTAGATTATGTTATGGGTTCAATTTATATGATTTGGGTTAATCTAGATCCTATTAGGTCAGAGTTCGACTATCGAAGTGGTTCACAAAAGGTTGAGCCTCTCTCCTTCTCTTTTCTTTTTTTCTTCTCCCATCCATTTTTTTTCCTTTCTTTTCTTATCCCCCCCCCCCCCCCACCACCCAAGCCAACACAAGGAGGGGGAGTGGGGTGGGGTTCTTCCATGTCTTCAAGAGGAGGATGGAGGAAAGGGAGAAGGGGTGTCCGATGATGGTGTGGCTAGGAATGCCAGGAGATGATAGCACAACCAGAGTAGTCATAGCTTGGTATTGATCAGACAAGCATAGAGAAAGAGGCATTGCCTCATGCCTCTTGGTGGCAGCTCCCATGATCAAAAAAATACAAGGAAAGAAGGGGGACTCACTAGCGAGTGTGGAGATGATAGAGCTATGCTAGAAGGGGATGGATTTCGATCATTTTTGGTGGCAATAGATCCAAAACATGGGAAACAAAATAAGATTGGGTTTTGAGAGTGTAAGGAAGAGGTTTTGGGACTTTAAATAGCAATGGAGGCTAGGATTTCCTAGCCTTCGATGAGTTTGAATTGGAGGACTCCACTTCCATTTACATTGATTAGGGCTCTGCCCTATTTGAAAGTGAAAGAAGCCTTTGGGTTTGATGGTGGGCTAGGACAAGAGGTTGGCCGAATAGCTGGGCATCACATAGGGCTTCATATTTGTCCATGCACATATATAGATGCATCTTTATATATCCATGTACATATATGCATAGTTCTATGTGAACTTCTAACAGAAAAATATATATACATGCATATAAAGATATTTGTTGGGTTGTTGTTTGTATCCGTGTTTATGTTTTATGTACATATGGATGTAACAGGTATTTATGTATATGAAAATAATCTGAGCTATTGATGAATAGCTCAAGCTTCATGCTTGTTTCATTAGAAACATGCAAGATCAAGCTGTACATATTAGAGGATCTACCAATAGACAAAATAAACTCAAGCAAAGTAGGGAAGTTTAATTTCTTTCATCAGGGAGATGGAAAGGAATAAAATAAATTATTGAAGTATATATAGTGGGTAAAGGGAAGAGAATTGAAGGAGAGCGGAATAATGAAAAGGAGAAGGAAAATAAGCAAGGATGAGAATCAAGACAAAGGAAAGGCCAGACAAAAGTTAAAATCTAGTAGCTTTATGTGTGTGTTGCTGGGGGAGGGGGGGGATTCCTCAAAATTATTGGTAATAACAATTGAACTTGATCTCTCAATGTGGAAATAAAAAATGAATAAGTATTTAGTCTTCATTATTTGACATACCTTGATTTTTTTTCTTTTATGTAGCAAAAATGGAATAAAAACTAATTGCCATGATAGTGTTCAAAGGGTATTCAATATTCTTTCATAAAGCTTGTTGTGGTGGATGGCATCATTAATTTTACATTGGTTGTGAATCAAGAAGAAATCTATATTACATATGATGGGACCATCCTTCTTGAGTGAGGTATGTTGTGAATTGGAATCTAGAGGGACAAAACCAAAAGATTCATGGGCCAAATCAGATAATACCTTATGTACCAAGTCATGATCCCTTGGCTACAACATTAGTGGCTCATGCAGGTCTCAAACCTGTAACAATGACGAACCTACGATTATGATTCACCTGCCGTCCATACACAAGACCCCCTTATGATTGTGGTGATAAAGAGGAGGGCACATCCTGCTCGTATATAGACTCTTCCTTGACTAGGGGATTATATTAAGTGGAAGGGCATTATTAGTCTCATATTAGTTATGATCCAGGTAGACTCTAAATTATAAGTGAAATCTAATCTAGCTCACTACTTCCCTTATATTCTAGATCTCTGACTTAAGCATCGGAACTAAGTGAAATCTATTCTAGCTCACTACTTTCTTTATGTTCCAGATCTCTAACGTGAATATCGAATAGTCATCACCAGAGCCACTCCCGGTCATGGACTTTTTTGCATATCTCTCCAGCAGTGATGCCCATGAGTCAATGTCTTTTCTGACCTTGAGCCAAATCTATAGCAATAAGGTCCATCATCTTCTTCCATGCCTCTTTCTCGGGAAGATGGTACTCGGAAATTAATTTTTTCATGCATTTCCCCTTGTAATTTGCATTGAAATCAAAGCTGACTTGCATCTCCAATGGTAAAAGAAGGGGCTAATGCATACAGCTTTTGTCTCATAGGCATTTCTATTGCATTCATAGATTTCAGATGGCACTCTATAAATGGTATCTCCTGGTCTTTCTACAAACAATTTCTCAGTGTTATACCCAATCGGTTTTTCTCTGAACCAGACCATAGATCTGAACGACCCACTCCAGTAGAGGTCCGAATGACCCACTCAAGCAGAGATCCGACCGACCCACTCTCCCAGGATCCGACCGACCCACTCCACCAGGGTCCGACCGACCCACTCCACCAGGGGTCCGAACGACCTACTCCAGCAGAGGTTCGAACGACCCACTCTACCAGTGGTCCGACCGACCCATTAAAGGTCATACCGACCCACTTGAGATCCGGCTAACCTACTTCAGCCAGACCAATGCTAATCAGAAGGCTCCAGAAGCCCTTATCAGCTGGTACCAGAATTCTGTTACAACAGATCCCACGACGTGGCCATGTTCTGGAGCCACATGTCCACCACCCTGATTCTTCTAAGGGCAGATCGAACATTTCCAGCCTAATCCCTAACAATTCTGGTAACGTTCTGTGCCTATATAAGGTAAATAGGGAACTTCGAGCGGAAGGGGAAACTTTTCCTTCTCCAAGTGCTCATCTCTTGCTCTAAGCCTCCCACTGACTTAGCCATTAGAGTGTCCCCCCCCAGAACACTACCGACCCGTGGGACTTCTTTGCAGGAACCGAGAGAGGAGCGCTCTAGTCAGGCCAAGAGAACCCGGTCTGGAAGATTCGGTAGCAATACTCGACATATTCATTCTCTTGAAGTACAGGTTTCCCTGCACTCTCGAAGCCAGACATTTTCGTGTGACGTGCTCCACATCTGGCTACACCAACAAAATTTATTCTCATTCAAATCATAGATCAGATTGAGAAAACCAAAAGAAAAAAATCTTTGGCATGTTCAGAGCGGTTCTCTCTTCTTCGTACATAATACAAACTAGCTGAGGAAAGACATACTAACCTCGGCAAAACCATTCATCTCATCCAATAGATAACTAAAGTCACAGGGTAAGAAAAGAAGGTAAGCAGGGGTGTAACGTGCATATGAAAAAAATATAAGGGTGCCAAGCTCAAATAAAAAATTGGAAAAAAAAAATGGTAAACAAAAAAGGAATCTTCGGCAGCAACAAATCAAACAGATGCAAATGTGATAGATATTCAAAGTTTTTCATACTAGAATTCTGCAAATTGCCATCTTAACATCAAAGATACCCATCCAAAAAAAAAAAAAAAATCAAAGATAGAAAAGCAAGCGATCTCGTGATCGAAAAATGTTAAAAGAGTGTTGGTAAATCATTATGTAATCAGGATCTAGGCTAGTGGTTACATAACCCAAGCATGTTTCTAATACCCTTGTTTTTTCAATCATAAATAGCTGATTGGTTCATATTCTAATACTCTTTTCTTTCTACCAAAAAACAGAATATGTACACTTTTCTAGCCTAGTAAGACAAGTGTACCATCCAACTCTCTCTCTCTCTCTCTCTCTCTCCCCCCCCCCCCCCCCCCCCTTCCCTCTCCTTCTCTTCTCTCTCTCTCATTCTCATCTTGGGTTGGCTCATGTTTATATCATATCTTGACATCCAGGCCTATACACATGGCAATTCTAAAGAAGAATGAGGCACGACCCTGTTTATATTCCATCTTAATAATTCAGCTGGCAGCTAAGAGTAAGAACCATATAGATCAGGTTTTATAAAAATAGAGCAAATAGGAGTCACATGGTCATAGTTGGACTAGGCCAAGTTCGGTTAAACCTGGAAATGCAAACCGAAGAGATAAGGTTCAGCCATGATATGGATAGGAAAGTTGAAGGATTGAAGTCTGGCCATGATTAACCATGATATGTTAGTGCAGATCATGATCTTGTTTACAATTATACTATACATGGGATCATGAGAGCAAATCATCAAATCACTGAGGTTTTGGGAAATGGATACACAGCAGAAATGAATTTTTAAGTTTTTTTAACATTACTTAATAATTAAATAAAAGCTTCAGAAATACTATTTCAAGATCTACTTGAATATATCAATGAAATATAAAGAGTAACTATAAATAAATGCATACATGGACGATGATTGTTTGATACTGATCTATAATCCACGAGACCCTCAAGCACGAACCCTTCAATGGTGATCCACACAGGAATCTCTCTAAGACTTTTCCAATCAAAAATAACTCGTTGAAAATTCTTCTCAAGAATTTCAGCTTTTCTCCTTCTCGAGGAGATGCACACCAAGCTTTCTTGCTTGTAATTTCTTTTCAAAAGATTACAAACCCTTTTTCCATCTTTACCTTCCTTTAACTCTCTTAATTCTTTCTTAGACTTAGGCCTCCAACTCTTGGATGCCCTTTTATTTATAGCCTTTTCTCATGTCTATGCCAAAACCCTTTAACATAGGAATCCTAGTATGAGAGCCTCAAACCATCCAAGCTTTTGTCCAAAGCCATGAGAGAATGACTCTAACTTGGGGCAATAACTCTAGGGGTGTGAGAGGGAATGTAGTATGGAATAATTCTTTTAATTCTTTGTTTGGATAGCCCTCATTAAGGGAAGGGAAGGAAAGGAAAGGAAAGGAAAGGAAAAGAAAGAAAAGAAAGGAAAAGGGAGGAGAAACATTATCCTTGTTTGGATAGTCCTCATAAAGGAAAGGAAAAAATAAAGATGATAGGCATTTTAAATCAAAAAGATCATTATATCATTTTTAATGTTTTATAGAAATGATTATCTAAAACTAATGCACAATCTATGATAAAATAAAAGATTATTAATAATCTATACACAAATCAATAGAATGTCTAGTATAAAAATCTATACAGTTCTAGTAATAAGCAATACATAAATCAACAGAATACAATTGCCATAATAAAGCAAAGTTGTAAAGTGAAAACCAATCTCGACATAATTTAACCAATTCATAAAAAAATATCAACAATATATTCATCGACGAGAGATAAGGAGTGAGTGATAGATGTCATCTCTAGTTTATGCAAGAGAGAAGGAAAAATGTTGCTAGTGAATAATGAAAGAAAAACATTGAATATTAGGAAATAGGAAAAGGAAACGTCCTTGTATTCCTTTCTCTTGCAATTCCTCTAAATTTAAAAAAAATAAAAAAATAGTTTAATGGAGGGAAGGGGAGAGAAAGGGGTATCCTTTCTTTTCCCTTACTTTTTTTCAAAAGTTAATTCCAAAACAAGAAAAAGGAAATCCCTTCCTTTCCTTTTCTTCCGAATCCCTCAATCCAAACAAAGCATAAGGATGCATGCTAATAATTGGTCAAAGCCTCCAAAGAGAAGGACTCCTAGTAGGGTGTAGAGAGGAACTTGCACCAACTCCTTTTGGCACTAAGAATTAGTTCCAATGCAACTTATTTATGGTGCTACAAAACTTATCCATATGGGGTGAGGTAGAGAGGGAACCAGATGAGGACTTTTCTAAGTCCTCTTTACATTAAAAAAGTGGGCATGAGAAAGGTATATGGCACCCTAACTTTTGGATGCCACTAGGAATCCTGTTCCTACTAGGTTTAGGATTTGATCAAGTTAAAATTAATCTTTTAAAATGATTAGTAACTTAGATCTAATCCATGTACTAGCAAGTCCATTAGACCTATAGGATTTACTATAAATCTAATTAAATTAGTCCATGATTGATTCTCTATTATATATGTTCCATTGGATTCCATACCTAACCATCAGTAGACTTAATTTCAAATCCAAATGCACTAATTAATTAGAACTCCTAATTAATTACTCAATTAAACTCTGTAATTCATGCAAGTTCACAAGCCAAAACTGACATCTAGCAACATATTCTGGCTATGCAGAAGATATAAAATTTGATAAAATTACTAAAATACTCTTTTATGGTGAGTTACTGTATAATTCAATTCTTCAATCACACAATATCCAAGAAAGATCATAGGTATGGAATCATGTCAAGTCTAAATACCTAATCATATGTATCTTGATTTAAGATGACTCAATTAATGAAATATCGGAAACTTTTTCTAATTTTTATTCTATTTTGATAAGAGACTCCGAGTCATCATCCTAAATATCATATAAGATGTTCTCTCATTATACAAAGAGTGAGTGATCCATTGTTGATCACTTTAACCTTCATGCATACTTCATCATGCCTAAAATATCCTACACATATTTCAAAGAATCATATTAGGGTATGAACTAAAACATAAATTTATATACACAAGGTATCATAGTAATCTCTGGTTTAAGGATTATATGCACCATTCTCACTAGAGAACTATTTTATTGATAAGCTAGTAAGGCTTCATTACATGTTCTCTCTACATCAATCGAAAGGATGGAGGGATAAAGGTCAATATCCATCGGATGGCCCAAGGAAAAGAGGGGTACTTATCTAAAGTCAAGTTTGATATCCTTGTCCTTGGCCATTCCTTGGTCAAGATGAGAGTTGGCGATCATCATCTAGTTTGAGAAAATCCCATCCATATCAGAACTCATGCTACTGGGTTACGTGGCCATAGCTTGATGTTGAATTCAGTTATGAAAATAATTAATTTTGAAGAAATATATATTATTTGATATTTATTCCTTTCAGTATTATTATATTATTTATTTGCTCATCATACTTAGATTCTATTTTAATGTGTTAATTATATTGCTTACTGAGCTAGTATAGTTCATTATTCTTTTTTTTTATTTTTTAAATCATGAATTATGATTGCTCAGCACTTCGAGGAACGCTAGATTACTTGGAGCAATTAGTAGATCTAGTTATCTTGGTCATTTATGTTAATTGGTCTTCTTATTAGTTTAGCTTAGATTTGAAGGTTTTATATGAATCAAATATTATTATTGATAAGAATGATTTGGCTGAATGCTTATTAAATTGATTTTTGAGGATCAAGAAATTATTGAACTAAAATTATTGTAATTTTGATTTATAATCTTGCCTGCTTTTACTGTTCACCATGCAAGCATAGGGTGTCTATTGCGTTCTTTATTTGGAACATGATAGATGTTATAGCAGTGAAAAATTCATTTGGCCCTGACACATTATCGTCCCTGTCTGATTGACATGGCCACCTGCTTTGCATGGCATTTCCAGTTCTCCTATCTAAAATATATATATAATGATGGGATGGTCGGTTGAAGGATGAGGAGGTCTATTTTCGCTCCTCCCTCTTTTCTCTAGGGGAGGCTCGACCCAGGCCTTCGCTCAAGCTAGGCACCATGCTGCCCAGCCTGCACCGAGCGAACCGTTTGTGAATGCGAACCAGTTGTGAGCACCGCCTGCACCTAGACCCACAGGTGTGACCTGTAGAGCGCACATCCGGCATGGCGCCCCGTCCGGCATGGGACATGGCCTTGGCCCATGCATCGGCATCCCCAGGAGAAACCTATTCGCAGTTCGGCTCCTAGTCCGGCTCATCTAGACATGTCCGTCATGGCACGCCTGCCTCAACGACTCCGGCATGGCCATCGACGTTACAGGGGAAGCAGCGCACCCCGACGGATCCGGCTCCGCCCGTAGCATGCCCATCTCAGCCCGCACCGCGATCCGCTACGACCCCAATCGACTCAGCACCTCGAGCACACCTGTGCATCGCTGGGGAGCGACGCCCCAGCCCATCCGGCTCGCCTGGAGTCTTCGTCCACCTCGGGTGTGTTTCGATGGAGAGCTCTCCGCTCGTCTCGGTCCCAGCCAGCTCCATGGCCACCCATCTCGGCCCCTGTGATGGCCATCTTCCAAGTGTCCCAGCTGCAGTGCTCCGTCGAGGAGCGGACGACCATGCCCGCCCCAATTCGACCATTGGGGAGCAGTCAGGCACGCTCTGGTCCCGTCCGCCCACTCCGGTCATGTTCGGTGAGGCGCCCTGGCCCCTGCAGTGGCCAATTCGATGTCTCAGCCAACCCACTTCGGCCATGCATGGAGTCCATCTCTATGGCAGCTCAGCCCATGCATCGCAAGGGGCAGCGTGCCCAGCCAATCCAGCTACGCCCAGCGTGTGGGGTCCCGTCTGCCCACTCCAGCCACGTCCGGTGTGGTGCTCTCCCCGGCATGGAGTCCCGTCCGGCCATGTTCGGCACCACCCACGTCGGCCATGTCCGTCACCGCCCACGTCGACCATGTATCCTCCCCAACGTGTAGTTTGGCACCTCGACCGGCTTGGCTTCGCCCGCGAGGCCAACCACGGCCGGCTCTGCCCCACTCAACCATGTCTGGCACGGCGTTCCCCCCCCCCCCCACACGGAGCCCAGCCCCAAGATGGCTCCGCCCGCAGCATGCCTCTGCCCACTTTGGGCACACTCTCCTCAGCCCGTGTGTCACTATGGAGCAACGCACCAGCCAGTCCCAACCGGTCCAACTACATGGATCCGGCACGCTCAGCACCCCTGGCGCACCCGCATGAACCCAGCATGCTTCCCATGGGACAGACGCGAAGGAGGCCTGGATGGTGACCGTAATATTTAGACTTTGGGCTGAAGTCGGCAGGCCCAGCCAACTTCGATCCCAGCTAAATAAAAAAAAAAAAAAAAAAAGAAAGAGACGGGAGAACGAGGGAGACTGGAACAGGGGAGAGGATCTCGCCGTAGATCTCGTCGGAAGACTCGGGAAAACATCGCGAGGAGTACGGGAATTGGTCGGCGACGAGTCCAGGATGGAGTGGAACTCTGATCCGGCGGTGGTTGCTCCCCAAACGGCAGTGAAACCATCGGTGGGTTCCTTTAAATTCCCTCACCACCACCGATCCAAGCTTCATCGGCTTCTTCCATGCGACGTCTCCCTCTTCGGCGAGCATCTAGGAGTCCGGCGAAGTCAGGTAAGGGTTTTTTTTTATGAGTATTTTTTAAGGAAAAAAAAGGGGGGGGCCGAACCTAATTTCCGGTTGGGGACTGTGAATCCACGGGTGGCTTCGCCGCCACCGCCGTCCACCGTCTGCCGAGACGTCTCCCCGGAGACCTTCTTCCTAGGTCGCCGGTAGCCGGGGGGGAAGGCCGGACCGGTTTGGTTCAGGCAAGGCAAGGGGAGGGGCCGTTCGGGAGAAAGAAGAAAAGACGGAAGAAAAGAGGAAGAATGGAAAAAAAAAAAAAAAAAAAAAGGGTTTGGTTTTGGGTTCGGGAGAAAGGAAAAGAAAAGGAAAGAAAAAAATAATAATAATATTATATATATGTGTATATATATAAATATATATATAAATATATATATATATATATATATATTGGTTCGGTCCAGAAGAAGAAAAAAATAAATAAATAAATAAATATATAATAATAAGAGAGAAGGAAGAGAGAGAAAGAGGAGAGAGAAGGAAGAGAGAGAAAGAGGAGAGGGAAGGAAGAGAGAGAAAGAGGAGAGGGAAGGAAGAGAGAGAAAGAGGAGAGAGAAGGAAGAGAGAGAAAGAGGAGAGAGGAGGAAGAAGAGAGAATCCAGGGATTTTCTCGAAATTCATGAAATTCGGGAATTTAGATTTTAATTAAATTATTTATTAATGTAGGGAATCAGTGTTCTGAGCAGGGAGGCATCGTGCAAAATTCGGGTACTGACTAGTGTCCAATATATTAGGATTGGCGATAAGGTAAGGAAATTCTGTATCGATTATTCTTTTATGCATGAGTTTATATATGCATTTACATGTATGATATATATTATGTGGCATAGTTGTTTTCTTGTGATAGATAATGTATTTTTTTTTAATATTATTGTTGTCGGTATTCCATGCATGATGTTATAGAGAAAATTGATATCCGGATGGGTTGGACCATGATACCGGATTCTAAACAAGTTGAACCATGAAACTGGATATCGAGTGGGTTGGACCACGATATCGGTTAATACAATGTGTTGGACCATGACATCGGTTATCGAGTGGGTTGGACCACGATACCGGTTGTCGAGAGGTCATAAAAGATGTTTTAACAAGTGTTAATAAAGTAAATAAGGTGTTTGGTCTAGCCATGCTACGGTTGCACTGTGGTTATACAGCCTGAGCCACGGGCTTTGTACGTGGGAGCCGGCCACGGACGGATAGTACGTGGGACAGCCGAGCCCGGGCTTTGTACGTGAGCAGGACCGACCATAGTATGCATGGTCGCTTTGTGGTTGCCAGTCATGGGCTGGTACATGACCGTGGCTAGTCCAGGATCCTAAAGATAAAGATTATGTAATGGAAATTACAAGGAAAATTAAAATGTTACCAAAGTTTGTAATACATGAGGCTGAAATCATTTGATTGCATTGACATATCATATGGAGATTTTATTATTTCAGAAAATTATATTATTACTTGGAATGATCATATAGATGCCTTACTGGGCTGTATAGCTCATTTTCTATCCTTTTAAATTTCAGAGACTCAGGACACGTGACAAGATTTGGGCTGGGCGTGAGACGAAGACCTATACATGCTGAGTTAGTTAGAGTTAGAGTTTAGTTTTTGATTACTGATGCTTGTTGTAAATCAGTAGATCAATAGTTGACTGATTTAATAAATGGATGCTACCTGATTAATTATATGATATTAGTTTTCTTTTGATATGTTGACTCTGGTGTAATTAGGCCTTGCATGATCTCTAGGATAAAACCTAGAGTTTGTGCGGCCGGTCGCGTAGCCGATTCCGGTATTGGATTCGGGGCGTGACAGAATGGTATCAGAGCAAACCAGGTTCTAGGATCTTAGGATATAAGCTCAATAAGAGAGAGTGTGGGTTGATCCATATGTGGGGTAAATATTATGTCATGATTGTTTTGACCATCTGAGTGTTAGTTGTATACTAACAACATTGGTGTAGGTTTTCCATGGCGCGTGGTAGTGGACGTGGACGTGTTAGGAGGCCCACAAGATTTGTGGATGGAGCAAATGCTTGGGATCCTATTGAGCAGCATAAGAATGCTGGAGCCTTATCTGATAATGAGGAACGTCCACAGGACCCAATGCCGAATCTGGTGGACAACATTGGTAATGAAGAGCATCATCATGAACCAGTGCCCAATCCTTTGGATAACACCCCGGAGACTGGAACTGCTGAAACAGGAACACCGGGTGGATCTGGAGTTCAGCCTGGGGACCAGATAGGTCTTCCTCAGCTATTACAAATTTTAGTGCAGCAGCAAGCTACTGCAAGAGCTGATATACTAAGATTTATGGAAGCCCAACAACAACAATAGCAATTTATGTAATAGTTGTTATTACAACGACAACAGCCAGAAATCAGAATTCCTCAAGAACGGCCAATTACACTAATAGATTTCAAGAAGTATGCGTCGCTGGTATTCAAGGAGACTTTTGATCCCATGGAGACAGAGAGATGGCTGAAAGCTGTTGAAAAAGTTTTCCAAGCCTTGCGGTGTCCAGAAGGGGAGAAGGTTACCTTCGCTACCTTTTTATTGCAAGATGAGGCAGCTGCTTGGTGAGAATTAGAGCTTGGAAAGCAAGGACCAACTGATGTACCATATACCTGGGCAGATTTTAGAAGGATTTTCTATGAGAGGTATTTTCCTCAAAGTGTTCGGGTACAGAAATTTTGGGAATTTGATCGCTTGGAGCAGGGTAGTTTAATTGTTTCTCAGTATGCAGCAAGGTTTGAAGAATTATCGAGATATGCTCCATCACTGATAATGGATGAAGGGATCCGGGCCAGAAAATTTGAAAATGGATTGAGAAGTCGGATTCAGCATCTGGTGTCTGTATTCGAACTTACCACCTATAAAGAAGTGGTTAATAAGGCACTGATAGTAGAAAGAGGACTGGATGCTGCTCAAGCAGAGAGAGATAAAGCTTTAAAGAAAAGATCCAGATCAGGGGAATTTCAAGATCAATCTAATGGAAATATCAGTGCAAAGGCAAGGAAACTTG
This sequence comes from Areca catechu, assembly GCA_021397845.1. NCBI lineage: Eukaryota > Viridiplantae > Streptophyta > Magnoliopsida > Arecales > Arecaceae > Areca > Areca catechu. Next base: position 823,345 of record JAHSVC010000043.1, read on the forward strand.
ACACCGCTGTACCAGATGACAAACTAGACAAAGGGATGATATCCAGTGCTACCGATGTGGTGGAGACCGCACCTTAAGCGAGACTGCACCTGGCCAGGAGGAAAATGTTTCAATTGTGGAAAGGAGGGTCACACTGCAGCTGTATGTCGTCTTGGTCAAGGGTCACAGCGTCAAGCGCCTCAAGCATCGCGTGACGGACTTCAACAAGGAGGACAACATAAGTTAGGTACCCAAGGACGGGTGTTCGCGCTCACCCAGCAGGATGCCAACGCATCCAATTCAGTAGTGACAGGTATGAGTAGGTTATGACCATCTGGGATGGTAATACGAGTGATTAAAATCATATTGACATGGTGATTATTAAGATATGACAAGAATAGTGTTAGACCTTAGATTATGATGATTTGGAACTATGGTATAAGTGATTTTGATAGATGTAAATGATATTGGAATTCAAGTCATGATTATTCGAGACTGGAAATTTATGATTTAGAAATCACCTAGTGGTTGTTAAGACATAACATGGACTCAGAACTATGACATAAGTGATTAGGATATGGTTTGAATATCAAAAATTTGATCTAAAATATAAATGAGAAAGGATAAGTTTTGAATAAGACTTGGAAGGCAAATACCTTAAGAGGTGACTAATTAGAAGTTGGAGATCGAATGACATGAGGATTGGTTATTTTTAAAGTTAAAAAAAAAAAAAAAATCTCAATCAAGCTAATTTCGTGGACGAAATTATTTTAACGGGGGGAAATGTAATATTTAGACTTTGGGCCGAAGTCGGCAGGCCCAGCCGACTTCGACCCAGCCAAATAAATAAAAAAAAAAAAAAAGAAAGAGACGGAGAACGAGGGAGACTGGAACAGGGGAGAGGATCTCGCCGTGGATCTCGTCGGAAGACTCGGGGAAACATCGCGAGGAGTACGGGAATTGGTCGGCGACGAGTCCAGGATGGAGTGGAACTCCGATCCGGCGGTGGTTGCTTCCCAAACAGTAGTGAAACCATCGGTGGGTTCCTTTAAATTCCCTCACCACCACCGATCCAAGCTTCATCGGCTTCTTCCACGCGACGTCTCCCTCTTCGGCGAGCATCAGGAGTCCGACGAAGTCAGGTAAGGGTTTTTTTTTTATGAGTATTTTTTAAGGAAAAAAAAAGGGGGGGGGCGAACCTAATTTCCGGTTGGGGACTGTGGATCCACGGGTGGCTTCGCCGCCGCCGCCGTCCACCGTCTGCCGAGACGTCTCCTCGGAGACCTTCTTCCTAGGTCGTCAGTAGCCGGGGGGAAGGCGGACCGGTTTGGTTCAGGCGAGGCAAGGGGAGGGGCCGTTCGGGAGAAAAAAGAAAAGAAGGAAGAAAAGAGGAAGAAAGGAAAAAAAAAGGGTTTGGTTTTGGGTTCGAGAGAAAGGAAAAGAAAAAAAAAGAAAAAAAAATATATATATATATATATATGTGTGTATATATATAAATATATATATATAAATATATATATATATATTGGTTCGGTCCATAAGAAGACAAAAAATAAATAAATAATATATAATAATAATAGAGAGAAAGAAAGAGAGAAGAGGAGAGAGAAGGAAGAGAGAGAAAGAGGAGAGAGAAGGAAGAGAGAGAAAGAGGAGAGAGAAGGAAGAGAGAGAAAGAGGAGAGAGGAGGAGAAGAGAGAATCCAGGGATTTTCTCGAAATTCATGAAATTCGGGAATTTAGATTTTAATTAAATTATTTATTAATGTAGGGAATCAGTATTCTGAGCAGGGAGGCATCGTGCAAAATTCGGGTACTGACTAGTGTCCAATATATTAGGATTGGCGATAAGGTAAGGAAATTCTGTATCGATCATTCTTTTATGCATGAGTTTATATATGCATTTACACGTATGATATATATTATGTGGCATAGTTGTTTTCTTGTGATAGATAATGTATTTTTTTTTAACATTATTGTTGTCGATATTCCATGCATGATGTTATAGAGAAAATTGATATCCGGATGGGTTGGACCATGATACCGGATTGCTAAACAAGTTGAACCATGAAACCGGATATCGAGTGGGTTGGACCACGATATCGGTTAATACAATGTGGTGGACCATGATATCGGTTATCGAGTGGGTTGGACCATGATACCGGTTGTCGAGAGGTCATAAAAGATGTTTTAACAAGTGTTAATAAAGTAAATAAGGTGTTTGGTCTAGCCATGCTACGGTTGCACTGTGGTTATATAGCCTGAGCCACGGGCTTTGTACGTGGGAGCCGGCCACGGGCGGATAGTACGTGGGACAGCCGATCCACGGGCTTTGTACATGAGCAGGACCGACCATAGTATGCATGGTCGCTTTGTGGTTGCCAGTCATGGGCTGGTACATGACCGTGGCTAGTCTAGGACCCTAAAGATAAAGATTACGTAATGGAAATTACAAGGAAAATTAAAATGTTACCAAAGTTTGTAATACATGAGGCTGAAATCATTTGATTGCATTGACATATCATATTAGAATTTTATTGTTTCAGAAAATTATTTATTACTTGGAATGATCATATAGATGCCTTACTGGGTTATATAGCTCATTTCTATCCTTTTAAATTTTAGAGACTCAGGACACGTGAAAAGATTTGGCTGGGCGTGAGACGAAGACCTATACATGCTGAGTTAGTTAGAGTTAGAGTTTAATTTTCGATTACTGATGCTTGTTGTAAATCAGTAGATCAATAGTTGACTGATTTAATAAATGGATGCTACCTGATTAATTATATGATATTAGTTTTCTTTTGATATGTTGACTCTGGTGTAATTAGGCCTTGCATGATCTCTATGGTAAAACCTAGAGTTTGTGCGGCCGGTCGCGTAGCCGATTCCGGTATTGGATTCGGGGCGTGACAGTGACCCTGGCACGTAAAGTCACCATTTTCGCCGGATTTGCTACAGCTCCTTGAAAAAGATGTCTTCTATGGGCAATACACTCTGCCGGGACCCCAGGTCCTATGGCACGCTACCTGCACCCCCTATAAGGGAGGGCTACACTAAAACCTCTCATATCACTATTTACACCAGTTGGGGAGGAGTGCACCGCTCGTGGCATTGCACCCCTCATCCGACCATCTGTACTATCCGAAAGAAGAAGGTCACTCCGGAGGATTCAAACCCCGGAGCGGCTACCTAGGTTTTGTGGCAGTCAGTACCTTCTGTCCATAAGAAAACCTCCAAGGCCTATCATAGCCGGACAAGTCTACTGGAGCCTCATAGGCCCATGGGGGCCTCACTGGCCATGTAGTGCTCTGCGGGGGGTCATGCAGAGTAACTTCATAAAGAAAGAGAAGAGGCCTTCGACAAAGGTAAGTGGGAGAGGGCAAGAGACAAGCCGCAGGAGGCAAGCACCTAGCCAAACTGATAGCCAAGAGTTCTCCGAAGAGCTCCCACAACAGCAATCATCATCACACATTCTCTCCCTCTCTCAACATTCATGCCATCATCTCTTAAACCCTCTGAGAGTGGAGACCACGTAGGGATCCATCAAGGAGGATCTGTTCCCCTAATCGTCTATTGACTTGACCGTCAAAATGCCCCACTGGGATCCTCGGCCCGGGTCTCTCTTCTTTTGCAAGACTGGGCGCATGCAGAAAATGAGGGACATGAACCCACATCCGGTGCCACGTGAGAACTGCAGGCCACGACGATCTAGATAGTAATAACAGATACAGTTGAGTTGTAAATTCATTAAAAACAAAAAATAAAAATGGAGTTTATAGAAAACAAAAAAATTAAAGAAATTGAAATGCAGTTGATGCGGCATCATGCTAAGTGCACTAGCCTTTTAGTTATTTGATTTGGGCCTCCTCCTCTATGATTCCTATGCATAGGGTGCATTATTTACCAATCACGTGAATCTATCCACATCTCTTGTGTTCGACTTTCTGTGGTCGCATGCATCTCGAGTGAGCGAGGTCATAACATTCCATATTTTGCTATAATTAGAAGAACAAGAGAAATTATTTCTTTTGAGAAACGGGGATGGTTGCCCACCCAATTTATTGATATAATGAAAAAGTACAAGCACGAATACTTGAAAGATGAAATAGAGGATTACAATGCTTTGACACGCACGCCACATCGCACCGTGCCAATTCCAAAATAAAACAACTTAAACATTGATGCTGAAGCATCCTCGCAGAATTAACGGACGATATTAAGAATGAAATATATAATTGGAATTACAAGATTAACAACCGCCGATCAAAGAAAGGATCGTCAATGGACTTTTTTTTTTTTTTTTTTGATAAAAGAAAAAATGAGAGAGGAGTTAGATCCCGGATGTAGCCATCTCCAGACGGTCCCCCAATTCAATCCCAGTCAGAAAATGTTCGATATACGATCATATTAATTTTTTTCGCAGTCATTTCTATCCGAAGATGCGTACGTCAACCTGACTATCACTGATAATGCCAGTCGAGTGAATGAGATTTATTATATATATTCATAATTTTTTATTACTATCAACTAACATGACTCCAAAATTATTTATTATTATTATTTTTTAAATTTTATTTTTAAATTATTTTATTATTTTTTATTTTATATCCAGATTTTTCGTTAAAATATTTTAAATCTAGATTCGAATTTCTACCGGCTAGTTGTAAGACAAGTGCCACGCGCCAGTGGCTCGTCAATGTTCGGTAAACTTCTGCACGCCAGGTGTGCGGCGGGGACATGATACTCGGTCGCATCACTAAATAATTTTCAGGATGGTTCTTTTCTTTGTAAACTTCATCGCAAAGGCGGCTAAAAAAATGCGCTGCATCTTTATTTTCGCCCTTTACGGTCATGCTGTTGATGAGAATTTTCTTCAGATATAGCGACCTCATATCCTCCTCGGTGTTGATCAGGAAATTCATGAAGAAAGCGTAAGCCGTTACGTGGAAATCCGTGCCTGGCAAACATTGTTCGAGGGCAATAAGGTTCGAAACAAGCCGATACTGTAATCATGTACCCTTAGTTCGGGGATTTCGATCACTCCATCGGAGAACCAAACGTCCAAGAAGCTCAGGAAGCCTCCCGTTTCTCCCGCTTCTTGAACTTGATTCCAGCCAATTGGAGCTCTGTCGCGCTGGGGATCGACGTTGTGATGATTTTGGCTTGGCGAATGAGCTGCAACGTTGTGGGCATGGGAGAAGGGATAAGTAAATCAAATGGAGCAAGTGATGAACTTCTCCTACCGGGATATAGAATCTAGTTTTTTCCGGATTTCTGCAGGGATGAATAACACGGTAGAAATTGAGTGCACAGTCCACAAGATTTTTCTTCTTGTCGTCGGGAAGTAACTCATTTAAGGACTGGATGACGAAGAATGGGATCTGATTTTGAAGCAGCAGCAGATCATACCTCGCCTGCCTCCAGATCCCCAATCTGCCCAAAATAATCTTTTGCATCGTCGTCATCAGACTTTGACTTTGTCTCTGTCCGCACCATCGGCATGCCTTAGCAGGAGATGGAGGAGAAAGCAGCCGTCCACCATAAGCATCTTTTTGAACTTTTCGCGATCATCAAATAATGGACCTTGATCGAATATCTTTCCGCAACTTTGTCCGAGAGATCGGTCATCTTCTTCCATGCCCGTTTCTCGGGAAGATGGTACTCGGAAATTAATTTTTTCATGCATTTCTCCTTGAATATTGCATTCGGCTCAAAAATGATCTGTGAATCTGATCGTAGGTGAGGGGGCCGATGCACACAGCTTTCGGCTCGTAGGCTTCGCTATCGCACTCAGAGATTTCACGTGGCACTCGATAAATGGTAGCTCCTGGTTTTTCTTCGAATAATTCTCCAGCGCGTTGAAGCTCTGGATAAGCAAGTTCCCCCGACATTCTCGTGCGATGTGCTCCACTGCTGCCTCCACCAACAAAATTTACTCTCGTTCAGTTCATAGATCAGATCGAGAAAACCCAAAAAAAAAAATTCTTTGGCATGTTCGAAGTAGATTTTTTAAAATTTTTTTTACAAGACGATTCCTTTGCTTACCTGCTGAGAAAAGACAAACCGACCACGGCAAACCCAGCTGTCTAATCCGATAAACAATTGAAGTCACAAAAGAGACTAGGCGGGGGTGTAACGTGCATATGCAAAAAAATAAATAAATAAAAATAGGAGTTAATGGTGCAAGTTTAAATAAAAAACTTGAAATAAATGACATATAAAAAAGAGAATCTTCAGCAGCAATTAATCAAATAGATGCAAATGGGCAATAGAAATACAAAAATTTCATACTAGAATCCTGCAATATAGGAAACAAATTGCCATCTTGACATCAAAGATATCCATCTCGAAGAAAAATTCAAAGATAGACAAGCAAGCGATCTCGTGATCGAAAATGTTAGAAGGCCGTTTATAAAATCAATTTAAGTAATCAGAATCTAGGCTGGTTGTCACATAATCCAAGCATGTCTCTAGTGCCCTTATTTTTTCAACCTTAACTAGCTAATTGGTACTACTGATGTGTGGTGCAGTTGATTGTGGGACTTTTCTCATAACCGGCTGGAAGGAATTCGAGTCTTGGTTTAGACATATTTAGAAAGTTGACGTACTGACCTTCGGGTGGGGAACGGCTGCGAAAAAATTAATATACGCCGTATATCGAACATTTCCTGGTTGGGGTTGGAAAACCGTCTGGAGATGGTCACGCCCGTAATCTAACTCCTCTCCTTTTTTATTCCAAAAAAAATTAATTGATTCATATTTTAATATTCTTTCTTCCCACCGAAAAACAAAATATATACACTTTTCTAGCCTAACAGACAAGTGTACCGTCACTCTCTCTCTCATCTCTCTATCTTGGAAATGGGCTCTTGCTTATATCAAGAAATCTGGACATCTAGGCTGTACACATGGCAATTCTAAAGGAAGCACCACCTTGTTTGCATCCTATTTTAATAATTCAGTTGGCAGCTAAGAGTAGGCACCATATAGATCAGGTTTTATAAAAATAGAGCAAATAGGAGTCGCATGATCATAGCTGGAGCTAGGACGAGTTTGGTTAAATCTGGAAATGCAAACCGAAGAGGTAAGGTTTAGGTATGATACGGATGGATAGGCCGAAGGATTGATGTGCATATCAAGATTAACCATGATATGCTAGTGCGGATCGTAGGTTGAAGGACATAGATCATCATCTTGTTTATATTATACCACACATGGGATCATGAGAGCAAATCACCAAAACAATGAGAATCGTGACGATGTGGAGAGTAATGGAGATCAATGGTTGCATTATAATTTTTTATCTTAGTTGAAACTCTACTAGTAGCTTTTACCCCTTGAGTAGGTATAATTTAGATTTCTATCCTAGCTCAGAACTATACCTTCTTGTGAGGTAGCACTATCTCTATATCATAGCGCCCAATGTTATGCTCCTCAAGTCTCAACGATCTTTAATGGTAGTATAATGGAAGTAAAAATTCTTGACCAAAAAAAAAAATTAGGGTAGGATTTTATATGCTGATCCCTCAACTAAGTTCATGTGCAACTATGCTACGATTAATTTTTGGATTCTATCAATTTGATATATAAGCCACATGTGATATCATCATAGACATCATATAATCTGAGTTTAAAATTTATATTTCTCAGTTTTATATCTACATTTGAAAAATGTTCTAGAAATTTGTAATTGAATTTTACAAAAAATTACTTATGCATATTATATTTACATTTATATTAAGTATTACGCAGAACATTTTGTATAAAAGAATTTTTAAAATCTTTTTATCAAGCATGAAGTATTTAAATTGAGCCTAATCATGAGCACAATGACTGATTAGCATGATGGAGGTATTTAAACTAAGAAGTTGAACCCTGTTTTGAAACTACGTGAATATTGAAAGAGAATATGCTTACCAAATGTTTGAGGAAATGAGTTTTAAAATAGATTTAATGATTACTCTTAGTATAGTCTAATTATGATTTGGGTCTAGCCAATGGAAGTAATTATTGGCCACATATTGACAAAATATTTTTTTTTCCTTAAGCCTAGCTAGTTATAGCTTAGTGCTAGCATATATCAATTAGAGGGTTATTTTGTTTATCAGGACTAAAATCTTCAGCTTTATCACAAGGCTAACCATAGTTGTATAAATCAAAGCTAGTTTCTCCTGGACTCAGAATATAAAACTACTTCAAAAATTAAAATGCAAAGGACAAAAAAGCTAAAAAGCAAATAGATTGCAACCTTCTAAGATTAAGACATACATTCCCCTTGTATATAATTAATATAATTCCAGAATGGGATAGGACCTATCTTTATCTATTAGTTAGTGATAAGATGCATTTATTATGCAAGTCATTTTAAGCTCTACACATTGATATTGAATTTAAAATATGATGTAACATTGTCTTCAAATCAGGCTTCTCCTTCTATGCTTGCTCTAACTTTAATAGATATATGTAGCATGCATATTTATAGTTATATATTCATATGAATTATCATTATTCATGACTTGATGTTTTATAATATTATTAATTAAGTAAGTAATTAATTAGGTTTTTTATAAAATTTGTATTGTATAAAACCTTAGACCCATTAATTAATTAATATACATATTCTACGGCATCAGTACATTTATATATTTTTGTATCGGTGGAAGAAATATATATATTGATCAATTGATTATCCAGTTTGGACAGTTTAAAAATTATTATTAATTTTATAGGTCATTTATAGTAATCAAACAATGTGCAATAGGGGCAGAAAGAAATTTTGGACAGCATTTTTTCAGTTTTCTTAATATACATCTTTAGCTATGTGGGAGAACTAAAAGAAAATGTTGCCGCTTGATCTAGTTTAATAGATATATGTAGCATGTATATTTATAGTTATATATTAGATAATTGCTTATCTATTTATGAGTGTTATAATTTTTAATTCTTCATATTCATTGTATTAATATTGATTGTATAATTTTTTTGATAAAATGTTTAAATTTCTTTTATTTATTGAACATGTAATGAAAAATAGAAGAAACGATCATAGCCTTATATTATATAATAGTTCTATCATCAATGAAGCATGTGGTATTGAGTATAATCGAGGACTGGAAAAGGTAATTAGAATTAAATAGGAACGACACATAAAGAGTTTGAGAATAAGTTATATAGAGTCTTCCATCTGAACAGAAGAAGGAATAAAATGATGATTATATATAGATATCCACAACTTGTACAATCAATACTTGTAAAATATAAACATGTTCTAATTACTGATGATGAGGACATGGAGATAATATTTTAAACTATCAATTCACATCTATTTTTATCAGGTACGGAGTTGTACATAGATGTGCAATCCATTGAAGATCCTTCCTTATTTATGAAAGTGATATTATAAAGCAATTACTCGAAATGTAGCAACAACTCATATCAATGAACATGTTATTTATATTATAGTCCAAATATAAAGAATAGTGTTCCAGCTAATATTAGTTCAAGATATATAGATGACCGTTTCATATTATAAACAGTGATGTACTATAGAGTATTATCAAATAAGCATCACTATATACAGTTGTTAATGATATGATTCATCTTGATAATTAACTTTTCATGAAGATAATATAGCAAGTAAAGATGATGTAGAAGATGAAGCTTAAGAAACTGGTCCATCTCATACCGTAGAAAGCCCATATAACATAGCTATTTAAATTATGCTATATTGAAGCTTTTCCAGAACATTCACTCAAGTTGATTGGGTAGCTACTAATATGTCAATATATTCTTTACCGTAATCACAATTTGTTATTTGGGAAAGAGATAAAGAGTTACATAAATGACTCCATTTTTTAGATAAGATAAAATATAAACTGCAGTAAAGCAGTACTCAATTAACAAGCATCACGAATTTAAGGTTATTGAGTCAGAGCCCAAGCTGTGGATTATGAAATGTAAGAATAAAGACTTAGGATTCTAATAGATGTTGAGTGTAATGAAGTGGCATGATTACTTTAAGATCACACGATATATTAATCCCCATACATGCATATACGCTATGATATCTCAGGATTATTCTAGGTTGGACTCCATCTTAATTATTAATGAAATACATGATCTGGTGAAGGAACTACCTACAATTTCCATTGCTGGACTTCGTGTAGTGATAAAGAATATATTCAATTATATATCTACTTATAAAAAGTTATGGGGTGCCAAATAAAAAATAATAGCTATGGTATTCGATGATTGGGATAAATCATATAAATTATTGTCCAAGTGGTTGCATGCTATAAAGAAATTAATCCCATTTTTGGATGGAATTCATTAGTAATCCTACAGATCATTAGCATGTATGCAATTTGACTATATTTTTTGAACTTTTGCATCCTCAATTGAAGAGTTTACGTATTGCCGACCTGTAATTAGTATTGATGCTACGTTTTTATATGGAAAGTATAAAAAGAAGTTAATGATTGCAACTGCCATTGATGGTAATAATCAAATTTTAACTTGTATTTACTATAGTAGATAAAGAGTCTATTGATACCTAGGATTGGTTTCTAGCTTGCATGAAAATTTTTATACCTCATGTTAGAATATTTGTCTAATTTTAGATTGGCATCCTGGTATATTAGTTGTAATGAAAAATGAGCATCCGGTTGGCAACCACTAAATGCATATCATATTTATTGCTTGCATCATATGGCAAGTAACTTCAATATAAAATTTTCTGATTCAAAATAAAGGGATATAGTCAAAAAAGCCAAAATGCAAACATAACTCAGAAAGTTTCATAAATATATGAGAAATATTTAAAAAATAATGTAGAAGCTATCAATGGCTGAGTGGTATCCCTTTAGAGAAAGGGACATGTGCACATGATGGTGATTGAAGGTATGGAATGATGATCACTAATCTATCAAAGTGTTTTAATGGAGTTTTCAAAAATATTTAATTTCTATCAATAATTGCATTGGTTCAATTGACATTTTTTGGACTTCCATCATACTTTGATGGTACGGTCAACATGCCCAGACAGTTGATGCAATTGATAGAAATAAAAGATTTACTCCTTTCATTACAAGTCATATAATTGCCAGGCAAGCTAAAGCCACATCGCATACTATTAAAATTTGATAGAGCTCAGGCATATTTCAAATCTAGATGGTGATGCATGGACCTTACATGAACAAAGGCAACAATGCACAAGTGATTATTATAACTATTTGTTTAATAACTAATCCATGGTATATAATTTATAAGTTAATTAATGTTATACAAAATTATAGATCATGAGACTTTCAGAGTGTACATGTACATATAAAAAATGACAGTGCTATAATTTACCTTATTTACATGCCATGGTTGCATGTGCACATGTTGCAATTGATGTTATAGATATATTAACTGATGCTACACTTTAGAAGATTATCATTAGACTTATGTACCTCAATTTCAACCAATTCCATACCAAGAATATTGGTCACAACTTGGTAAAGGTAGTATCATTATACCAGATAAATCATGATTATGGCAAAAGGATAGACCATGATCTTCTAGACTTAAGAATGACATTGATTTGAGGGAAATCGGTGAAATCGGTAACAAATGTAGGTGTAGAATCTATCAATAGAAAGGGCATGATAGATGGTCATATCCAACAACTAGAAATATAGATTTGTTATAGCATACTGTCTCTGTGCTATGTATTTTTAGATACATTGGGTTAATCTCTATTTACATGTCATTAGTTTATTATGTATGATATAAACTCGACTAATGGGATTTATGCTTCCATATTTATATCCAATTAATATGCCATGATAGGAGGTAGATGCATCATCGAGAATGATTTTTAACTTCATTGGATCCTATTACTAGCTATCTATTATATATGTATGAGTGTTGTTTTACTTCATGTGTTTGAAAGTTCTTGTTCTCATTTTAAGTGTATTTTTATTCCCATATGACACAGGCTTTGTTTGTTGATGTACTTGGATTTGTGCTATTATTCAACATCCATTTTTTTGATTATATTTGAGTTGTATTGTAAGCTACTGTCGTACTTTAATCTTCCTTTATATTTTTGTCAAATCTATTTTTTTATGTATTGAAGTTCATGGTTACGTAATAAATAATAAAAATTTTTATGAATTTGTATATATATAAAAACTGATAAATAATATTTCTTTAATATATGCAGCATATTATAGACATGGATCCCGGTCCATCAGATCACTTAATATTATATGATTAGGATATCCATCGATTATCTTTAGTATGTGATAGTCAGGAGGAGGCTATTTTTTCGTAGTATCAATATAAGGAGCTAGTTATGCATAGGTCAATACCATTGGACAAGCATATAGTTCCTTACCTTTAATAGGCAGGATTCTATGACCTTGCTTGTATAGGATATATACAACTAGATTGGTATTTGATTACGATGTTCATGGAGCAGTGGCATCTAGAGACACATGTTTCATCTACCACTAAGAGAGTGCACCATTACCCTCCAAGATATCACCATCTAGTTGGGTTAGCAGTTGAGTTGATGGTTTATCGATAATAAACATCACATGAGTGGATTGGGATTAGCTTTGTCAGCATTTATTAGGAGTCATTCCACCACAGGGTAGACTATATGGATCATGTCTAAGAATGGCCAAGCTAGTAGAGCAATTTCATAAGTTAGCCAATGATGCTGATGAGATAGCAATGCAACACTGTTCTAGAGCTTATATTTTATAGCTTTTGGATGGATGTTTATTCATGGATAAGTCAAGAAATTTGATGCATCTCATGTTTTTACCCCTACTTGAGGATTTTGAGACTATTCAGCATTACAGTTGGAGTAGTGCAGGCCTTGCATGGTTGTACAGAGAGATATGTAAGGTGAGCAAGAGAGATGTTCATGATATAGCTAGACCTCTGTTACTACTATGCTATAAGCTTGGGATAGATTTCTGATGATAGCATCTTGTAAATTAGCTTGGCAGGTTGCAGATCCTGTGGTGGATCTAGATGATGGTAGAGCTAGATTACCACAGGATCCATAAGGGTTGAGGTGAGCATTAAATTTTATTGATATTTATGATTAATGATTATTGCCGCCAAGATCGTCATGGCCTGTAGCTAAAGTCGAGGTCGGAACGCGCTCCTATCGCTCAGGATCCTATTCAATCGCCCGGACCTGCAAAACAGAGTCAGTCACCTAGGCCGGGGATTCCGACGAGGGCACTTCGATGGTCAAGTCAGTAACGATCTAGGAGAACAGATCCTCCTGGTCGAGCCCCGAAGATGGACTCCATGCTAGGAGGAGAATTTGTGATGTGAGAGAGTGCGAGTGGGCCGAGCACAAATTGCGGGAGTGACAGCAGAGGAGAACTCGAGCTGGGTGGCTGTGTCCATCTAGACCCCTCCTAGGGGTTTCGCGGTAGCCCCGAGCGTTGTCTTCCTGTATGCTGCCCCCTTCTTGCTCGTTGGACCTCACTCGTTTGATTCTTGCTTGAACGTGTTCTTGAGAAGCTTACCCCGTTTGAATCTGAGAGCCCCACTTTTTGTTGGGGGTGTTGCGTGCCGCTTACCTCGGGATCTTTCCCATGCTTGTAGGCACGTGCGGCGATGTTTCGTGCCATGGACAGGTTGCCTTTCCATTATTGGGGTATGGAAGCTACCATTTATGCTGACATTCTTTATGGTTGCTCCATTTTGGATAACTTAGTAGAGCCTCGATCGACGGGCCACCTCCTGGATCCGGATCCACTGGTTGACTTCTAATTTTGGAGGGTGCAGCCGGTTGGTAGAGAATACAGAGCCTTAATTGAAGGATTCCTTTCGTTTTGGTGTAAGTGGCTGCTGGGGTCATCATAGCAGCCTGGCGGGCATCTTTTCGTAGTCCTCGGGCGTTTGGTCGTCATCCAGGGGGAGCGATGGACTTGCTGGCTGCAGTTCTCTTCATCCGAGGTGGGACCGATCTGGAGAGGTGGAGCTCGATTTCGGCCTCGATGTCTCGACCCGAAGGGAGCGCGGCTGAGCGAAGGAAAGGCGAAGCTTGACTTCAGCCAAGGAGTCTTTGACAAGAAGGAGCACGAGGGAGAGAGAGATGGAGCTCAACTTCGGACTCAATGTCTCGACCGAGAGAGTGCGGCCGGGAGAAGGAGCAGCGGAGCTCGGCTTCGACCTCGGCATCTCGACCCAGAGAGAGCATGGCGGGGTGAGAGGAGTCCGGGCTGAGACGTCCCACGTGGCAGCTTTTTCCAACGTGGCATCTAACTAGGGTCCCACGTCAGCGATCCCACCACATCATTTACCCCCCACTCCCGATAATGCTAGGACTTCTCTAGAGGTATTTTGTATATGAAATTAAAACTACAACATCATCATGAAGTACCCTCCTTGATATTTTAATTTCACCTAAAATGAAATTCTGTGGAGAGAGAAATAAAACCGAGAACAAGGACCTATTAGTGCTAAAAATAGAAAATTGAAATCTTTTTTATTGTCTTGCTTTCTCTTGGTATTGATTCTTTTTGCTGGATGTTTCTTGATGGCACAAGGAAAGAGGGAGGCTAAGGAGAGATAAAAATATATGGAGAATTAGAGATCCTTTTAGTCTATTAACCTTAGATTTATATGAAGGACCCTTTTATAGACCAAAGGGTTCTCCTAATCCAAATAGAACTTGAAACATAAATTTAAATCCAATTATAATTCTTCCAAGGCTAATTTTTATGAGAGCACTTTCCAAGTCTATGTATATCAATCTTGACCCACTCTCACACCAACTTAGATTCAAACCCCATCCAACATTGAATTAGCCCCTTCAAGATCCAAAAACTAGACCTCGAGCCTGTGGAGGGCCGAACTTCTATCCTAGGATCAAACTAGTCCTAGTCCTAGGATCCATATTGATCCTAAACTCTTAGAGTCATCATCATGACTCCTCTTCTAGCCTTCCAAGGCTTGGAAGCACCACCCCCCATACTAGTCTCTCTAGCCATTCCTAATCCAAAGACCATCTCGATTCACGACGAAGAAAATGGATATATTTCTACACTACGATCTCTAATCCAATCAACTAATAGTTGGTCATAGTAAAGATGGATACATTGCTATACTACCATCTCCTGTCTGATTGACTAATAATTGGTTGCAGTAAGGATGGGTGCATTTCTACACCACCATCTCATATTTGATGAACTAACAACCAATCATAGTAAAGATGGATGCTTTTCTATATCACCATCTTCTATTCAGTCGACTAACAATTGATCATAGTAAAGATGAGTGCATTTCTACTCCACCATCTCCATCTCCTATCTAACCGACTAATAGCCAATTATAGTAAAGATGGACATATTTCTTTACCACCATCTCCTATTCGATAGACTAATAATCAGTTGCAGTAAAGATGGATGTGTTTCCATACCACCATCTCCTATTCGATCGACTAGCAACTTGATTGATGATCATGGCTGCATCCTTAAACCATCTCCTCCATCGAACTCTCTGAGCCTTTGGCCAACTAATAATCGGGCCGATGACTGAATCCTCGTACTGCCATCTTCCTTGAGTATCACTCTCCTTGATTGACTAATAACCTAGTCAATGAAGGTGGCTGCATCTTTGGACCTCCATCTCCTCCATTGGACTCTCTGAGCTCTCGGTCGACTAGCAAATTAGCCAAGAAAGATGGCTACATTTTCGAACCTCCATCTCCTCCATCAAACTTTCGAGCCCTTAATCGACTAACAACTTGATTGACAAAGATGGCTACACCCTCGTACCTCCATCTTGTATGGGTCTCATTCCTCTCGATCGCTTCAAAACTGGCCGACCAAATGGCTGCATCCCCATACCTCTATCTTCCTTTGATCTCACTCTTCTTAATCCTTCATAACCGGTTGACTAGATGGTAGTGTCCTTGTACCTTAATCTTTCTTGAGTCTCACTCCTCTCGATAGACAAATAATTGGTCGACAAGATGGTTGTATCCTCAAAACTCCATCTTCTTTAAGTCTCACTCCCCTTAGCCAACTAATAATCGGTTAACCAGGTGGCTTCACCCTTGGACCTTTATCTTCTCCGAATTTCACCCCCTTAGTAACTTCACAACTGGCTGATCAGATGGCTGCATCATCATGCCTTCATCTTTCTCAGGTCTCACTCCCTTTGGTTGCTTCACAACTAGCCAACCATAATGTTGCGCTCTCATACCTCCATCTTCCTTGGATCTCATTTCCATCAGTTCTTTCATAACTACTCGACTAGATAGCTCCCACATCTTATCTCCAATGAAGCTTGAATAGCTGACTAAAACTCAACTACAACAAAATATAGACTTAGGCTCTAAGGCACAAAAGCCACTATAGGTAAAGGCCAAAGAAATGATTTTACTCCTTTCATCCAGAAATGATAAAGCTCAATCACTCGGCAATATTCTGGACTTAAAAATGGGGATAATATTGTGGCTATTTGATTAAGCCTCGATCAAAGTGACAACTAAGCTAGAGCAGGGGTGGATGATTAAGTATTGACAAGAATGCTAGACGACCAAGTATGGACAGGAACACTGGATGACCAGAGTGTCCCAATTCTGAGAAATCTATGGGAAAGTGTCTATTCGCACCAACTATTACACTAACTAAAGAATAGATGGCCATAATTGAGTAATTGCAAGCCTTTAGACTGAGCACTTGATTGGTATTAACTACTTATACCAACTACTTACTTCGAACCGATTAGTTACCTAAGTAAACCAAGTCGAGTGCACTTAGATACGGGGCCAAGCCCCTTATTTGGTAGAGTAGGTAGGTGATGATCCATCCGATTATAACTATGTTAGCACAGGCATGGTGGACAAAATCTCAACAGATTTTACCATCATAATAGAAAGGTATTAATAAAAAAAATCTAGAGAACAAGATCCCACCATCTCACCAAAATTTATTGCATATATTATAGCAGACTACCTTCCAATTAATATTTAGTTACTCAATGTAACTCTATAAATTGGTGAGAGGACCCTCGACTAGGTAGGTCTTCACACCCCTCTCTACATGCTCATTCTGGTATTTTTATGGCTATGGCTCTTAACTCCGGCTGCTGTAACCCATCTTATTCTTTTCATTGACTTGAGTATTAGAGGGTCCCCCATTAGTGACCCCAACTCAAGGACTATTCTTATAGGTCCTTACCAGCTAGTTGCCAAGAGCATCACTCATTCCCATTGGAAAAGCTTTGGAGATCCTTGCTCATTGCCAAGATCCCGATGGAGGGTGATTTGATACAACAAGAAGTATCAATTAAAAATTAAAGATCAATTGGTCTACAAATTGATGCTTCTAATGATATGTTTGTGGAACTTATCAAAGGTTGGGTGAGATAAAAGAAAAGAGAGAAATCATTAAATAAAACCCTAGTCTCTATTATTTACCATAGCAAATTTCCACCGTAAATGAAAAAAAAGTTGTGATAGCATTATCCACATGGCTTGCTATCATAAAAACACTATTTTATACCACGAGATTCAATTGCCATCACAACTATCAATTAAAATTCCTCTCTTATTCACTAAGGTGGTTTGCAGTCACAACTAAACTTTTTATGATGGCAAAGCAACCATCGCAAATAGTCCCATTGCAGATATCCATTTTTCTTGTAGAAATAATCATATTTCAAACTAGTTCTAAATTTTATAAGGTTTTACTAATTAAATTCTATTAGGATTCAAGGTGGGTTAAATGCTCAAAAAAATCTAACTGCTATTCCTATGTTTGATGGTTAAGTCATTTAGGGATGTAGGATGGCACTTAGCCTTTTTTTTTTTGATGAGCAAAGATGGAGAGAGTGGGGGTGACCAGCGTAACTACCCCCACTAGATGTGACCATAAGGGCCCCTACTCTACTAGGTAATGTTCGATACAGGATGACTGGCTCAACCCTCCCCATCTCCACAAAGGTAGTTAAAAGGCTAAAAATGGCACTTAGCCTTTCAACTACCTTTGTCATATTATGAAATATATATATAAGCTAGACTTGGCTCCTTTTGCTTGGATTTGGAGCCAAATCCAGTTAAATTCTCCATCATCTAATTTGCACAGGTCTCCATGCAGTAAACTAAAAAATAAATAATCACTTTTTATCTATTTGGATTTATGTTTATTCTAAAATATTTATGTTTATTCTATTTGGATTTTATTATTCTGGAGCATTTGTGTTTATAATTGAGAGATGAAAAAGTGAACCATCTCATCATCATTAATAGTTCTGGTAATCATTAATACACTATTAATGAGAGTAAAAAAAAAAAATATTATTCTCGAGTATTTTTATTTATTTTATTTATTTTTCCCATAATAAACATAAATATTCTAGAATAAATATAAACTTTAGATAGAATAAACATAAATTCTTTCAGAATAAATAAAAATCTTTGCAGAATAAAGATAAATTAGTTCAAAATAAATACAAATAGAATAAATAGAAATACTTCAAAAAAAATATAAATCCAAATAGATAGAAAAGTGACTATTAACTTTTTAGTTTGCTGCATAGATATCTATGTAAATCAAATGATAAGGAACTTGACCTGATTTGGCTCCAAATCCATTTAAAAGGAGCCAAGTCTAGCTTTATATATATATATATATATATATATATATATATATATATATATATATATATATATATATATTATTGTTAGGATCATGCCCATGGTAGTGACCGAAGTCAAGGATCATTTGCATTGGTAAAACTAGTAGTGATACCCACAATGTGTATAACAATCTCCTATGGACTGTCTAAGATAGGATGGCTAGCTATTGGGATAGTTGGGGTAAGCTCTAGGCTTTTATAGATGCTCCAAGGATCTGCACTTCCCTATGGAATCCTTAGGGTACCCTCTTGACTCAGCTGCCATCTTCATCCTATGGGTTTGTTTTCCCAATAACCTGTCCATTATACGCAAGTTGAAAGTTGTGATCATGTTCTTTTGTAGGACTATGATGGATGCTATGTTAGTGTTTTTGATCAAAGGAATGCTTTTGGAGAAAGATAGAGAGAGATCTTAAAAATTTTGCTTGATTGATTGATTGCTTCATGTTCTTTCTTATGACCCCTTAGCTTCTTCACATTGATGTACATCATATAGACTTTCATACAAAAGACTTTTAACATTCTCGAGACTTTAGATATTAATGTAACCTCCTCATTTAACTCAACTTCTAATTATGACATATTATCTTCATGTAACCCTCTCATTTAACTTAACTTATAATTATGACATATATCTTCATGTAACCTTCTCATTTAACTCCTAGGCTCATTGTATTTGGCATTCAAAGTCCAAAGGTCACACTTCAACACTCCTCTTTGATCATTGAAATTTGAAGTCCCAAACTAATGCTGCAATGGTTGAATGACTTGTATGCCAATGGCTTTGTTAGTATATCTATAATTTGCTTCTCTGAGCTGCAATGTTGCAAGCTAATTAGATATGAGCTTTCTACTTCTCTTAGAAAATGATACTTCACTTTCATGTGCTTGGTTCTGCCATGGTCCACTGGATTTTTGGCAATTCCTATTGTGACTTACTATCACAGTATATAATTGGTGGTCTTGTAACTGCGACTATCAGGTTCTCAAGTATTTTTCTTAGCCAAATTGCTTGATTTGCTACACTTGTTACTGCTATGTACTTGCTTCTGTAGTAGATTGAGCAATGGTTCTTGCTTCCATCAGTTCCAACAAATTTCTCCTTAACTCAAAAAGAAATAATAGTCACTTGTAATTTTCATATCATCCATAATGCCAGCCGAATTTTAGTCCATTAAGCCAATCAATTATGCTTCCTTGTTGGTTTCATATTTAATTTCCAAGTTCCTAGTACCTCTCAGGAATCTAAGAACTCTTTTGGTAACTCCCATATGTATGTCTACTGGTGATTGCATGAATCTTGATAACAAGCTTGCTGTGAACATCAAATTTTGCCTTCTTATTATCAAGTAGAGTATACTACCAACTAGACTTCTATATTGCTTGGAATTGCTCAATGGTTCATGGTTCACCATCTAATTTGGGTAACTTCAAGTTTATGGGTAGTGGAGTAGTTGTTGACTTGCAACTCTCCATTTAAGATTTTTTCAAGATATTGGTTGTAAATTCTATTGTGAAATGAAAATTCCTGAGCGATCTTGTTGGATTTCCATCCCTAGAAAGTATCTCATTTCTTCTAAGTCAGACATCTCATATTCTTGCTTAATGTTGTTGAAATTATGAACATCTTCTTCATTACTTCCCGTCACTAAGAGATCATCCACATAGAGTGAGATAATGAGGACTTGATCACTTTTTTACTTAACATACAAGGTTGGTCATTAGGACTCCTCCTGAATCCTTGATCGATGAAGTAGGTGTCAATGCTGCTATACCAAGCCCGTGGGGCTTGCTTTAGACCATAGAAAACTTTCTTGAGTCTATAGACCTAATTATCCTTGCCTCTTATGATGAACCCTTCAAGCTACTCCACATGGACATCTTCCACTAAGTATCTATTGAAAAAAGTTGACTTGACATCAAGCTGATGAACTCTCTATCCTTTTTGGGTTGCTAAGGACAACAAGAGTCAAACTATGTCAAGCCTTGCAGCTAGAGCAAATGTCTCTAAATAAATCAATATATGCCTGCTATGCATAGCCTTTTGCTACAGGCCTGGATTTATGTTTGTTGATGGAACCATTAGGATTCAGCTTTGTTTTATAGATCTATTTGACTCCTATGACTTTTTGCTTATCTTCTCTTGACACCAACTTCCAAGTCTCATTTTTCTCGATCATTTTGATTTCTTCTCTCATGGCTTGTCGTAATTCTTTATGATTGGATGCTTTTTAAAGCTTTTAGGCTCAAATACTATAAATCTACAAACATCTACTCTATTTGTTGCTTGATATATATCTGCCAGCAGTCCAGTCCTCAAAACTGGTGATTATGGAGATGAAACTATAACTGGAAATGATGGTGGTGCTCTAGGAGTTATGTTTGGAGAAAAGTCAGTATGGTCCCTATCACTGTAATTGTTGGGGCTACTACTACAATTGTTGTTGTTATTGCCATTATTGATGCTCAACTTTTTATTGTTGTGATAGTTACTGACCTCCTATCAATATTAGATGTGCTTCAATTCTAGATTGCATCTTCATCAAACTTGACATCTCTATTGATTAGAACTTTTTTAATTTCTGGATCATATACTTTGTACCCTTTTATCTAAGTGCTATAGCCTAGAAAGATGCCTTTCACTAACTTATCTTTAAGTTCTGTTCTCTTTGCATCTGGAACATGGATATAGCAGGTTAATCCAAAGACTCTCAGATGTTTAATAATAGGCTTGTGATTATAAAGGCTTCAAATGGAGTTTTCTTCTTGACTATTTTGGTAGGCAACCTACTGAGAAGATAGATTGTTTTGCCAACTACCTCTATCCAAAAAGACTTAGGAAGATTCTTCTCTGCCAACATGCATCTAGCCATCTTCATGATAGTTCGGTTCTTCCTTTTGCATACACCATTATACTATGGAGTGTAGGCTATTGTGAGTTGATGTTCTATCCTAGATCTGGTGGCTAATGCCCTAGGAGGTGCTAAAGCTCTACGACTCCTAGTACGGCCGGAAGGACCAAAGGTGGGTACAACCCTAGAAGATCTAGTGGAAGGAGGTGAAAGACGATTAGCTGGTGCAATAAGATCCGGTGTGGAGTCAACCAAGGCAGTAGCAGGAGCTGGTGTAGTAGGAGGATCTCGACTGACTACCTCATAAGCATCGGCACCGCCAACACTGTCGCTGTCACTGCCCACTACCTCTATATCTCTGTCAACATCCTGATCACCACCCTCAGCATAATCAGCATGGTCGCTCTGGTGATCGTCGCCATCATCATCATCATCATCATCGTCAGATCATGCAAGTGTAGGGGCTGCCGGAGGTATAAGGGATCTCAACAGACTCTTAATGTGAGAGAATCCCTCCTCCATGGATCTGCGAATCTCAGCATGCTCCGAGGTAGTATATGCTCGTAGAAGCTCGACCTCGCTACGTAGCTGAGTCACCTCATCTCTGATCTCTGTAAACTATGCTCTGGCATGCTCCTCAAAAGATAGTCCTGTAGATGGTGGTGGAGGAGCTGAAGTGTCAGGAGACAGGTGCTTTGCCTGTGTCGATGGTACATCTACTGGAGGAAGAACTGCTAGCTCAGATGGTCTAGCCTCAGCCTCTCAAATCTTGTCCTCCTCATCTGGCTCCTGGCCAGACTCTCTGCGAAACCATCGACCTCCAACCATCCTGTATCCCATCCGGTGCAATGACCTCGTCATACACATCCATGTGTAGTATCTCCTTGGGGATCTCCCCCTCCAATGATACTCCACATGCTCTGAAAAGTCAGGTCAGTGCCATGCCGTATGGCAAACAGTGTCGGCGCTGAGTGGCAGCATCATACTGTGTGCAGCATCAAAGTGGGTATATCTATATGTCTCTTCTCAATCAGACTAGTCATCACCATCAACTCCCTCTCGGTGATGAAGTCGAATCTGCCAGTCTTCGATAGTAGGATCCGTGCAGCAATATGGTGCAACAGGCGCATCTCTAATGACAACTGGTTCGCGGTAACCACTGATATACCGCGAACATCCTCTCTCTCAAGGATGCACCTAAATGCCGCCTCTCTATCATCCACTGAAAAAGCACAGACTCCTCTCCGGGGTATCTCCCATACACGGCTCAGAAGCTCATCAGTCAAAGAGATCTGAATACCCCTGACAGATGTCGTCCATAGTAGTCGTTGATAGTCCAGTGCACCATAGAACTTCCTCACTAGGTGAGGATAGTACCTCTCTTGCATGGTGCAGAAAGGTACTAGTCCTGCATCAGTGAGTATCTGTCTAATACCAAAGTGGTGCCTGTCGAAGCACTGCAAGTCAACTCTCCTCCCTGAAGCTACAAACTTCCCTGTCATCCTCTCTGTAGGAGGGAGCTCGGTGTGGCTGTACTGCTCAGCTGTGCTGAATCAAATCTGGCCTTCGACCTCCTCTCAGTTGCATGACTGGGCTTCTCCCCAACTGCAAGTCTCTTCCTAGGACCCATTATAGCCAACTGACCAGGAAAAAAGGAAGAAAGGCTTAGAACAAGGGACTGGCTACAGGATTGAGATTAGAATAATGTTCAGATAGGTTTCGAAAACCATAATCAACAATGTTTGAAAAATTATAAAAATAATATTGTAGAAAATATATTTTGATTAAATGATAAACTTTTGAACAAAATTTGTAGAATATATTTTTGTTTGGTAGAGCACATTTGAATCTTTGGAAAAATTATTTTTGTAAGGTCTAAAAATCAAAAACCATGGGATTTGGGTTTTAATCACTTAGGGTTTTAGCAAATAGGCGAAAATGTCGCAAATGTATCACAAAAAAACCTTTCCAAATCGTCAATAAATGGATTTAGTAAGTTTTATTTAGATGAAAACCCAATTTATTTCGTCGTCCAAAATTAATGAAACAGTATTTTTATGAAAAAGGGGTGAAAACGGCCAAAAGATGAGATAAATCCGAGAAAAATAAGTTTAAAATACTATTCCCTCGAATGGAGTTTTAGAAATCCACTAAAACATACAAAAATACGGTTAGATTCATGAAAAATACTCGGAAAACCCAAAACATGGTTGTTTGGTTCGAAAACAACAAAATTAAAAACAAAGAAAAATAAAATGAAATTAGAAAAGGGAAATACCTGATTTGTGAAGGATTGAGGGATGAAAGGATGGATTTGGACAGAGGGGACCACTGTTCCAAGAAATCAGTGGGGAAAAAATTTCAAAAAACCTTTGTTCGATCTGTTTAAAACAGTTTCAGATTCGCAAGTGTCGATACTTCGGATATGTCAAGTGTCGACACTTGGTCAGGTGTCGACACTTGACACTTTCCAAGTGTCGACACTTGGCCAAAAAAAATCGAGAAAATCCAGAAATTTTTTTTAAAAATAGAAAAAAAATTTGATAAAATTTTGGGCTTTAATCAATAGGTTTTGAGCTTTAGAATTAAGTAAAATTGATACTAAGAGAGTTCTAGGAGAATGGATCAATGACACCTAACTCTCTTCTAATCAGACAGAACCTATCCTCACTCAAAGGCTTTGTAAACACATATGCTAACTAATCATTAGTACAAACAAAATCAAGAATTACATTAGAGTTTTGTACATTATCTCTTATGAAATGATGTCTTATTTCAATGTGTTTACTTCTTGAATGTTGCACAGGATTTTTAAATAGGTTGATTGCACTAGTATTGCCATCTTATGGGTGTCTTAGTTAGTTAATGCCAAAATCTTCGAGTTGTTGTTTGATCCAGAGGATTTGAGCACAACAGCTCTCAGCGCTATATATTCGGCTTCTGCCGTAGATAGAGCAACTGAGTTCTGTTTTTGCTACTCCAAGAGATCAAATTTACTCCAAGAAACTGACAGGTTCCACTAGTACTTTTACGATCAAGTTTACACCCAGTAAAGTCAGCATCAGAATAAGCAATTAAATCAAATGAAGAATCTCTAGAGAACCATAAACCAATTTCAATTGAGCCAGATAGATATCTAAGTATGCGTTTAACAGCCAAAAGATGAGACTCTTTAGGGTTAGACTGATATCTAGCACACATACAGACACTAAACATGATATCTGGCCTACTGGCAGTAAGATATAACAATGAACCAATCATGTCACGATATAATTTTTGGTCTATAGACTTACCTGATTCATCCTTGTCAAGTCTACATGTAGAGCTCATAGGGGTACCTAATGGCTTAGTGTTCCCATCCCAAACTTCTTGAGTATTTCTTTTGTGTATTTTGTTTGGTTGATGAAGATCCCCTCTTTGGTTTGCCTTATCTGGAGTCCGAGGAAGAAATTCAGTTCTTCCATCATGCTCATCTCGAACTCACCTGCATTAATCTTGCAAAATCTTGACAAAGAGTTTCATTAGTAGCACCAAAAATATTATATCATACATAGATTTGTACTACTAAGAGATCATCATTTTTTCTTTAAAAATAATGTTTATCTACATTACCTCTAGTAAAATCATTTTTCAGCAAAAGGAGCTTAAACGATCATACCAAGATCTTGGAGCTTGTTTCAATCCATATAAAGCTTTATGAAGTTTATAAACATGATTTGAAAATTCAGAATTTTCAAAACCAGGGGGTTGCTCAATATAAACTTCTTCTTCAATTAATCTATTTAAAAAGGCACTTTTAACATCCATTTGATATAGTTTAAAATTCATGAAGCAAGCAAAAGCCAACAATAGCCTAATTGCCTCAAGTCTAGCCACATGAGCAAAGGTTTCATCAAAATCTATCCCTTCCTCCTGATTGTATCCTTTGGCAACTAGTCTAGCTATATTTCTAATTACTATTTCATTTTCATCAAGTTTATTTCGAAAAACCCTTTTGTGCTAATAATTGATGTGTTGAAGGCCTATCCACTAGTATCCAAACATTGTTCCTTTTAAATTGATTAAGTTCATCTTGCATATCATTTATCCAATTACTATCATATTCAGCTTCCTAATAGTTTTAGGTTCAATTTGAGATACAAAAGCTAAGCAATCACAAATATTTCTAAGAGATGATCGAGTACTTACACCTTTAGATGGATCACCTATAATTAGTTCTTTTGGGTGTCCATGAGCATACCTCCATTCTTTGGTAATGGATCAACAGTTGATGTATTTTCATCACCTTGTGCTTGATCTCCGTCAGTGTTTTGATCATCGTTCTGTTCCTTGGTAAGTCCTTCATTTTGTTTATTTCTTCAGTTTTCTTGTTACCTGTTTCATCAAAAAGTACATCTTCTTTTCTCGAAGATTTTTAGTTAGTTTCATCAAATACCACATGTATGGATTCTTCAACAAGTGTTCTTATGTTGAAGACCCTATATGCCTTACTAGATGTGGAGTAGCCTAGAAAGACTCTCTCATCTGATTTGGCATCAAATTACTCAAATTATCTTTGCCATTGTTTAAGATGAAACAACGGCATCCAAAAACATGAAAATAACGAATTGAAGGTTTTCTACCCTTCCAAAGCTCATAAGGGGTTTTTTTAAAATCGGTCGAATTAAAACTCGATTTAAAATATAGCATGCAGTATTTATGGCTTCCGTCCAAAAGTATCTAGGTAAATCATTTTTACAAAGCATAGTGCGTCCATTTCTTCAAGAGTTCTATTTTTTCTTTCTACTATCCCATTTTATTGAGGTGTCCTAGGTGCAGAAAAGTTGTGATGAATTCCATTTTCAATACAGAATTTATCAAAATCGGCATTTTCATATTCGGTTCCATGATCACTTCTTAAAGATACTACTGAAACACCTTTTTCATTCAAAACTCTTTTATGAAATCTAATAAATTCAGGAAACATTTCATCTTTATGTGCTAAAAACATAATCCAAGTAAAACGTGAGAAATCATCTACAATGACTAGACCATACTTCTTACCTCCCAAACTAGATGTTCTAGTAGGCCCAAAGAGGTCCATATGAAGCAATTCCAAAGGTCTAGATGTAGAGATTACTCCTTTGGTTGAAAGAAGAAGTTGTTGTTGTTTTCCAAGTTGATATGCACTGCAAATCTAATCTTTTTCAAAATTAAGTTTAGGCAAATACTTTACTAATTCTTTTTTCTAAGTTTGAAATTAAATGCATGCTTGCATGTCCTAGTCTACGATGCCAAAGCCAACTAGTTTCATCGATCTTGGCTTCCATTGCCACTAGACATTGACCTTTGAATAGGGAGATCATCAAGATCAACCATATAAATATTGCCTTGCCTATGACCGATGAACTTAATGCCATTGTCATCTAGACTAGAAACAATGCACAAGGAAGATTCAAAAACAACTTTAAAGTTTTTGTCACAGAACTGACTAATGCTAAGCAAGTTATGTTTTAAGCCATCAACATATAAAACATTATCAATATAAGAGGTAGGGGTGATATGGATTTTACCAATACCGATAATTTGCCATTTCCATTATCACCAAAAGTTACATTACCACCATTTTGATATGTGAGTGATGAGAACTGCTCCACATCTCCTATCATATGTCTGAGCAACCGCTATCAAGGTACCACATCTTTTCTTGTTGGTTGCAAGGCATACCTGCAATAAAGATCAAGTGGAGACTTTAGGTACCCAAGCCATCTCGGGTCCTTTTTGGTTAGTGGCATTGGTTCCTTTTGGAACCCAAATTTTTTAATGTTATTTAATTTTTTTATTGTACATATAAGATTTATGTCCTTTAATACCACAAGTATAGCATGTAATGGATGAAGATGCAGGCATAAAGAAATTTTTAAAGAGTTTCTATTTCTTATGAGTTCTGAATCCTAAGCCAGCTTTGTCAAATACTGCTCTTATTATTTAATAGTAAATTTAATTTTTCAGAACTGTAAGTAAATTTTCAATAAAAGATTTTAGTTTTTCGATTCTTCTATATCTTTTGTTTTCTATTAAATTTCTTTGCTTTGTTTTGATAATTTTTATTTGAAAGTAAGTCACTTTTCTTTTAAAGATATCATTTCTTTTCAAGTGCTATACTCTTATCATTTAATTTCTATTTGTATTAGAAGACATTCATTTTCATTTGAAAGGTTGTTATTGTTTTGGATAGATCCAAGTTTACTTCTTTAAATCCTTATGTTTTAATTTTAACTTTTGAAATTATATACTAGTTCATCAAAAATCTCATGAAGCATCAAAGGTAAATCATTTCAGTTTCAGAACATACCTCTTCTTGATCGGCCATCAGGCAGAAGTTTGCTTCCTCCTGCTGTTCTTCCTTAGAGCTGGAGTCTTCACTTTCACTCCAGGTTGCCATCATGGCTTTCTTTCTTAGCTTTCTTCTACTTTTTTTAATAAGGGGTAGTCTATATTGAAGTGCCGTGTTTTTTACACTCAAAACAGGTAGGCTGCTCCTTCTCCTTTTCTTTGTCTTTTTCTTGCGGCTCACCTTTCAGAGGTTTCTTCTTGTAATTTAACTTTTCTTTCCTCATGAACCTTCTGAATTTCCTTGCTAACAGAGCCGTTTATCTTCTTCGTCATCCTCTTCAGAGTCTTCGCTAGGTCCTCTTAGTAGTAGATTGAATGCGAGCTCATAAGTCATTAAAGAGCCCAGCAGTTGTTCCAGCGGGAGAGTGTTGACATCTTTAGCTTCTTCAATTGCAGTGACCTTTGCATCCCATGAAGCTGGCAGAGACCTGAGAAGTTTATTCACAAGTTCACCGTTAGAAATAATTTTTCATAGGCTTCTCATGCCATTCACAATGTTTGTGAACCTAGTATACATCTCACTGATAGACTTAGTAGGTTCCATTTTAAATATTTCATATATGTGAATTAGCATGTTGATCTTAGTGATTTTCACTTGGTGTGTACCCTCATGGGTAACCTCAAGTGTATCCCAAATCTTCTTAGCGGAGAGACAATTTGATATTCTATTAAATTCACTAGGGTCAAGAGAACAAAATAAGAGGTTCATTGCCTTAGCATTAAGCTCAATTTGCTTAATGTCGTTCTCATCCCAATCATCTTCCATTTTTGGAGTGAGAATGCCATTAATCATCATTGTAGGCTGATGAGGACCTTTTATAATAGTTCTCCACAGATTATAATCAAGTGCTTGAATAAATATGCGCATGCGTGTCTTCCAGTATGTGTAGTTTGTGCCATTAAAAAGTGGGGGTCGGTTTGAAGCTTGACCATCTACAATACCCATTCCTATTAGGGCTGCCATGATCTTTTACTCAAGATCCTTGGACCTACAAGAAAGTACCGGTGCTTTGATACCACTTGTTGCCCAGAAATGGAGCCCAAGAGGGGGGGTGAATTGGATCTTTTAAAAATTTAATACAATAAAATGTAGGTCCAGTGGTGATTGAGAGCAATAATAAATTTGATGCAAGATGATAGCAATAATTAAAGAGTACGAGAGGAAAAGAGCAATCATACACAAACACAAAGTGTATAATGGTTCGGTGCAAACCTAGCACCTACATCCACTCCCCAAGCCACCCTTGGGAATTCCACTATAATCCACACCAGATTACAGTTGACTTGTTTTTCACAAGGCTCACAAGTCAAAACCTAAGTTGATTTTGTCACTTAGGCTTACCAACAAACCTTGACACTTGTTTTGTCTTTGGGCTCATAAGTTAATCCTAGTTGGTTTTAACACTTTGGCTCACCAACAAACCACAATAACCTTCTTTCAAGACACCCTTGAAAGCAAGGTCAAATCACAATAAAAATAGATATGAAATTTAAAAGCTACAACAAACTCTCTTCAAGAGTAGATTGGAATCTTTGAAGCTCAAAAGGATGCTTTGTCTTCACTCTTCTTCAAGGTGCCTCTTTTTGGAATGAAGTAAGGATGAGCTTGTAGGCTTTTCAGTGGAATCAAGCTAGAAGAGGCTTTTGATGTGAAGTTTGGAGAGAATATTGGCTTTATGGCTTTTGAGTGGACTTGAATGCACTTGAATAGACTTCTCTTCACTTCTCTCTTGCTTTCTCTTCTTTTAAAATGAGGTTGGTGGAGCTTAAATACACCAAAAACTTCTAAAAACGGTTTGTGACCGTTGGTGCATTGGAAATAGCCGTTTGGAGCTTGAAAACCAAATTCTAAAAGCCAGAAAAATAGATCCGTTAGAGCTGTCAGGCTGCAAGTGTCGACACTTGGCTGTCAGGTGTCGACACTTGAACATTCAGGTGTCGACACTAGATGCACAGGTGTCGACACTTGACACAAAAATCTTCAAAATCACAAAGTTCTATATTTTCAAAATCTCAGGCCTTGAGTCGATAATTGGAACCTAAGTGTCGACACTTGGTGTCGACACTTGAATATAGGTGTCGATACTTTGCGTGCCAAGGATTTTTGTCCGTGCCAAATGCTGAAGTGTCGATACTTGACTGTCAAGGTATCGACACTTGAGATTGAAAACTTTCAGATTCAAGTATAAATACCTCGAAAACACAAATAAAAATTCATGAATACATAAACACATAATATTTAAACATTTATAAGCCCTTTTTCAATGAAGAGGATGCCCGGATTTGTGAGAATTGCTCCGTGCCATTATGTGCCATACACCATATGTTTTTGAAATTTTGAGGTGCTTTCTTCCTGAAAACTCACAATTTGAAATCCTCATTAGAATATAATATGCACTCAATGTTTTGTTATTCATCAAAATCACTGGGTGGAGCCAACAACTTTGATATTAGGACCTTACCTTAGGAGCCACTAGAAGAAAGCATAATTAGAGAGCCCAGTCCTGAATTTCATGAGCCAGAAGAGTTTATTAAGGTCTTGGTCTCTATAACCCAGTACCCTCAGGATAAATTCTCTCCTATAGTTCCCATTGAGAACCTTTTTCCTAAAATTAATGACCCATTCTTTCATTATGCAGACCCTGTAGACATACACCAATCTCATAAGGTTAACCTCATTAGTCTAGATCTAATCCTTGAAACCTCTTCTTACATCCTACTCCTTCTAGTCAATCCTGAACCAGTTTCTTATTTCATATCCTACTCAACTAACCCTGAACCCACATCTTATTTTCTGCCCTTTCCAGAAGCTTTTAGCATTCCTAGAACCATCAGGTTACATTTTGCTGAGATTACTAGGTTACATGAATCCTTAAAGCCCATCCTATTTACTTCCTATTTCTGGAAAACCCTCTGGAATCTGTTAGGAGTCCATTGTAAATTTTCTTGCACATGCTAAACTAGGGTCAAACCTAGAGAGCCTATAGTCTATTAGGCTTAGACCCAAAGGGTACAATCAGTCCATAGACCTGATCTATCTGTCCACACTTGCACTGACCTTTGTATAGCATTTTCATAAAGAAATTAGCCAAAAGATAAACCTAAGTAATGAACTATATAAAAACTTGGCTAATTCCCAAAAAAGAGCTAAAGAGTTTTCTGCAGGGGATATGTAATGATCAGGCTTAGACCTAAGTGGTTTTCTTCAAGGATTGTTAAGAAATTACATGCACGCAGAGCTGGACCATTCAAAATAATAAAGAGAGTTGGATCCAATGCTTATGTGCTTGAGTTGCCACCCGACCTAGGTATTAGTTCCACCTTCAATATTTTAAACCTTGTAAAGTATCGGGAGCTAGCAGTGATACCTAGCGAGCCCTTTGAACCTATCATTTCCCTTGAGAGTGAATCCATCCTAGAGTGTCCACAAACAAACTAGCCTATAAGTGATGAAAGGATTAAGCGAATCCTGGACGATCAAGCCATCAGTACCCGAAATAAAGGTTATCAGCGATATTTGGTCAGATGGCAAGGTCGGCCAAAATCTGAGAACTCGTGGATCACCCGTGCCTCAACCCAGACCTTCTTGAGCAGTATGAGAGCAGATCTGGCCTTTACTCGACGGGATCGAGTTCCTCCAATCCCGGGAGAATTGGTGGGGGCACCAGGATCAGACACAGATTACTAGGCTCTATCTGGCTTACTTAGTCATGTGTCATCTTTTTGTAATCAAGTAAGATGAGTCCCATAATAAGTTGAGACTAGTTAATTTGTCTCAACCCCAGTCCAGTCCATTGAGTCTTGTACATGTGCATGAGTCAGGTTAGAGTCCAATTTTTGTACAAGAGAAGAGGATACCCTATTTTAAAATTTCACCAGGTCTCATCCAGGAGCCAGAGGCATTCACATCAGCTTATTGGGGCCTTGTTTGTCACCCCAGAGTCTTAGATGCCCTCTAGATGCCTTCTAAATGCCCTGATTCCTTCCATATGCCAGATTCCTTCTAGATGCTCTGGAATATTCCAAATGCCAGGCTCTTCATGATTCCTAGAATATCCTAGCACCCCAAGCCAAGAAAATCCAAAGCCAAGAGCAAGGCCCAGGCACCCCAGAACCAAGATTCCAGGAATATGCTGATACCAGCCGCCCCAGCTTCCAG
Organism: Areca catechu; assembly: GCA_021397845.1. Lineage (NCBI taxonomy): Eukaryota > Viridiplantae > Streptophyta > Magnoliopsida > Arecales > Arecaceae > Areca > Areca catechu. The sequence goes on from JAHSVC010000043.1 coordinate 855,375, forward strand.
GGCCCATAAGCCCATACGCCCATGCCAAGGAGGATGCCCTTGGTTGCTGCCCCATGAGCCCAAGTTGACTTCAAGAGGGATTCAAGTGCTTTGACTGGTCCAAGGGAAGGAGGAGAAGTTCAAATGAAAGTAGGAGATCTTGTTTTAATTTCTTTCAAACTATGTACTCTTAGTTCTAGGAAAAATATGTAATCCTTCTCCCACTAAAAAACTTGTAAACCTATCCTAACTAGGAAGGAGCTACAATCCTAACAAGGAGAGAGCATGGAAACTCTATAAATACCCCACCTCTCTTCCTCTTGTAAGAATCAATCTTTTATGAAATAATATTCTGCTGAATTATTTTCAAAACTGGTGTTCTTGTGTTCTGGTTTTGATTTTGGTTTGTTCTTGTGCTTGGCTGACCCTTGTCCCTTACTTTCTTCCATGCCCCATGCAATCAGCCATGCCAAAGAAAGAAGCCCTAAGCCATCCCAGCAAAGAATCTGTTTCTTCTTCCAAACCACCATCATATGAAACCCTGATTCCCTTTCCTTCTTCCAATATTGTTTCTTTCTTTTGATTACTTGTTTTCTTGCTAACCTCTGATGCTTGCAGGATCCCCGAGGTGTCTCTCCTCCCCATAGGAGGCCTTCTTTGCTTTCATGACCGATCTAGATCACCTTCAAATTCGAGGACTACAGGCTTGTCTTCCAGGCACCATCCTGAGCGCTGAGAGATCCCTTCGTCAGCAAGTTTTGCAATCTCTGTATAGTACAATCATTCCCTCTCTTGATTTTTGATCTATTGAAGGTACGCTATCCTAAACTAGGGGTTTCTCAATTCCTGGGATCTTATCTTTTATTATTCTGGATGAGTTCTTTTGTGGGTATGTTTGTTTCTTTCATTACACGTCTGCCTGCAATTATTTACTTGATTTTGGATATTTAGTATACAAATTAAAATTCTAAAAAAATATTAAAAAAATTAGTTTACTATTTTTCTGCATCCCTAGGATCATCTTGCATCATCGGGCCTTAGACCAGGGCATGACAATAACCATGCTAAATTATTTAATCAACACTAAGCAAATTTTGATTAACACTAGGTATTAACAACTCATCAAAGATGCATTTGGTACCTTTCTTGCTTTGAATAGCAATGGTTCTTATATCTGTGACCTCAACATATACTGCATTTTTCATCTTTATGAACTCTTTGTAGTGACAAGGAGCTTTGTGCAAATCAATCACCTATATGTGAAACCCATTCAAATTTGTTTAAGTGCTTACTTTGAGAAATATGTGTATTATGTTCAACTAATTTTTTCTTATGTTGTATACTTAGTTCAAAAGGACAAAAAAAAATTGAGCCATCCCTACATGTAGATGAAGACTCATACTAGAAAGAATGGTAAACGTATAAATGATACTATTGTGGACTAGTTGTAAGTATTTTTTATTAGTCAATTTAACTATAAGTCTATCTTATTTTTTATTGTAATATTTATTTCTTGTAATTAATACATACATGTTTACTGGAACCAAAAGGAAATGTTTAAAGATGCAGAAGAGGATGAAGTATTTTTTAAACAGTTTGGCAAAGAAAGACCAGACATGATTCATTACTTAGGTATAGGACCAACTCCCAGTTCATTATGGGGCTCTAAAGAAACAAATGAAGTCTTGAAAAAGAAAAATAAGAGTTTGTATAAAATGGTTAAGGACTTGGCAGGTCAAGTTGGAACTCTCAAAGTCCAAGTAGAAAATATTTATAGTTCAACAGTTTCGGTGAGTACTTTAGTTAAATGTGTAATTCTTTTTTTTATTTCTATATGAATGAGATTGGATAACTTAATCTTTATTTTTAGACTTATTTTGACTTTTTTAAAAATATGAAAATATCATGGAAGAACCTGATGACCATTCATTTTACTTGCTATTTGATTGATGAATTTAACATGTTATTGTACTTATTTATTAATAGGATATTATTAACATGAAAAGAAGCTGATGATTATTCACCAAAGATAGATAAAATGTCATCTATTAGTAGCAAACATAATCCAGAGGTATCTATGATATCATTATTTTATGCAATACTTGTAATTTAATATTTTTTAAAAAAGTTGGCTAACTCTCTATTATTTCTAGAATGGTGATAGATTTGAAATAAACTCATCTCAAGTGAACATATCACCAATTCTTGAATCATCCAAAATTGTAAGTAAAATTTATTTTAATGAATTTATAGATTTTAATAGAATGATTCAATGTTATTAAGTGGTGAATCATTAGGACTTATTCATTATATTATATAAAATCAGTACTTGTAGAGTGAAGAAGTAATTTTATTGGATATCTCACAGAAAGAAGTAGGCAAAGGAACATTTATTTCTAATGATAAAGATAAGATATTGATCGGTAAAAGTTTGGGAGATGTGTTTTGCAAGGTTTCTGTTTCTTATGCAATTGAACCCGATGCTCCATTGCTTGTAAAGGACAAAAGTCGATCTTTAATGAAACATGCTGTGGGCACTCACATTATTTGGTAAAAAAATTATGTATATGTCTGTGTATATTATTAGTTTGATAATAATTTATACTAGCTTTGAAATGATGTATATTTATATGATTCCTTTCTTTTATAGATTCAGATGATATAATGGAAGGTGTCAAGAAAGATATGGAGATTTTGTAAAGTTTCCTTTATCCTTATTCTCTTTATGGTGTAGCAAAACAGTTGAAACTTATTTTATGATATATTTTGAGTTCTAGTATTTACTTTCTTTTGAAATCAGTACTATATTTTGTTTCTTATCCTTTGGATTTTGATAAAATTAACAAAGTTATTGAGATAATATTTTTGTAAGACTACCACTATATATATTCAACTATATTTAATATAACGATGAAAATTATCTTGTTTGTAGTTATTTTATATCTTTTTATTTTTATTTATTATTACAGGTGATCCATATTTTGAAATTGGATTGAGCATGACTATATTTAATTATATATCCATTTTTATTATTGATAGTACAGGTTTATTTATATCCATGCTTTGTTAATTCCAACAAATTCTAATTCAAGTGTATTTAATTATCCATATTTTATAAAGGAGGGTATAGACTAAATTTATATCCATGTATATAATTTTACCTATGTTAGATATTATATGGATAAAGCATGCCTACACACGGACAAAAAAAAATGTAGCTATAAGCTACACCCACGCCGAACATACCCACGTTTAACCAAACGTGTGTTCCAACATGGGTGTAGGTATATATCTATGTTTTTTAAGTTTTTATCCACGTTTTTTCACATGGGTCTAGCTCAGTTTTTTTGTAGTGTTTGGATCAATTTTGATGAAAATCTCAGCTTTGCTTATCACATGATTTGAACCACTATTAATGAATCATATATCTTTGCTAGTTTTACCTTTTATTATAGTATGATCAGTAATGAACACATGTCCTATTCCTTTAGCATGAGCTTGCTGATTATGCTAGTAAGGTGTTTGCTGCTGTTAATGTAGCTTGTATTGTAGTTGCTGAAGTGGTCGTTGTTGTTGACCACCTACTGCTTTCTTTCTGCAGTCTCTTTCAATATGGCCAAATTTTTTGCAGAATCTATATTATGGCTTACCTTTCTATCAACAATCTTTCTCCATATGATTGGTTTTGTTATAGATTCTATACAATGAAAATTTTCCTTTCTTCTCTCCTAAACCTTGGCCTTTTGATCTTTGATTTTGTTGGAGATTATGGCCTTTTACTTGAATCTGACCTGCAAAGCTCTTTCAACAACTTCTTCACTTCTTTTCAATATTCTTTGCTCATGAGCCTCGAGAGATCCCATCTTTCCAAAGAAAGAGACATCTGATAGATCTATTATTTGCTCAATAGCAAGAACAGCAGCATCAAACTTTTCAGATAAACTTCTTAATACCTTCTCCATTAATCTTTGCTCATCGATCTCCTCTCCATAAAGTTTTATTTGATTGATGATATCTTGCACCTTGGCTGAGAACTCCTTAATCTTTTCTATTTGTAACATCCTAAGATTTTCAGAATTTCTCCTTAGAACTTAACAACTTGGGTCTTGTCTAACCCTTGTACTCAAGCTATAATGTCTTCCATGCTTCTTTTGTTGATGAAGCTGCTACAATCCTTAAAAAAATAGTTTTTGAAACTAGGGAGTGGATAAAGGTCAGGGCCTTGATGTCTTTTATTGCATGCCCCTTCCTTATCCTGCCTCCTTTTTGTATCTGATAGTTCATTTATTGCAATTGGGGATTAATATCGTGTTTGCACTATTTTTCAAAGATCATAAGTCATGAGGTAAGCTTTAATTCTGACTGCCTAGTAGTTATTGTTTTCTCCAGCAAAGATTAGTGGTGCTGGGAATGTAACACTGGTAGAGACCAAACTTGTTGTGACTATTGCGAAAGCTACATAACTGGTTGGATTTACCATGTGTGCTGTGATAGAGATTATGTGATGCTAGATTTTATTAGATCTAGCCCCTTCAAGATCAATGGAGCTCTGGTACCATTTATAGGACTTTGATGGATGATGTGTTAGTATTTTTGATCAAAGGAATGCTTTTGGAGAGAGAGAGATAGAGAAATATCTTAAAAATTTTGCTTGCTTGCTTGATTGATTGCTTCATATTCTCTCTTATAACCCCTTAGCTTCTTCACATTGATGTACATTACATAGACTTTCATATAAAAGACTTTTAACATTTTTCATGTTACCTCCTCATGTAACTCAACTTCTAATTATGACATATCTATCTTCATATAACCTCCTCATTTAACTGCTAATTATGACACATCTATCTTCACGTAACCTCCTTATTTAATGGGATTCATATCCTTTATGCATCTGATAGTTCATCTGTTGTAGTTGGGGCTTCATATGCTATTTGCACTATTTTTTTAAAGATCATAAGTCATTAGAAAAGCTTTGATTATGACTGCCAGTGTCATAGTTTCTTCCAACAAAGATTAATGGTGCTGGGAATGTAATACTATTAGAGACCAAACTTGTGACTATTGCAGAAGCTACAGAACTAGTTGGACCTACCATCTGTGCTGTGATAGAGATTGTGTGATGCAGAACTAGTTGGATCTACCAGCTGTGCTGTGATAGAGATTGTATGATGCTAGAATTTTTTTAGATCCGGTCCCTTTAAGATTAATAGAGCTCTGATATTATTTATATGACTTTGATGGTTGCTATGTTAGTGTTTGTGATCAAAGGAATGCTTTTGGAGAAAGACAAGGAGGGAGAGAGATATGTAGAGAAATATCTTAAAAATTTTGCTTGATTGATTGATTGCTTCATATTCTCTCTCACGACCCCTTAGCTTCTTCACATTCATGTACATTATATTGACTTTTATACAAAAGACTTTTAACATTCTCAAGACTTTAGATATTCATGTAACCTCCTCATTTAACTCAACTTCTAATTATGATATATATATCTTCATATAACCTTCTCATTTAACTTAACTTCTAATTATGACATATCTATCTTTTTGTAACTTTCTCATTTAACTCCTAGATTCATTGTATTTGGGCTTCAAAGTCCAAAACCCATACTTCAACATCTTTACAATAGTCTAGAAGCGAGAATGGTTTGTGATCGCATTGACGAGGCAATCCCTCTCCACGTCTTCTTTTTCCCATGATTACTCGGAGGACCGTTATTTACTCAAAGTCTGTAATTTCCTCAGTTTGCCTTGCTTCAAAGCAACGTATGGGTTTATTTAACGTGATACATATCCCTGTGATACATATCCCTAGGTATATATCTCTGCCACTGCAGTGCAACAGCTTAAAAAAAACAAAAGAAAAAGAAAAAGAAGATAGTATATACCTACTTCTCTTCACCAGCTTCCATTCCTGTGTAACCCCTAGAAGTCAAGCCGTATGTGAGGCCCAACCCATCTGGCTGTTCGATCCAGCGGGTTTGGGCTGAAGTTGGCAACTGGGTTGCCGACTTCAGTTCAGAATTTCTTTAGGCACCGGACTTCAGAACGATCGACGGAAGCTACGGAAGCCGGTCGATCGGTGCAGGGGGGATAAGGGTTTTCTCTGGCTTTAAAGGCTCCTCGCGTGCCTCTCTTCCAGCCGAACCCTCCACCCCCGATGGACATCAAAGATCAACACCGATTGTGCCAAGCGTTTCCCTCTTGTGCCACGGCTGTTTTCGACAGTCATTCCTTTCTCTGGTGCTGCCGAAATTGCCGTCGGCCTCACCGGTAAGCGCCCTATCCCCTGTCTTCATCTGTGCATGGGCATCTAAGGCGATGGACGGGAGTCGTCTCCTCTCGAGCACGGGCTTGGGTAGGGACAATCGAGGCAGGGTCGGCGAGTGGCGATCATGGAGAGCTGCTACTACTGGGTGACAGAGCCACAGGGGCCGTGAGGGGAGGGGGGAACTATGGAGATGGGTCACTGGTTGGTGGTCAGCCGGTGAAGTCCACCGTCGAGCGGAGATGGGCCACTGGTCGGCTGGCTTTGTAGCAGAGGTGGCGGCGAGGATGAATCTTGTCGATAAGGACCGCCGGCGGCAGCGAAGAGGCGGCTGTAGAGGACCTCCATCCGGCGACAGTGAAGAGCGGCTGTAGAGACCTCCACGAAGTAGAGGACCTCCATCGGAGTGCCAAAGTCAGACGCGGACTCCCGGATCTTGTCCAGGGACTTGGCGGCCAGATCCGGATCGGCATCACGGGCGGAGGCCAGAGGGGCGTCGGAGGTGGAGGAGCGGGTTGAGGAGCGGATCGAGGAGCGACATCTGGAGAGGGTGGCGAGAGAGGGTTTTCGTCGGGAGAGGGAAGTGGCTTGGTGAGGGCAAGAGAGGGTTTTCGTCGGGAGAGGGAAGTGGCTTGGTGGGGAGAGAGAGAGGGTTTGGATCAGGTGTGGGCGAAGGCATTGAGAGAGAGAGATCACGGAGGTTTAGGTGAGGAATGTTTGTAATAAGCTAATTAACATTGACGTTGTCCATTTCATTCAGAATTACACCAGACTCCATCGCCATTCGCGAAACAGTACGAGGGCTTCATAAAGGATCATCGTTGATCTTGGAAGACCCGGTTTAGTGTTGGATTATACTAGTTGGTGGAGGCTCTTCGGTAAGTTATCTTGACCTCTGATATGTATGCCAATATATATATATATTTATAACTTAGTAGATATATGTAATATATCTGTATTTGATTGCATTGGATTGCGTGCATCATGTTGGTATGGTACATTGTGGGATTGCTTTGGATTGCATGCATCGTGTTGATGTGGATGCATTGTGCTAGTGTGAGTACTTTGTGTTGGTGTGAGTGCATTGTGACGGTGTGAGTGCTCTCTAGTCTGACTATGATCATACGAGAACCTAGTCTCCTTTTGGGCCTCCAGCAGGTCTATTGCTGGCACATGACCATTGAGCGGTATGTGACACAGGAGCTAGTTGCCTTATTTTAGCCATGCATGGCGGGCATATGTAGAGGATACATGTTTCTCGTGTGATACTCAGAGCTAGTTTTCCTTTTGGGCCTCCAGCAGGGCTATTGCTGGTACATAACTGTTGAGCGGTATGTGATACAGGATCTAGTCTCTTTTGGGGCTAGCCATGGGCCGATCGTGCCATAGTCTGAGGGACTAGGAGAGTTAAGTAAATGGTTGGCCATCCATAATCGTGTCGTGTCTGTGTCGGTTGCATTTAAGTGTACATATTTGCATCAGGTTGTTGATTATATTATTATATTGCTGGACATTTTGTTGTATGATGTGTCATGCTTGTTGTTATTAGTGGCATATTGGTGTATGTATATTGGAGATGTTGATAACTTACTGAGCCTGTGTAGCTCATCCCTATTTTCTTATATTTTTGTTTCAAATATCGAAGATCATTTGGGCTTTGGGACCAGTCAGTGAGGAGCTAGGATTTAGGTGTTAATCCCTGAATTTATATTTTATTTGTATTTTATTTTCTGTTAATCTTTATGAAAAGTTGTTCCCTATCATTGTTTGGATGTTGAATTGAAAGTTAGGCCTGGCATGATCTCTAGGGGATACCTAGGATTGTGCGGCCGGTCACGTAGCCGATCCTTGATCTGGATTCGGGACGTGACACCGTACGTGTGATTCGGGCCTCCTCCTCTATGATTCCTATGCGTAGAGGATAAAATTTACTGATCATATGCATCCACTTCAATTACGTTTCACCTTCTAAGGTCGCATGCATCACCGAGTGAACTGAGACCAAGGACAAAATTTACTGATCATATGCATCCATCCACTTCAATTACGTTTCACCTTCTAAGGTCGCATGCATCACCGAGTGAACGAGACCAAAACCTTCCATGTTTTGTCGCAATTTGGTATCAGGAAAAGAAAAGAAGTTAAGAAAAGAAGTTATTTCTTTTGAGATCTGAGAAACGGGGATGGGTTGCTCACCCAATTTATTGAAATAATGAAAAAGTACAAGCACAAATTCTTGAAAGATGGAATCAAAGATTACATAGCTTTTACATAGACGATGCATCACACCATGCTGATTCCGAAATAAAACAACAGAAGGTCGATGTAAACATTGATGCTGAAGCATCCTTACAGAACTAACGGGAGGCGACATTAAATATGGTTCCGAAAATAGTAAAAAAAAGGGCTATAGCACCGGCAATCAGTGAAATAATCGTCCATGGATTGCTGAAGTATTCTCGTAAAAGGTATGCACGCCACCTGTGCCACTTGGATTCATGATACTCTGTCACATCACTAAATAATTTTCGAAGGTAGTTCTTATCTCGCGCATAGTGAACTTCATTGCAAATGCCGCCAAAAAAATGTGTTGCATCTTTGTCAACGCTCATGTTGTTGATGAGAATTTCCTTCAGATGTAGCAACCTCACATCTTTCTCGGTGTTGATCAGGAAATTCATGAACGCAGCATAAACTGTTATCTGGCATTCCGTGTCTGGGTAACACTGTTCAAAGGCAATAAAATTTCGATACAAGATGACACTATAATCATGCAGATCTAGCTGGGGGATTTCCATCACTCCATCAGAGAACTTCACGTCCAAGAAGCTCAAGAAGCCTCTTGCGCTCTTCCTCTTGTTAAACTCGACTCCAGCCAGTTGGAGTTCTGTTGCACTAGGGATCCACTTTCGGGATTGTTGCTTGGGGGATGACTTGCAGTGTTGCGGGCATGGGAGAACGGATAAGTAAATCAAATGGAGCAAATGCTCGACTTTGTCCACCGGGACATAGAATTTAGGATGTTCCTGTTTTCTGCAGGGATCGAGAGTACCGAAGAAATTGATTGCGGATTGCACAAGATCTATCTTGTTGGACAATACTAACTCATTTAATTCCTGGATGACGAAGAATGGGATCTGATTTTGAAGCAACAGCAGATCATACCTCACCAGGTTCCAGATCCACAGTCTGCCGACGACAATCTTTAATTCTTTCTCATCGACTTCGGCATTCTCGGGACCATCGGCATACCTTTGCAGGAGACGGAGGAGGAAGCAGCCGTCCAGCATCAGCATCAGTGTGAACTCATCCGAATCGATTAATGGTTTGTAATAATAACTGCTCCGAACGCGTCCGGAATCTTCAATTTGTTCAAACGTCTCCGAATAACATCTCCGAACTTGTACCTCCAGTTTCTTCATTTTCCTCAGGCACTTTTCGAGAAGATCCTGCCCGGAAATTAATTTCTCCACGCATGCCCACTTGTAATTTTGCATGGATTCCAGATGCGGTTCGTTTCTGGATTCGAAGAAGAAGGGACCGATGCAGACGGCTTTCGGCTTGTAGGCTTTTTTATCGTATGAATAGATTTCAGGTGGCACTCGATAAATGGTAGTGCGGAGATCTTTTTTTCCCTCCTCGGTCCTACTGCTCTCCGAGATCATATCATTGACACTTTTCAGGAGGTCATCACTGATATCTATTGACCTTTCGTCGCTAGGTAACCTGCCTGGATTGTTTCTGAACGCTTCTCCAGCACGGTCAATCTCCCGAGGCGTTATCGCAACAACGTCTGCTAGTTTCGGACGTTCAGCATCGGGCATTGCTGCTCCTCTCTTCCAGTCGCACATTTTCGTGTGATGTGCTCCGCAATCTGCCTCCCCCCTCCCAAGGAAATTTATTCTAATTCAAATCATAGATCAGACATCCCATATCTACTATCTATACTCGCTGATAGGGATATCTCGTGGCCGCTAATTTTTCTTTTTATTATTATTATTTATACAAGCGGCCACTTTTTATCTGCTGTCCAACCTTTTGTGAGGACCGGGTTCCGGGCCAAAGTTCGGCAAGTCCAATCGACTTCAGCCCAACATGCGAGATAAAAAAAAAAAAAAAAGAGAAGGGGGATGTGGGGCAGAAACAGGGGACTCTCCTCCTCTCTTATCCGACCGAAAAATCCATCAGAATTCGTGGAGGGGACGCTGTGGAGGAGTGGGAGTCGATCGGAGGATGTGTTAGGATGGGATACGACTCCGATCAACGAAGTTTTGGCTTTCCAAACAGTAGGGAAACCCGTCAATTGGATTGCTTTAAAGCTCCCTCACTGCCGCCCAACCGAACTGATTGACCCTCCTTCCACGTCGTTTTCCTCCTCTCCGGCGAGCGGCGGAGAGCCCCTTCAAACTTCGATGAGTCTATTTGCCTTATTTCAATTCTTAGGAAAGATTTAGTTAGGATTTTAGTTTTTTTTTTTTATCCGGTTTCGCGGGTTGCCTTGGACCACGGTTGTCGGTGGCTATGCCACCGTCCACCGAACCTTCTTCCCGATGACCGTCCCCATGGCCGTCGCCGACAGCCGTGGGGCTGGCCGATTCGATTGAGCCAAGAAAGAAGGCAGAGGTTTGGGAGAAGATGAGAAGAAAAAAAAAAAAAAACCTACCTGGGAATTGAGTCATCGGTGTGGTTTCCCGGTTGTTGGAGCTACTGCCGGTGGCTCACCCGAGGCTCTCCCCATCACCGTGAGCGAGGAAGAAGAGAGAAAGGGGGAGAAAAGAGATCTCGGTTCGGTGGAGAAAAAGAAAAAAAGGAAAGAGGAAAGAAATCTCTGTTTCATGGAGAAGAAGAAGAAAGGAAGAGAGAAGAAGAGAGGGGAGGAAGGATAGGAAGAAGGAAAGGAAGAGGGAGAGGAGGAGAAGAGAAAAAGAAAGAAGAAAAAAAAACAAAGTGAGGGGGGCTATTCGGCGGGAGACGAAGGAGAGAAGGGAACGGGAAAAGAAAAAAAAAAGGAAGAAGAGGAAAGAAGGAAAAAAGAAAAACGAAAAAAAAAGTAGAAAGAGAAAAAGAAAAGGAAAAGAAAAAAAAGAAGAGAGAAGGAGAGAGGAGAGAGAAAGAAAAAAGAGGAGAGAGAAAGAAGAGACAAAAAGAGGAGAGAGAAAGAGGAGAGAGAGAGAATATGAAGAAGAAGAGAAGATGAAATATATATAATATATATATATAAATGTTGAAAGGGGATCGAAAAGTCTTATTCTAGAAATTCATGAGATTAGGATAAAAAGTTTGGGTTTATAATTACTATAGGATTATTGATTAAAAAATTATTATTGTAGGGGGCAGGGGTATTGTGCGGGTTCCGGGTATGGACCAGTATCAGTTGTCTCTAGTGAGGTAAGGATCTCTGGACTTGATCACCAGTTATATATATATGTATTTATTATGACATGATTTGATCCGTGCATATGAGTATCGACATGCATGACAGTTTTACATAAAATAATTTGACTTTTTATATTGGACAGTATGATTGTTGTTGTTACTAGCTATGTTCCTGTATACCATGTATTATCAAATAATGTGATATTTGTATGGATTGGATCATGATACCAAATATTAGAAAGTTATAAAAGATATGATTTGACATGATGATATGAAATGATAAAATGTTAACAGTGTCTGGACTAGCCATGCCACGGGATCGTGGATACTGAGGTTGCCTGAGCTACGGGCTTTGTATGTGGAATAGCTGGCCATGGGTGGTTAAAACATGGGACACCCTGAGCCATGGGCTTTGTACGTGGAATAGTCGATCACGGGCGGTTAAAACATGGGACAGTTAGAGCCACGGGCTTTGTACGTGAGCTAGCCTAGTCATGGGCAGAGAATACATGGTTGATTATGAGGTTGCTAGTCATGGACTTGAGCATGACCATGGTTAGTCCAGAATCCTAAAGAAGAAGGATGATTAAATTGAAAACATAAAAAAGGAACATTATTTTATAACAGGTTTTGTTATACTTGACATCAACTTATTTGGTTGCATGACATGATATACTATTATATCCTTGTTATTTTTAAATTATTACTATTAATGGTGTAACTGTTTGGAGACCTTATTGGGCTGTAAAGTTCAAAACCTTCTATTTATTTTTCCTTCTCAGAGTTGTGCAGGATATTTGAGCTTGGTGATGAATGAGATTCGTGAAAAAATGATGAGTAGTTAGAGAGCTATTAATACCAATTAGATGACTGAAAGATGATTGAAATTGAACCATATGAGTGTATTATTTCTTTGTGATAGGTATTTTTCCTATGAATTGTCATTAGTAGTATTAAGGAACATTATAGTTGAAATGAAAAATTTTTTAAACCTTGCATGATCTCTAGGATAAAATCTAGGATTATGCAGTCGGTCATGTAATCGATTTCAATGCTAGATTCAGGACGTGACACCTTTTTTCTGCTTTGGCTGGATCTAATTATTTGCTATTTTTGAAATTCTCCATAAATGATTGAGGGCAGAAGTATAAAAAATTAATGATCAATACACAAATGATAATGTTGCCCAGAAATGGAGCCCAAGAGGGGGGGTGAATTGGGTCTTTAAAAAATTAACACAATAAAGTGAAGGTCTAGTGGTGCTTGTGAGCAATAATAAATTAGATGCAAGATGATAGCAATTAATTAAAGAGTACGAGAGGAAAAGAACAATCACACACAAATACAAGGTTTATAGTGGTTCGGTGCAAACCTAGCACCTACATCCACTCCCCAAGCCACCCTTGGGAATTCCACTATAATCCATACCAGATTACAGTTGAGTTGTTTTTACAAGGCTCACAAGTCAAAACCTAAGTTGGTTTTATCACCTAGGCTCACCAACAAACCTAAATACTTGTTTTGTCTTCGGGCTCACAAGTTAACCCTAGTTGGTTTTAACACTTTGGCTCACCAACAAACCACAATAACCTTCTTTCAAGACACCCTTGAAAGCAAGGTTAAAGCACAATAAAACATATATGAAATTTAAAAGCTACAACAAACTCACTTCAAGAGTGGATTGGAATCTTTGAAGCCCAAAGGATGCTTTGACTTCACTCTTCTTCAAGTTGCCTCCTTTTGGAATGTAGTAAAGTTGAGCTAGTAGGCTTTTTCAGTGGAATCAAGCTAGAAGAGGCTTTTGATTTGAAGTTTGGAGAGAATATTGGCTTTTGAGTGGACTTGAATGCTCTTGAATAGACTTCTCTCTTCTTTTCTTTTCTATTCTTCACTTCTCTTTTTATCTCCTTATTTAAAATGAGGTTGGTGGAGATTAAATATACCAAAAACCTTCTAAAAATGGTTTGTGACCGTTGGAGCATTAGAAATAGCCGTTTGAAGCTTGAAAACCAGTTTCTGCAAGCCAGAAAAATAGATCCGTTAGAGCTATCAGGCTGCAAGTGTCGACACTTGGCTATCAGGTGTCGACACTTGGCTGTCAGGTGTCGACACTTGATTTCTGGGAGTCGATACTTGAATATTCAAGTGTCGACACTTGATGCACAGGTGTCGACACTTGATACAAAAATCCTTGAACCAACAAAGTTCTGTATTTTCAAAATTCTCAGGCCTTGAGTCGACACTTGAAACATAAGTGTCGACACTTGGTATCGACACTTGAATTATAGGTGTCGACACTTGGCGTGCCAAGGATTTTTGTCCGTGCCAAATGCTGAAGTGTCGACACTTGACTATCCAGGTGTCGACACTTGAGACTGAAAACATCCAGAATCAAGAGTAAAAGCCTTGAAATCTAAAATAATGTTCATGAATGCATAAACACATAATAATTAAGCAATTATAAGCACTTTTTCAATGAAGAGGATGCCCGGATATATGAGAATTGCTCCGTGCCATTGCGTGCCATACACCATAAATATTTGGAGTTTTGAGGTGCTTTCTTCCTGAAAACTCATAACTTGGAATCCTCATTAGAATACAATATGTACTCAATGTTTTGTTATTCATCAAAATCACTGGGTGGAGCCAACAGATAATACATGCAATAATTACATACGTCCAATAGCTATAGTCACCATCTGTACTCGCTGATCGGGACATTCCGTGGCCACTAGTTTCTGCTTAGCTATCTAACCATTCTCCCCGGTAAATTATTTTGTAGCCATCGTTCACCAACACCTTGACCTCTTTTCTCCAACAGAAACGCGCATCCGATGCATAGGTTATCACATTTCCTGCGTTTACTCTCTCTCCCCCTTCTTCTTTGTTTGATGATTGGTTACAGGAAGGACTATCATTTACTCGGTCTATGATTGGCTTGGTTGTCTTAGTTTAAGGAAACATACGCCACATAGGTTTGTTTATCGTGATGTATGAAGTCGTTTCATTGAAGCTCGGGTGCTCCTCTGTCTCTACCAGTGCACTAACTTTTCTAGCACTACAGCAAATAGGGGAACCACCGACCCATTTCTCATGACGCTTCTGGGCGACGTCAGGAGATTCCGTAATCCGTCGATACTTTTAAAAAGTGTCGGTATCCTGCACAACCCGCCGATACTTTTAAGCATTGCCAAAAACTCGACATTTATCGATACTTAAAAGCATCGCCAGATTTGTAAAGCATCGCCGCACTACAGAAGCCTGCCGATGCTTTTAGAAAGCGTCGGCATCTTTCGATGGTTAAAAGCGTCGCCAGACTTCCCCTCTTCTACCCACAGCCGAGCCCTAGTTTTTCATTCGATTCATCGACCACCGCCCCTAACCCATTCTTTCTTCCTCCTCCCTCTCCCTCCTCCTTCATCTCTGGCACATTGCCTTCGATCCCTTCGTCGTCGTCGAAGCTCTCCAACGCCTTCATCTCCGTCGCATCCCATCCAACTTTACTCGTCCGGTATTTTTCTTAATGTCCTCGTCCGATATTCAAGCAGGATTTAGTTTTTTTTAGTTGAAGGTGTCGGTCCTTTTTTTGGGATGAGCCCTATAGATCTTGAGTTAAAAGTTTCTAAATTGAAGGTTGAAGGTCATTTCCTGGCTTCCTTTCAAATTATAATAGTTCTCTTTGAGGCTTTGTTTCTTTGGCGACTCAAGATGAAAGGATCCATCTTTTAAAAAGCCGTATCTTGTGTTGGCCAAGGCTATTCTGATGTAGTTTACACTCAGCCAAACAACTCTAAGATAGCTTCTTTTTTTTTGACATTTTTTTTTTTCATGCTATGATATTTAATATTGATGATATTTGCATTCCATAGACCATACATAGCTGCTACAGTTTTTGGAGGGGTTAGACCATGCTTTAGATGTTAATATCTCAACTAAAATAATTAATAATTTAAAATTCATGATTATTGATCATGTGTATCTACACCATCGAAAGAATAAAATAAATAAATATTTATAAGTGGTATCCACTTATTCATCAAATAGGTGGTGCAAAAGTAAATAGTTCTAATTCTTCACCATGCCGATACACGTGTGTTTATGATCATATATATAAGTTGAAAAATTTGAATTATTGATCTTGTTTACATATGGTTAAATACGGTCAAAATTAAATAGATTTTGATATTTAGATCATAGCTAAATATCATATCATGTTTTAAAACTATTTAATTTGCATCTACTTAAGTGCATAGATCAAGAATCACAAAAAATATAATGTTTGATTTCTATGAACCGTTAGAACTACGGATACAGCATCAATCTTCAATTTAGATGACTACTTGCTATTTGATCCAAAATTATTAAATATTTTAAAAATGATTTGATGTTTGTACGTTACAATGATGTATGAAGATGATCCAGAGGATCAAAAACAATATTTGGGACATGATCTATGAGAGTTCATGAGGTCGAATACATTCTCAAATCGAACACTTCAAAAATTTTGAATACGATCAGATTTGGTGCAAAGACTATATATTTCTGAGTCAAGGTGGGTTTGGATGGCACAGCCCACTTGGTAGTTCTACATATACTTTCCACGTGACAAGAACAGCTAGAGCTAATGTTGCTTTTTCTTCCCCTTTTGGAGAAGTATCAAGGAGTGTGACACCTCTCAATAGGACCAGGTAAAGTAGTAATAGGTTTTCAAAGTAAGGATCATATATGCCCTATCCAACTAAGTTCAAGTAGCTCACGAGTATCTTAGCTCATGTGCTCTCCCGATTGATAAGAATATCCATATCTTCAGTACATTTAAGTTGACCATATATTTTGCCAAACTGGAAACTGTATGTACATGCACAAACATAGTACGTGCTTCATGTATTAGTTTGTCAGACAGTATGTAAGGTTATCCCTATCCATGCATAGCCCAAATATATTCCATGCGAACAAAGTAGCACCTCATAGGTTTTGTACTTCACTATGTTATTCTGTTCTTACATTAGGTTTAAGTTTATGGTTTTCAAAAAGTCATCTTGATTCTTCTAAAGTCATATATTATACTAGTCCAAGTACAGGAGCCAGGGTTCAAGCTTAAATAACTTGGTAATTACACACCACTGAGAAAAATATGCTTTACCTGTTTTGTTGTCTTTTCTTATCAGGTGCTTAACTGCTTGGAGAGTAAAGAAGCTCTGTAATCAATTTTAAAATTGGTTTAAGGTTTGTATATGGAGGTTATGATGATTATGCGATGTATGTTTGGCTGATTCAACTATTTCTAATGGCAATAATCTTAGATGGCCTTCTTTTGTAGGCAACCAATTGTAATCGTTTTGATTTAGTTGCAAATTAAATAGTATATAACTGAGCCTCCTCCTTATTTTTTATTATTTATTATTTTTTTCAGTAGATTATTTCTATTTATTTATAAATTTCTTAGTATATACCTGTATATTACTGAACATGTTATGCTTTAAAGTTAGTTTCATTATAGCAAATCTTTGATTTCAATACCATCTATAGCTTTGTTATGATCAATTATAATTTTTTAAATATTTTTTAAAAAATTTGCATTGCATAGAAACATAGACCCGTCAATTGATTAAAGTACATATTCTACGGCATCTGTACAATTATTTTATTTTTGTACGGATGGGAGAAATATGTACAGTGGTCAATTGATTGTCCAGTTTGGAAAGTTTAAGAATTGCAAATTGATATGGCTACATCGCTGACGTGGAACGTGCGTCAGATCCAACTAGATGCTATTGGTGCCACGTGGATTTTTCTTTCAAAATTCCTGCTCCTTCACCAGGTGGCATCCCGAGATGGGTCCACCTCGGTCGAAGTCGAACCCCTCTCTGCCACTCCGCCAGGTGTCCACCTCGGTCGAAGATGGCGGCCCCTTGCTCCCTTGCCAGGTGGCACCCCAAGATGGGCCCACCTCTACCGAGGTCGGGCCGGGCCCTCCTCTCCTTTGCCAGGTGGCGCCCCAAGACGGGTCCACCTCGGTCGAAGTCGAGCACCTCTCTGCCACTCCGCCAGGTGTCCACCCAGGAGGGGTCCACCTTGGTCGAAGCTGGAGGCCCCTTGCTCCCTCGCCAGGTGGCACCGCAAGACGGGTCCACCTCTATTGAGGTCGAGCCGGGCCCTCTTGCTCCTTCGCCAGGTGGCACACCAAGACGGGTCCATCTCGGTCGAGGTTGAGCACCTCTCTGCCACTCCGCCAGGTGTCCACCCAGGAGGGGTCCACCTCGGCTGAAGCTGGTGGCCCCTTGCTCCCTCGCCAGATGGCACCCCAAGACGGGTCCACCTCTGCCGTGGTCGAGCCGGGCCCTCCTACTCCTTCGCTAGGTGGCGCCCCAAGACAGGTCCACCTCGGTCAAGGTCGAGCACCTCTATGCCACTCCGCTAGGTGTCCACCCAGGAGGGGTCCACCTCGGCCGAAGCTGGCGGCCCCTTGCTCCCTCGCAAGGTGGCACCCCAAGACAGGTCCACCTCTGCCGAGGTCGAGCCAGGCCCTCCTGCTCCTTCGCCAGGTGGCACCCCAAGATGGGTCCACCTCGACCGAGGTCAAGCACCTCTCTGCCACTCCACCAGGTGTCCACCTAGGAGGGGTCCACCTCGATCGAAGCTGGCGGCCCCTTTCTCCCTCGCCAGGCGGCACCCCAAGACGGGTCCACCTCTGCCAAGGTCGAGCCGGGTCCTCCTGCTACTTCGCCAGGTGGGACCCCAAGATGGGTCCACTTCGGTCGAAGTCGAGCACCTCTCTGCCACTCCACCAGGTGTCCACCCAAGAGGGGTCCACCTCGATCGAAGCTGGCAGCCCCTTGCTCCCTCGCCAGGTGGCACCCCAAGATGGGTCCACCTCTGCCGAGGTTGAGCAGGGCCCTCCTGCTCCTTCGCCAGGTGGCACCCCAAGACGGGTCCACCTTGGCCGAAGTCGAGCACCTCTCTGCCACTCCGCCAGGTGTCCACCCAGGAGGGGTCCACCTTGGTCGAAGCTGGCGGCCCCTTGCTCCCTCACCAGGTGGTAACAGATAGGTCCACCTCTGTCGAGGTCGAGTCGGGCCCTCCTGCTCCTTCGCCAGGTGGCTCCCCAAGACGGGTCCACCTCGGTCGAAGTCGAGCACCTCTCTGCCACTGCACCAGGTGTCCACCCAGGAGGGGTCCAACTCGGCCGAAGCTGACGGTCCCTCACTCCCTCGCCAGGTGGCACCCTAAGACGGGTCCACCTCTGTCGAGGTCGAGCCGGGCCCTCGTGCTCCTTCGCCAGGTGGCATCCCAAGACTGGTCCACCTCGACCGAAGTCGAGCACCTCTCTACAACTCCGCCAGCTGTCCACCCAAGAGGGGTCCACCTCGATCGAAGCTGGTAGCCCCTTGCTCCCTCGCCAGGTGGAACCCCAAGATGGGTCCACCTCTACCGAGGTCGAGCCGGGCCCTCCTGCTCCTTCGCTAGGTGGCACCCCATGACGGGTCCACCTCGGTCGAGGTCGAGCACCTCTCTGCCACTCCACCAGGTGTCCACCCAGGAGGGGTCCACCTCTGCCGAGGTCGAGCCGGGCCCTCCTGCTCCTTCGCCAGGTGGCACCTCAAGACGGGTCCACCTCTACCGAGGTCGAGCCGGGCCCTCCTGCTCCTTCGCCAGGTGGTGCCCCAAGATGGGTCCACCTTGGCCGAGGTCGAGCACCTCTCTGCCACTCTGCCAGGTGTGCACCCAGGATAGGTCCACCTCGGCCGAAGCTAGCGGCCCCTTGCTCCCTCGCCAGGTGGCACCCCAAGATTGTCCACCTCCGCCGAGGTCGAGCCAGGCCCTCCTGCTCCTTCTCCAGGTGGCGCCCCAAGACGGGTCCACCTCGATCGATGTTGAGCACCTCTCTGCCACTCCGCCAGGTGTCCACCCAAGATGGGTCCACCTCGGTCAAAGCTGGCGGCCCCTTGCTCCCTCGCTAGATGGCACCCCAAGATGGGTCTACCTCTATCGAGGTCGAGCCAGGCCCTCCTGCTTCTTCAACAGATGGCGCCCCAAGATAGGTCCATCTCGGCCAAGGTCGAGCACCTCTTTGCCACTCCGCCAGGTGTCCACCCAGGAGGGGTCCACCTCGGCTGAAGTTGGTGGCCCCTTGCTCCCTCACACCCCATGATGGGTCCACCTCTGTCGAGGTCGAGCCGGGCCCTCCTTCTCCTTCGCCAGGTGGCATCCCAAGATGGGTCCACCTCGACCGAAGTCGAGCACCTCTCTGTCACTCCGCCAAGTATCCACCCAAGAGGGGTCCACCTCGGTCTATGCTGGCAGCCCCTGCTCCTCTGCCAGGTGGCACCCCATGATGGGTCTACCTTGGTCAAAGTCAGCCATACTCTGCAAAGCCTCGGGGAGGCAGAGACACGGGCCACGAGGTCGCCACTAGAGCCGGCACGCGCCGCACCCCGTACGGGGTGCTAGTATGGCCTGCAGTGATACGCGAAACCTCGTTTACATCAGTTAAACAAGGCCCTGCAACCGAGAAATGAAATCCTTGCAGGCAGGAGCTTGAAACGGTTAGAAGCCCACCGTCAACGCCCCAAAAGGAGAGCTCCCGCACTCGGCCCAAGGCCTCACCAGTCTTTCCCTTTCGTGACACACGACGGATGAGGCGAGCCGGCCACTTAACTCTTGAACTTGAAGGAGAGAGGGAAGATCGAGAGATCTCCGGGAGCCTCCGGGAGGGGATGTGGGCTGTAGGCGGTCCGGTGGTATAAAAGGGACGGAGAAAGTGGACGGAAGGGTAAGTCGGAAAGAGTGGAGAACTCGAGAGAATGATCCGGCGACCCCCAAGAAGTCCTCAAGCGTGAGCTCGGTGAACCCACCGTAAGAAGCCGGGCTTTAACTCCTCTCTTCCCCATGCTTCTTTCATTGACATCTCCTCTAAGCATGGGAATCCTTCGGGAACCCTCCTTAGAGGTCCTATTCCATCTTGCCGCTCTCTAACTTGACCGTCGGAGTGCCCCCACCAGAATCCCTGGCCTAGGTTCTGACTTGTTTTGCAGGTCCGGAAGCTTGGAGATCTCGAGGTGAGAGAGTTCAAGAACCGGTGCCAGCTTACGAGCTACAGGCCACCACGGTAAGATCAGCAATAGATTGGCGCGCTAGGTAGGGGGCACAGAACAGTAACCCCTATACAAGCAAGCTCTCCGTGGGCGAAAGCGTGCTCCAACCATGGTGATGATGCACAGGCGCGAAGCATCCACCAGCCGAGCAGGAGAGGTTCCTTCTCCCCAGGGGCCGCGCAGCCCGGAGAGGGAACTTCCTGCTCCACCTCCTCCTCCTCAGCCATCCTTGGTGGACGTTCTTTCTGTAGCTGTCATCCAGCAGCTGCAAACACTGACTACAGTTGTGCGGCAGCTACAGCACCAGCAGCGGTCCCTAGCCACTCAGCCCCAGCCAGGGACCCTCGCGGCCGAGCCATGGGCCCCCGTGGAAGCCTGCACTCCATCCAAGGCAGGTCTTCCCATCTGCAGGCAGTTTCCAATCCCTACGGGAGCCACCAAACTCCTGCAAAGAAAAACCACTCTGGTTAGGTAGATCACGAGAGTCGATCCCCGGCCAATGATGCTGAAGCAGTGCAGCGCGGTAGGTGCCATCGGGGCAAGGCCCCTTGCCGAGATCGATCAGCACCCCCTTCTCCAGCGGCCTCAGTGGAAGATTCCACCGACGAGGCCATCAGGCGCCAGGCCGTGAGGTGCCTGGAGGAGCACGAGCGCAAGTTGGTGGAGTTCTCCCGCTGCTTTGCCGACATGCAGAGCTCCCCAACCGATCCAGTGGGTTACAACGCCCAGCCACCCTTCTCCCGAGAAATCCAAGAGGAACCGATCTCGAATCGGTTCCGCATGCCTCAGGTGGATCCCTACGATGGGACCACCGACCTCTTGGACCACTTAGAGAGCTATAAGGCTCTCATGAGGGTCCAGGGGGCGACGGACGCTCTTTTGTGCATTGCCTTCCCGGCCACTCTCCGGAAGGCTGCTCGAGTTTCGTTCACCCGTCTCGAGCCGAAATCCATGAGCTCCTTCCATTAGCTAGAAGGAAAGTTTATGGCACACTTCGATGCTTGCCAAAAGGTGCCAAGGGAGGTAGATAGCCTCTTCTCTATCCGCCAGCAAGACTAGGAGCTACTACAGGATTACATCACCCGCTTCAAGACCGTCGCCCTGGAAATCTATAGCCTGGACGAGCCCGTCGCCATGCTGGCATTGAAGCGTGGGCTCAAGACCTCCTGTCTGACATATTCCTTGGACAAGTAGCCCCCCAAGACGTATTCTAAGCTCCTCCTCCGTATCCACAAGTACATCCGAGCTGAGGAGGCCGATCGCACCAGGCGAGAGCTGGACGGGAAGCCTTCGAAGAAGCCTGCCCCAAGAGATGTCCCTGGAACCCGGAGTCCTGGACCACCTGCGGACTTCCGTCCAGGTCCGAAGCCGAAGAATGGTGCTGCCCCGGAGCGAACCTTCACTCCTTTCCTCGCCCCCAGAACAAAGATCCTCATGAAAATTGAGGGCAAGAACTACCTCCATCGACCTCCTCCTCAGAACCCAAGGTACACCTGTGACAAGACAAAGTATTGTCAATTTCACCGCAAGCACGGCCACGATACAAAGGAGTGCCGCAATCTGAAGCGGGAGATTGAGGAGATGATCAAGAGGGGCTACCTCAGGAAGTTCGTGAGGAACGAAGCCCCGGCGGAGGGTCAGCCCCTCGCAGCCCTTCCCCCCATTCCTGTAATTGACAACCGCCCAACGGAGAAGCCGGTGGGCATGATCTCTTGGGGGATAGGGCGTGCGACCAAGAGAGCCCGGGAGGCGGGAGACCTGGAGAATGTACTCTCCTTTGAAAAGGGGAATGAAAATGAAAATGTAAACAATGATGCGGTGGTGGTCGAGATGATCATCGCTAAGCATCCTGTACATCGCATTATGGTGGATAATGGAAGCTCTACTGATGTACATTTTTACGATGCTTTTTTCCAAATGAATTTGTCTCGTGATCAATTAAAGCCAATGCACACCCCTCTTGTGGGCTTCACCGGAGATTCTATGGGGGTCGAAGGAGAGATCACTCTCCCTGTCACTGCCAGATCCCCATCTCGGTAGAGTACGATCATGATGACATTTACCATCGCCAGGCTCCCATCACCTTACAATGCTATCCTAGGTCGTCCAGGGCTCAACCAGCTGGACACAGTTATTTTCACCAAGAGGTTGCTTGTGCAGTTCCCTACCGCCTCTGAGACAGGAGTAATGAGAGGGACGGCCCAACCCGTTCCACATTATCTGCAAACAATCCCAGGGGCCCGGAGTGCCGATGTCGGTTCCAACATCGACGACCTCGATCTAAGAGTGCAAGACCCCAGGGGAGGCCCTGTGGAGCACCTATTAACGTATCCTCTCGGCTCGGACCCTCAGAAGATGGTGTAGATAGGAGCCTATTGACATACCCTCTCGTTTGCTGGAATTCCTCTGGGCGAATGCTGACGTGTTCGCCTGGTCTGCTGCTAACATGCCAGGTATCCCCTCGGAGGTCATCACCCATCAACTAAAGATTGATCCGAGGTGTCGTCCAGTCTGCCAGAAAAAGAGAAGTTTCACTGCGGAAAGACAGAAGGCCATCAATGAGGAGGTAGAGAAGCTTCTCACCGCCGGCTTTGTACGAAAGGTACAGTATCCCAGTTGGCTAGCGAACATGGTGATGGTGAAGAAGAGCAATGGCAAGTGGAGGATCTGTGTGGACTACACTGATCTCAACCAAGCTTGCCCGAAGGACAGTTTCCCTCTTCCAAAGATCGATCAGCTCGTGGATACCACTTCGGGACATCGCCTCCTCTTATTATGGATGCCTTCTCCGGATACAACCAGATCCGAATGCATCCAGAGGACGAGGAGCATACCGCCTTCATCACCGACCGCGGGACCTACTGCTATAAGATGATGCCGTTCGGCCTCAAGAACCCAGGTGCCACGTACCAATGTCTGGTCAACAAGGTCTTCAAAGATCAAATTAGCCGCAACATGCAGGTGTACATAGACGACATGCTGGTGATGAGCAAGCCAACTTCGGACCATGTCGATGACCTGGCGGAGACCTTCAATAACCTCCAGCTTCACCAAAGGAAGTTGAACCCTGCGAAGTGCACTTTCAGCATCTCCGCAGGGAAGTTCCTGGGGTTCATGGTAACCCAAAGGGGGATAGAGGCCAACCCAGAGAAGGTCCAAGCGATCCTAGACATGGAGTAGCCCACCTCCAAGAAGCAAGTGCAATGACTCACCGGCCGGATAGTCGCCCTAAGTCGATTTATCTCAAGGTCCGCTGACTGCTGCCAGCCCTTCTTCAAGGCGCTAAGGAAGATGAACAACTTTGCCTGGATGAAGGAGAGCCAGGAGGCATTCGAGGAGCTGAAGAGGATATTGGCATCCCTGCCATTGCTTTCCAGGCTAGAGGAAGGAGAGGAGCTCCTCCTGTACCTTGTGGTCACACCGAAAGCCATCAATTCGATCTTGGTTTGGACAGACGACAAAGGGATGCAGAGGCCGGTGTACTACATGAGCAAACTCCTCCGCGATGCGGAACTCAGGTATTCTCGATCTGAGAAACTGATTTTTGCGCTAATCATGTCCGCTCAGCATCTCAGGCCTTACTTCCAAGTGCACCCTATCGCGGTCTTGACAGACCAACCACTGAAAGCGATGCTCAGTCGACCTGACACGTCTGGGTGCCTGGCGAAGTGGGTGCTCAAGCTCAGCGAGTTCGACATCATCTACAGGCCGAGGTCGGCCATGAAGGCACAAGTACTCGCTGATTTCTTGGTTGAGTGTGCAGGCCTGGGCGAGGGGCTAGAAGAAAGCCCCTAGGACTGGCAGCTGGAACCAGGACCGGAGGAGGACATCTGGATCCTTCACGTGGACGGAGCCTCAAACTCCGGTAGGAGCGGAGTAGGACTCATCCTTGCCAACGGCGAAGGGGTCGTCGTTGAGTGTGCGCTCCGCTTCCAGTTCACCTTCACCAATAACCAGGTGAAGTACGAAGCGCTCCTCGTGGGACTAAGAGTGTCCCGCGAGCTAGGCGTGGCCTGCCTCAGGGTCTTCACTGACTTGCAGCTGGTGGCCGGGCAGGTCTCAGGGGTGTATGAGGCGCGGGACCCCCAAATGGCAAGGTACCTGGAGCTCGTGCGAACGAGCACGGCAGGATTTCATCGCTTCAACATCTCCCATATCCCTCGCGGGGAAAATGCTCGCGCAGACACTCTTTCTTGCCTTGCAACCCTGCCGGACTCATCACTAGGCCACGCTTACATCGAGCATCTCAAAGCCCCAAGCTACGAGACACCCATGGAGGTCCAGCAGGTCAACCCAGAACCTAGTTGGATGGATAAGTACATTGAGTACATCACCAACGGCACCTTGTCAGAGGACCGCGTGGTGGCTGGCCTCATCAAGAGGAAGGCCGCACGGTTCGTATTGATGGACGGGCTACTGTATCGGAGATCCTACTCCTACCCGCTCCTCAAGTGTCTGAGACCCGCAGAAGCTGCACTCGTGCTCTAGGTGATGGGGGACTAATATGCATGCAATTTTTTTTTTATGTTTTACATGTTGAGTTAGGTGATTAATTCCCGAATTTCAGATCAAAATTATTTATAGAGAATTTTGTATGAATTTTTGAAGATCAGCATGCAGATTAGGACCTAGAAAAGTAGCAAAGAAGGATCGCCGGGACTAAGAAGCCTCGCTTGGGGCAAGTTCTCCTACAATAAAACTACTGGAGATAGAGGGGTGTACCTGACAACATCTGAGAAGATCACAGCGAAGGGGTCTCTCGTTCCTCGACGGATGCAGCCTGGAAAATCGAGCCAAAGACCCACGGATACCCGGTTTCTGCTCGGTGATCCGATTGAGGCTTGGCTGGAGTCGTTGGATTCATAGGAACTCGGGGACCTGCAAATGACCTGTCAGGGGTTAGAAAACTCACAAAGGAACAAGAAAATAAAGGGAAAACAGCAAGAGAAGGTTTCTTTTGGAGTGGGCGTCCAGGGATCTGAGAGGCTTGTTGGCAGCAGGAAGATGATTGCAGCACTGGGAAGAAAAACTCTCACAAACTCCTTTATGCACACAGCAGGGTATCACACAACTCAATAGAAGAACTCAAGGTTTTCATTCATCAAAATTCTCCCTTCATACAAGAGACTAGGGTCCTTTAAATAGACCCTTAACCTTGGGCTCCAAGTAAGGGCATATTAGTCTTTACATAAGAATCCTTTTCCCTCTCAAACCCTAGCTAGAAAATAAGGAAACATTAGGTAGAAAAAATTCCTAAAATTTCTCTTGACTTGGCCAACACTCCAAGGACACCTAGGGGGATGTGTTGGGCTTCTAAGAGCAGCAAGGGGCCGGCCCAAAGGGGCCCGGGTGCATGGGTTTGGGCCTCTGGAAGCTGGGGTGGTCTGGTAGCCAGGTAGCAGGAATATTCCCTGGTATCTTGCTTCTTAGGGGCTTGGGCTTGGCGCCTGGGCTTGATTTCTTTGGACTAAGATGCAGATGGACCTCTAAAATCATGGATGCCTTGGTCTATGAATATATTTTGACATCTGGAAGGAAATCTGGGCATCTGGAGGGCATCTGCAAGGAATCAGGGTTTCTGATTTTTCTCCTGAGGTCTTCAAATCTTCAAGCTGGGTTGGACTTGGGCTAAACTTCCATGTCTTCAATCTGATTGGACTTGGTCTTTACTTGTATGATGTGGTCTTGAGTCTTCAATATGGTTGAATAGGACTCAAAAAAATAAAATTAGCTCAACATGAGCTGACTAGTACAGAACTGAAATAACAACTCAAAAAACTCAAATAACAACTAAAATGGACTCAGATGAGCTAAGCCCTTATTACAGATGGACTCATAAATTATTGATCAATTTACAGAGGGTTGAAAAGTCTTTGTCTTATTCTGGTGCTTCAGGTGTCCCCACCAATTCTCCCGGGGTGGGAGGAACTCGACCCTGTCGAGTGAAGGTCAGACTGGCTCACATATCTCTCGAGAAGGTATGGGTTGAGGCGTTGCAAGTCCTCTCGAGAAATCCATGAATCGTCCGACTCTGGCTGGCCTTGCCATCGGACCAGGAAGCGTTGATAGTCATGGCCCTGGGTCATGATGGCTTGATCGTCCAGGATACGCTCGATCCGTTCTCCTCTCTAAGGCCAAATTTGTTTGTGGACACTCTAGGTTAGGGTCACTCACAATGAAAAGGAATAGGTCCAAAGGTCTCACTAGGTATCGCTGCCGGTTCCCTATACTCAACCAGGTCTGTAATATTGAAGGTAGAACTAATGCCCAAATTCGAAGGCAATTCTAACACCTAGGCATTTGATCCAACCTTCTCTATCACTTTAAAAGGTCCGGCTCTGCAAGCATGAAGCTTCTTTTAGGCCTAAGCCTAACCAAGATAGAATCTACTACATCAAATTTTCTTTAATCCATCTTCGGGAATTAGCCAGTTGTTTCAAAATTAGTGCAGGTGGTGAACATGCTGGGCACATGCAGACTCCTAACAAGATGGTGCAAAGGACTCATACTGACACCTAAAGACTTGACTATGCATTCCTATCAAAGGAAATTTTATTGAACTCTTTGGATCTAAACCTAATAGATTATAGGTTCTCTAGCTTGACATGCACATGAAAATTTACAGTGAACTCCTAGCAAATTCCAAAGAGTATACCAGAAGTAAGATGCAAACCTAACATGCGTGATGAATGCATGCAGTATGCTAATCTCAGTTAAATGCAATCTAATAATCCTAGAAATGCTGGAGGTGTTAGGAAAGGGCAGAAAATAGGAAGTGGGTTCAGAATTAGTTTGGTAGGGTAGGAAAAAAGGTTCATGGTTAGTTGGATAAAGTAGGATAAAAGATGGGGTGTCAGGAACTAATCCTATATTAATGAGGTTAACCTTACGAGGTTGAGCTATATCTATAGGGTTTGTATAATGGAAGGATGGGTTGCCAATTTCGGGGAAGAGGTCCTTATTGAGAATTATAGGAGCGGACTCATCCTGAAGGTATTGATTCAAAGAGATCAAGTCCTTAATAAATTATTCTGGTTCTTGTATTTTTGGATTAGACTCTATAATTTGGCTCTCCTCTATGGTTTCCTCAGGTAAGGCTCTAGCAGCAGTACCTAGGTTCTCTTCCTCTATTTGTGCTTCCATTATAGCTTTAGGTTGGATGTGGTCAAGGTTAACTAGCTCTGGGTTTGTTTCTACCTGGGTAGTTACTGGGTCAGCTAATTCTAGGTCTACTAAAGGTATCTCCTCTTCTCCTTCATACTCATCCACTAGGCTCGCATCAGCCTCATACACTTCCGCGTTAATGTAAGCCTTGTCAATCTCATGAATAGTTGGAGAAGGTCGGCTAGGGGAAAATTGGCTAAGTCCTAGTTTCTGATTATGGACACTAATCCTAGTAGGTTCAGGTTGCCTAAGGGGTGGTGGCTCAATACTGGGCTCATATTTAGGGGTACTAATCCTATGGGGTTCAAGTTGACTAGGGGAAGCATGACTAGTACTAGATTGATACCTAGGGGTTATGGGCTCCCTAGGCTCATAGGACAAGGGTGCAGATCTATGGGTCAGGGGATTATAGGATCTGGGGTCATAGAATTTTGGGTCAGCTCTATGGTCAGGTTCTAAGGATGGATCATGGTATGGAGTCCTCCTAAGGTTGGGCTCCCTATATGGGTCAGGATATTGGGTTCTCCTAGGGTTGGACTCCCTATATGGGTCAGAATATTGGGTTCTCCTAGGGTTGGGCTCTTTATATGGGTCAGAGTATTGGATTCTCCTAGGATTGGACTCCCTATATGGGTCAGAGTATTGGGTTCTCCTAGGATTGGACTCCCTATATGGGTCAGAGTATTGGGTTTTCCTGAGTTTAGTATCATAATAAGGGTCATGGTAAGGGGTTCTTCTAGGTTCAGTATCATAATAAGGGTCATGGTAAGGGGTTCTTCTAGGTTCAGTATTATTGTATGGGTCAGGCTGAGGGGCTCTCCTAGGTTCAACCTCTCGGTATGGATCAGGATTTGGGGTCCTCCTAGGTTGAGGATTGTAATACGGGTCAGGATGAGGGGACTCAGGATCTGGATCAGATTGTGACCCATGGGTTCTTTCTATGGTCCCTACCCGGACTTTTAACTGATCAAACCTATTGGCAAGATGGTCAATTCTATCATTGGTTTGAATACGAGACTGAGTTAATTGGGTCATCTGGGTAGTCACATGGGTAGTTATCTGGGTAGCCATCTGGGCCATTTGATCAGCTAGGGCTTTTATTTGGGCTTGTAAATTTTCCATGGGTTCAGACATTTGTGAAGGAGGTGGGTGATATGAAACTCCTGATCTAGTGCTCATGCAAGACTTGATCAGACCGACTATAGCTGACTAGACCTAGGTCCAATCTAGATGCTCAATCAGGGTGGCAAACTAGCCTATAGTAACCCTGTACTCAGCCAGGCAGGTGTAAGGGGAGTGTTAGGTCCCTGATTGCCAATCCTAGACACCAATCAGAGATTGGCCAGGTAGGCGGACCAGCACATAAGCCCTTCAGGATTGAATCCCTAAACCACCGTTCTAGACACTGAGCACAAGGCACACACAGGTTAACTTGACACAGTGATCTAACACTAGCCCGGACTCGACCAGTTGGTGTCCCTAGCCCACTAGGGCAAATTAAGTCTAATTAATTTTAGGTTAAGGCTTGGGACCGAATGCAAGGGATGTGGTTTTGGGCTAAGGAGAGGTGATCAAATCCTCCCCCCATCTGATATAGCAAGAGTATCCTTAAAAGTAAATTATGCAATGATGGCAGGCAGATGAGGATGCAAATTAGGGTTTAGATGTTTTTGGTATTTTTGGAGAATATGTAGTTTTTTTTTTTGGTATTTTTTAAATAGAAGAAAACTTGCAAATCATGGCCTAATATGCAAGAAATATACTACAATTAAAAGATATGCAAAAGATGCTAAACAAAACCCTAAAACTTCCAAACTTGTCTTGCTGAAAAAAAAAAGAGCCGAAAGTTTGCATGTTGTATTTCGGCTTGCAGAAAATTCACAGGACATAATAAAATCTACGAAAATTCTTAAACTTACTGTGAATTATGATGAATCCAGAAAAATAAATTTTAGAATTTTTGGATTCTTTATCAGGAATAAATAATTAAAATAATAGAGTATATATGGACTGAAAAATTACAGAAAACAAGCCCTAATCTAAGCTCTGATACCAAATGATGGGGGACTAATATGCATGCAATTTTTTTTGTATGTTTCACATGTTAAGTTAGGTGATTGATTCTCGGATTTCAGATCAAAATTATTTGTAGGGAATTTTGTATGAATTTCTAAAGATCAGCATGCAGATTAGGACTTAGAAAAGTAGCAAAGAAGGACCGCCGGGGCTGAGAAGCCTCGATTAGGGCAAGTTCTCCTACAATAAAACTACTGGAGATAGAGGGGTGTACCTGACAACATCTGAGAAGATCACAGCGAAGGGGTCTCTTGTTCCTCGACGGATGCGGCATGGAAAACCGAGCCAAATTGAGGCTTGGCTGGAGTCGTTGGATTCGTAGGACTCGGGGACCTGCAAACGACCTGTCAGGGGTTAGAAAACTCACAAAGGAACAAGAAAGCAAAGGGAAAATAGCAAGGGAAGGCTTCTTTTGGAGTGGGCGTCCAGGGATCTGAGAGGCTTGTTGGCAGCAGGAAGATGATTGCAGCACTGGGAAGAAAAACTCTCACAAACCCCTTTATGCACACAGCAGGGTATCACACAACTCAATAGAAGAACTCAAGTTTTCATTCATCAAAATTCTCCATTCATACAAGAGGCTAGGGTCCTTTAAATAGACCCTTAACCTTGGGCTCCAAGTAAGGGCACATTAGTCTTTACATGAGAATCCTTTTCCCTCTCAAACCCTAGCTAGAAAATAAGGAAACATTAGGTAGAAAAAATCCCTAAAATCTCTCTTGACTTGGCCAACACTCCAAGGACACCTAGGGGTACGTGTTGGGCTTCTAAGAGCAGCAAGGGGCTGGCCCAAAGGGGCCCGGGTGCATGGGTTTGGGCCTCTGGAAGCTAGGGTGGTCTGGTAGCCAGGTAGCAGGAATATTCCCTGGTATCTTGCTTCTTAGGGGCTTGGGCTTGGTGCCTTGGCTTGATTTCTTTAGGCTAGGATGCAGATGGACCTCTAAAATCATGGATGCCTTGGTCTATGAAAATATTTTGGCATCTGGAAGGAAATCTGGGCATCTGGAGGGCATCTGCAAGGAATCAGGGTTTCTGATTTTCTTCCTGGGGTCTTCAAATCTTCAAGCCGGGTTGGACTTGGGCTAAACTTCCATGTCTTCAATCTGATTGGACTTGGTCTTTACTTGTATGATGTGGTCTTGAGTCTTCAATATGGTTGAATAGGAATCAAAAAAATAAAATTAGCTCAACATGAGCTGACCAGCATTGGACTGAACTAGCTCAACATGAGCTGACTAGTACAGAACTGAAATAACAACTCAAAAAACTCAAATAACAACTAAAATGGACTCAGATGAGCTAAGCCCTTATTACAGATGGACTCATAAATCATTGATCAATTTACAGAGGGTTGAAAAGTCTCTATCTTATTCTGGTGCTTCAAGTGTCCCCACCACTAGGAGATCCACGAGGGCATCTGCGGGAACCATGTGGGGGCCTGAATGCTTGCATATAAGGCCCTCCGTCAAGGCTATTTCTGGGACATGATGAGAGAAGACGCTGCTAACTTCGTGAAGAGGTGTGACCGATGTCAACGGCACGCTGTGGTGCAATGTCAGCCTGTTGCTCCACTCTCCCAGCTCTTCGTCCCATGGCCGTTTGCTCAGTGGGGCATGGATCTCCTAGGACCTTTTCCTCTAGCATCTGGACAACAGAAATTCTTGATCGTGGTTATCAACTACTTCCTGAAGTGAGTTAAGGCCAAACCCTTGGCCCGGATCATGGAGGCAAATGTTACCAAATTCCTTTGGAAGTCGATTATCTACCGTTTCGGCCTACTCCACACCATCATCACCGACAACGGATGCCAGTTTGATTGTCGGGAGTTCGAGGAGTTCTGCAACGACCTCGGAATCCATCAACGTTTCACCTCGGTAGCGCATCCTCAGACAAATGGAGAAGCCAAGGTAACGAACAGGACCATCTTGCAAGGCCTCCGAACAAGACTAGACCAAGCCAAGGGGAGGTGGGCAAAAGAGCTCCCGAGCATCCTTTGGGCATACCACACTACCCCAGGGATAGCTACGGACGAGACCCCATTCAACCTCGTCTTCGAGATGGAAGCGGTTATCCCGATTGAGCTCAGCCTACCGACCCTGCACGTGGAGCAGTATGACGAAGCGGAGAACCCGGCCAGGATGCTGCTGAACCTGGGCCTTCTTGAAGAAACGAGGGACATGGCCCGAGTTCGGATGACGGCCTACCGGCAACGAGTGGCCAGATACTATACTCCAGAGTGCGACCGAAGTCCTTCCACCATGGAGACTTGGTGCTACACCGCGCTGAAGCATCCCAACCTCGGGAGTGCGGAAAGCCCTCCCCAAATTGGAAAGGCCCTTATAGGGTGGCGGAGGCACTCCCCCACGGGGCGTACTACCTGGAGGAGCTAGGTGGATCCCGGTTCCCTCGGACCTAGAATGCCTCAAACTTGAGGATGTACTACCAATAGTGTAAGGCTCCTTAAACTTTAGCAATAAAATCTTTTTCAACAAATGCCAACTTTAGTCTCATAGGATAAAAGCCATCCAGCTCTAGGTTCGGCGAGCATGGGCACGGCGAAAGTTTTGCGAAGGCACAAAGTCTCCTCCAACAAAAATCCTGGAGTTCAGTTCGGAGTGTCGCACGGAATCGAATTCCGACATGTGGCCATAGAGTTCAGTCCAGAAGAGGTCCTGGAGACTTAGGTCCCGGTCCTACAAAATCCCAGAGAACAGTTCGGTAAGCCGCGCAAGGCTCACTTTCAGCCTGCGGCCCTGGGGTTCAGTCCGGAAGTTCGCAAGGAAACTGGTTCCAAAGCGAAGTCCCAGATCTCGGTCTAGAAGGTGAGGCAGAACCCAGTTCGCCCATGGAATCTGGGAGTTCAGCTCGGAACGCACCACAAGACTTAGTCCCAGTGGCTAGCACCGGGGTTCAGTCCGGAAGATGCAAAAAAAAAAAGAAAAGAGAAAAAGAAAGAAAAGATGGAGAAGGAACAAGTTAATGGAAACAAAATTTTAATTATTGATAACTGTTCCTTACAAAAGGGGGCCCGACAGGCCGGAAGATCCCGAAGACAGAAAAGGAAATACATGATTCTTGCAGAAATAAAATGAAAAAGAAGTAGAGCTGCAGGGCTACTTTGCTGCGGCCGCATCCTCCTCGGGCTGGGAGGCACCCTCTCTTCTAGCAGCGCCGTCTGGAGGATGTTCAGGAGCCACCACCTCAGCAGCTGCCGCAGTTGAAGCCCCCTCAGTGGGCTCCTCCCTTCGGCCACCCAGTACGACTCCACTAAGGTCGAGCTCAGGGAAGAAGGAACTTACCTTCTCTTGGCACACCTAGAAGCCCTTCAAGGAGTCCACGGCCGCCTCGTGCACCTCCGCCCTGAAGTCCTCGAAGGCCCGGAACTTCGACACGTCCTCCTGTGCCTCCTTCCTAGATGCCTCCAGCATCCCGCTGACTCGGGAGATCTGCTCCCTGGACGCGCTCAGCTACTTCAGGACCTCCTCGACCCGGTGCTCCAATGACCGGGATTGGGCCCTAAGACGCGCCATCTCCGCCGCATCATCCTCAGCACGATGCTGGTTCGAGATCCGCTCCTCAGATAGAGAGGTCTCCAGCTCCCTCACGCGCCCCTCGATGCGATCCAGGTCAGCTCGGAGGGCCTGGTTGTTCCCCCGCAGTTCGACCCCCTTCTTCATGAGGTCCTTCACATCAGTCGCCAATTTGTCGAGCCTCATCTCCTTCTCGGCATCCTTCTTGGTGTAGCCCGAGAGGAAGTTCCTCAACAGGAGAACGTCCGTCCCGATCTGCATCGAAAAAGAGACAAGATGTCAGTAAAATCCAACTGGAACTTTAAAGGAGGAGAGCTCGGGACTTACCGTGAAGAGCTGAGGGAGGATCCCCGGCAACGCGTCAGCTTAGTCTCGACCGCTCCTCAGACGACGGTCCTGGGGGGTGCTGGCAAACTCCATCACTCTTTTTGTGAGCCCTTGGTCACGGATGACGGAGGAGTTGGCAACGAGACTTGGAGGCGGAACATGGACATCGGCAGCAGGTTGGGTAGCCGCCCCTTCGTCGGGCGATGCGGCCGTTGGTGGGTCCACCGTCGCCCTGGTGGCCATCGTGGAGATGACCGGTGCGGCAAATGGAGCAGTCGTTGCCAGAGGAGGTTCCGACGGCCTCTCCTCCCAGGCCCTGTCGAGCTCAATGACGGGAACATAGGGCGCACGTGTTTGGGGCGGCCTAGGAACAGAACCCGTCGCCCCGGGCCCTGTAGTAGCAAGAGTGGGCACGGGCCCCTGGCTCGTCTCAATGCGAGCCCTCTTCACCGGGGTCTCCTCGATTCCTTCAGCGGCGTCCCTCTTCAGGGCGCCCTCCATCAGGCTCTCGACAGAGAACTTCATTCCTAGAAGAAAAGGTCAGTTAGGCCAGTTTAAAGAAAAAGAAGTGCAAAAAAAAAATGAAGGCAACAATAGGAGATCCGGGGTCTCACCCAACTCCTGGATGGGACTGATTCCTGCCTCGAATAAATTCTGCTCCAAGAATAGAACCTCGAGAGCTGAAACCATGTTACCCAGCAACTGCGTGAAGACCTCTCGGTCCGCTGGCTCGACCTGGGAATTCCGGTTTGGGGACCGGTTTGGCTCGCTCCAGGCCCAGTCAACGTCCTCGACCGAGGCAAAGAAGAAGTGGTTCTTCTAACCCTTGATCGACGAGGGGAGGTCGAACCTGAGGCACCTAGGCCGGGGTGAAATATACCACCAGCCATCATCAACAAAGTAGCACTTCAGGATGAAGAGGACCCTGAAGAGAGAGAAACGGGCAACGAACCCGTGGAAGTGACAGAAGACGATGAAAGCAAAGATGACCCGGATGGCATTGGGAGCCAACTGGGCCGGGACAAGATGATAGTGACTGAGGAAAGAAAGGAAGAAGGGATAAAGGGGGAAACGAAGACCCCCAACAAGGAAGTCTTCATAGAAGGCGACCCTCCCAGGGCCACTCGAGGTCACTCGGTCCCTAGGTCCCGGGAGGGAAAGACGGACTGAACCCGGGACCCCATAGGTATCCCGGATCCAAGAAAGGTCGTCTCTGGTCATCATCGAGGCGTAACCAGAGGGATGAAAAAAAGAACCTCCACCACCAGAGGAGGAAGAGAAGAAATGGGATGCGCGGAAACTATGGGAGGAGACCTAGGACCCCTAGGGACACCTATGATCACGGCCCCAGGTTGGAGCTACCTCCGGACCTTGTCCGGAATTTCTTCCACCTCCAAGGAGGAAGACGATGGAGTCCTCAGCTGGGAAGGACTAGCCTCATTCGGGTTTAAAGAGATATGACGACGACGCGTCATTAAGGAAGAAGAAGAAAGAAGAAAATTGGATTCGCGATGACACAGAGGCTCGAGGTAGAAGAAGAAGAGAAGGGGTCGCAGGCACTCACCGAAATGATTTGTACCAAAAGATCAGCAACCCTTGGAAGGTGAAGGGAGATCGCTGCAACTACCGACGAGGTGTGAGAAAGCCGAGAGACTTCATTTCCAGAAAGTCCACCCCTATTTTCAAACTCAATTAATAGTAGCTGTATGCCTCTTTCCGTCCCGGACCATCAGATGACTGCCACGTGGAGGCACGCCCGACATCGACGCTTCGGCTCGATGGAAACTGCCTCATTTTCAAAATGGCATATTAATGGCCCGTCATACACGCACACGTCACAGCCTCCCACTGGGTCTCGGGCATAATAGAAGCGGCGGCAGGTATCATGGCAATTATGGCATGTGATTTTCGTCCTTTCCACGTCATCTCCGTATTAAATCCCCACGTCCCAAGCCAAGATGCTTCGATGGGACCTGGGAATGGGGGGCAACTGATATGGCTATATCGCTGATGCGGAACATGTGTCAGATCCAGCTGGATGCTGCCGGTGCTACATGGATTTTTCTTTCAAAATTCCTGCTCCTTCGTCAGGTGGCATCCTGAGACAGGTCCACCTCGACAGAAGTCGAGCCCCTCTCTACCACTCCGCCAGGTGTCCACCCAAGAGGGGTCCACCTCGGCCGAAGCTGGTGGCCCCTTGCTCCCTCACCAGGTGGCACCCCAAGACTGGTCCACCTCTGCCAAGGTCAAGCGGGCCCTCCTGCTCCTTCGCCAAGTGGTGCCCCAAGACGGGTCCACCTCGGCCAAAGTCGAGCACCTCTCTGCCACTCCGCCAGGTGTCCACCCAGGAGGGGTCCACCTCGGCCGAAGCTGGAGGCCCCATGCTTCCTCACCAGGTGGCACCCCAAGACGGGTCCACCTCTGCCGAGGTCGAGGCGGGCCCTCCTGCTCCTTCGCCAGGTGGCGCCCCAAGACGGGTTCACCTTGGTCGAGGTCGAGCACCTCTCTGCCACTCCACCAGGTGTCCACCAAGGAGGGGTCCACCTCAGCCGAAGCTGGCGGCCCCTTGCTCCCTCGCCAAGTGGCACCCCAAGATTGGTCCACCTCTGCCGAGGTCGAGCAGGGCCCTCCTGCTCCTTCACCAGGTGGTGCCCCAAGTCGGGTCCACCTTGGCCGAGGTCGAGCACCTCTCTGCCACTCCGCCAGGTGTCCACCCAGGAGGGGTCCATCATGGTCGAAGCTGGCGGCCTCTTGCTCCCTCGCCAGGTGGCACCCCAAGATAGGTCCACCTCTACCGAGGTCGAGCCGGGCCCTCCTGCTCCTTCGCCAGGTGGCGCCCCAAGACGGGTCCACCTCGGTCGAGGTCGAGCATCTCTCTGCCACTCCACCATGTGTCCACCCAAGAGTGGTCCACCTCGGTCGAAGCGGGCGGCCCCTTGCTCCCTCGCCAGGTGGCACCCCAAGACGGGTCCACCACTGCCGAGGTCGAGTCGGGCCCTCCTGCTCCTTTGCCAGGTGGCGCTCCAAGGTAGGTCCACCTCAGTCGAAGTCGAGCACCTCTCTACCACTCTGCCAGGTGTCCACCTAGGAGGGGTCCACCTTGGCCGAAGCTGGCAGCCCCTTGCTCCCTCGCCAGGTGGCACCACAAGATGGGTCCACCTCTGCCGAGGTCGAGCTGGGCCCTCCAGCTCCTTCGCCAGGTGACGCCCCAAGACGGGTCCATCTTGGCTGAAGTCAAGCACCTCTCTGCTACTCCGCCAGGTATCTACCCAGGAGGGGTCCACCTCGGCCGAAGCTGGTGGCCCCTTGCTCCCTCGCCAGGTGGCACCGCAAGACGGGTCCACCTCTACCGAGGTCGAACCGGGCCCTCCTGCTCCTTCGCCAGGTGGCACCCCAAGACGGGTCCACCTCGGTCGAGGTCGAGCACCTCTCTGCCGCTCCCCCAAGTGTCCATCCAAGAGAGGTCCACCACGGCCGAAGCTGGCCACCCTCCTGCTCCTTCGCCAGGTGGCACCCCAAGACGTGTCCACCTCTATCGAGGTCGAGCCGGGCACTCCTACTCCTTCGCCAAGTGGCATCCCAAGACGGGTCCACCTCGGTCAAGGTCGAGCACCTCTCTGCCACTCTGCCAGGTGTCCACCCAGGAGGGGTCCACCTCCGTCGAAGCTGGCAGCCCCTTGCTCCCTTGCCAGGTGGCACCCCAAGATGGGTCCACCACTATCGAGGTCGAGCTGGGCCCTCCTGCTCCTTCGCCAGGTGGCGCCCCAAGATGGGTCCACCTCGGTCGAGGTCGAGCACCTCTATGCCACTCCGCTAGGTGTCTACCCAGGAGGGGTCCACCTTGTCCGAAGCTGGCGGCCCCTTGCTCCCTCGCCAGGTGGTACCCCAAGACAGGTCCACCTCTATCGAGATCGAGCAGGGCCCTCCTACTCCTTCGCCAGGTGGTGCTCCAAGACGGGTCCACCTCGGCCGAGGTCGAGCACCTCTCTGCCACTCCGCCAGGTGTCCACCCAAGAGGGGTCCATCTCGGCCGAAGCTGGCAGCCCCTTGCTCCCTCGCCAGGTGGCACCCCAAGACGGGTCCACCTCTACCGAGGTCGAGCCGGGCCCTCCTGCTCCTTCTCTAGGTGGCACTCCAAGATGGGTCCACCTCGGCCGAGGTCGAGCACCTCTCTGCTACTCCACCAGGTGTCCACCCAAGAGGTGTCCACCTCGGTCGAAGCTGGCGAACCCTTGCTCCCTCGCCAGGTGTCACCCCAAGACGGGTCCACCTCTACCGAGGTCAAGCTGGGCGCTCCTGCTCCTTCGCCGGGTGGCGCCCTAATACGGGTCCACCTCGGCCAAAGTCGAGCACCTCTCTACCACTCCGCCAGGTGTCCACCCAGGAGGGGTCCACCTCGATCGATGCTGGCAGCCCCTGCTCCTCTACCAGATGGCACCCCCTGAAGGGTCTACCTCGGTCAAAGTCAGCCCTACTTTGCAAAGCCTCGGGAAGGTAAAGACATGGGCCACGAGGTCACCACTAGAGCCGGCGCACACCACGCCCCGTACGGGGCACCAGTATGGCCTGCAGTGATATGCAAAGCCTTATTTATATCAGTTAAACAGGGCCCTGCAATCGAGGAATGAAATCCTTACAGGCAGGAGCCTGAAACGGCTAGAAGCCCACCGTCAACACCCTGAAAGGAGAGCTCCCGTGCTCGGCCCAAGGCCTCACCAGTCTTCTCCTTTTGTGACACACGGCGGATGAGGCGGGCCGGCCACTTAACTCCTGGACTTGAAGGAGAGAGGGAAGATTGAGAGATCTCTAGGAGCCTCCAGGAGGGGATATGGGCTGAAGGCGGTCCGGTGGTATAAAAGGGACGGAGAAAGCGGACAGAAGGGTAAGTCAGAAAGAGGGGAGAACGTCGAGAGAATGATCAGGGGACCCCCAAGAAGTCCTCAGGCATGAACTCGGTGAACCCACCATAAGAAGCCCGGCTTTAACTCCTCTCTTCCCCATGCTTTTTTCATTGACATCTCCTCTAAGCACGGGAATCCTTCGGGAACCTGCCTTAGAGGTCCTGTTCCATCTTGCCGCTCTTTAACTTGACCATCGGAGTGTCCCCGCCGGAATTCCCGGCCCAGGTCTCTGACTTTATTTTGTAGGTCCGGAAGCTTGAAGATCTCGAGGTGAGAGAGTCCGAGAACCGGTGCCACTTCATGAGCTACAGGCCATCGCTCTTTAAAAGTGTTTTTCATGAAATACATTAATCAAAATCAAGTGAAGGTCTTACAAACATAAATTTAATCATGATTGTATGAAATTCATCAACACCAAAAAGTTCATGATCATAGCCAATAATGATAAGTCCAAACTTGATTCTAATTAACTATTTGAAATAATTTTTCAAAGTAATTGATGAAATAAAAATTAATCTACATTTTTAATTATGGAAGGAGATGTTTAGAATTTACCAATATACATAATCCTTCCTTTTACCATTTAGTCCAAAATGTAGCTTGTCCACTTCTTTAAATTGTCTTGTACAACCTCTTTTCAAGAACTTCCTTTCTTCATGTTGGGTTGCAAGACATTCCTGTAAAACAAATTAAGTGGACATTTTTGGTACCCAAACTTTCTTGGATCCTTTATGATTAGTAATTATGGTTCCTTTTGGAATCTAAACTTTTCTTAATCTAGAAGGATAAGCATTGAAACCACATTTATAAGAAAAATTGAAAGAAGCAGGAATATAGAAATTCTTCAAAAGTTTTTGCTTCTTTTCCTTAATCAAAATATTTTTCTCAATAAAACTTTATCACATAAATCTTTCAAAATAACATTTTCTTTTACTAAAAATTCTTTTTCTTTAGAAAAATTATTCTTTTTATTTTTCAAAATATCAATCTTGGCATTTAAATCATCATTTTTATTTACAAGATTGGTATTGTCAAGAGAAAATGAATCTACATGCCTATTTAATTTCTTGTGCTCAAATTTTAGCAATTTATATTCATGCACAAGATCATTAGATGCATCATGTGATTCTTTAAAGGTAAAATCATAATTATTTTTAGCACATACATTTTCCTCATTTGCCATGAAGCAAAGATGGGCAACTTCATCATCCGTACTTGAATCTTCGCTATCGCTTCAAGTTGCCATCATTGCCTTGAATTTCTTTTTGGCTTTGAGGGCTATTTTCTTCTTATTTACATCAGCTTCCACTATCCTTTGCCATATGTTCAACTCATAGATCATGAGTGAACCAATAAGCTCCTCCAAAGGTAAGGTTTCTACATCTTTAGCTTCTTGGATCGCCGTCACCTTTGGATCCCATGATTTTGGCAAGGATCTAAGAATTTTGTTCACCAAATCAACATTAGTATAGATTTTGCCAAGACATTTTAATTCATTAATAATAGTCATAAATCTTGAAAACATATCAGATATAGATTCATAATGCATCATTTCAAAAATTTCAAAAGAATGTACAAGCAAATTAATTTTAGTGTTCTTCACTTGAAGAGTACCCTCATGAGTAACATCAAGTGTGTCCCATATTTCCTTCGCCGATGTACATGTAGAAACTCTATTAAATTCATTTAAGTCCAAAGCACAATAAAGCAAGTTCATTGCTTTAGCATTGAGTTCAATTTGTTTAATGTCATATTCATTCCAATCCTCTTCGAGCTTTGGAATAGAAATGCTATTAACCAACATGGAAGGAATATGAGGACCACTAACAATAATTATCCAAAGATGATAACTAATAGATTGAATATGGATACGCATGCGAGTTTTTCAAAATGTGTAATTTACGCCATTGAAAAATGGTGGTCTAACACTAATACCTACAAGGGTTGCCATAATCTTTAACTCAAAATCGTTAGATTTTCAATCAGAGCACCGGGCTCTGATACCAATTGTAGGCCCACGTAGGCAACCCAAGAGGGGGGTGAATTGGGTTTTATAAAACTTTTGTATTATTTGCAAAGTGTGAACTAAAGAAAGTATATGCTAATTCAATTCAAGTGCTTGTGTATTTCAAATAAATGCAGTGAAATAAAGAAATAAAAGTATATGGAGAACAATTACACAAACACAAAGATTTATAGTGGTTCGGTGCCAACCAAGCACCTACATCCACTCCCCAAGAACCCCTTGGGAATTTCACTAAGTTTGGTTTAATAACTTAGGCTCACCAACAACCTTTACAACTTGTTTTATCTTCAGGCTCACAAGTCAAACCCTAGTTGGTTTCAAGGCTCACCAACAACCACCCTTGGTTTTACGGGATAACCAAGAACCTAAACAACTTGTTTTGGCTTCGGGCTCACAAGTAAAACCCTAGTTGGTTTCAAGGCTCACCAACAACCACCCTTTGATTTTCTAGGCTTACCAAAATCCTCTTTGGTTTTTCAAGGCTCACCAAAAATCTTAAGTAAAACAATGTAAGAGCAAGTATAAATGAATACAATAAAAGCTTTCTAAAATAAAGCAAATATCTCTTTAAAGTCCGTTGAGAGTTGATGAAGATCTTGTCTTCAAGTTGATGAAGCCTTTGATTGATGCTTGAGGATGTGAACTTTGGATGCTCTCTTTGAAACTTGGAAGCTTGAAGGCTTGAACCACTCAACTCTTGAATCCTTGAAGAATATTCAAAAATCTCACCAAAGGATTACTTCCCCAATTGATTTTTGATGTTTATATAGCCTCCCAATACTTAAATGACCGTTTATAGCCGTTAGGGAGGAAAATATGACCGTTTAGAAGCAAGTTGGAGAAGTTCTGCAGCCCAGAAAACTAGCCGTTACTATTTAAGTATCGACACTTCAGCTCCAGGTGTCGACACTTCAGTTTCAAGTATCGATACTTCAGTTTCCAGGTGTCGACACTTCACTTTCAAGTGTCGACACTTCAGCTTCAAGTGTCGACACTTCACTGAAAGAGCTTTCTGAAGTTTTCTGTTTGTCTCAGGCCTTGAGTCGACACTTCACTCTTCAAGTGTCGACACTTGATCCTCAGATGTCGACACTTCATTTCCAAGTATCGATACTTGCCTGTGCCATTGCTGAAATATCTTCAAATTGAAACTTTAACCTCTTCAAGTCCTTCCATATTAATTCCAAAGTCCATATACTTGATTTTCCATTAATTTAAGGACTTTTTCAATTGAAATACAAGCATTTCTTCATTCAACATGGATGAGTACTAAGATCTGAGAAATACACTTAAAATATAATTAGTACTCATATATACTTAAACATTTTGTCAATCATCAAAATCAAGACCAGAGTCAACAATCTCCCCCTTTTTGATGATGACAAAATCTTTAAGTATATGAATAGGGTAAGCTTAAAAAGATTAACAATAAGATAAACATGTAAGCTTAAAACAATAAGCACCAAGCTCCCCCTCAAAATATGATCCGAAAAATCTTCAAAAACATTTTTCAAAATATGCAAGAATTTTCAAATTTTCAATATTTCTTCTTACTAATTCTTCCCTTTAGATAAAAACATTTTGCATTCTTCTTTCCTTTTGCACTTTCTTTCATTTCTCAAATGTTCATGTTTATCCAATCTTCCCCTTTTCATACTTAACAATTTTCTCCCCCTTTTTGACATCATGAAAAAGGATGAAAGGCATTACAGAGTAGAAATCAATTCGGAAAGAATAGCAAGTAGGTCATCAAAATCAATGCATGAAATCAAATAATTATGATATCAATTTAATATGATACAAATTGAACATGATACCACAGAATGTAAGTACATGCAAGAAATGATTTGATGTATATTATCCATTCGCCTTACTTGTTCATGTGATAGGTCACAGCGGCACCCCTACATGTCATAAGAGAGCCCATTGAATGGAAAGAGAGGGTCTTTAAGCCCTACTTATCTCCTATGACCGGACGGCCATGGTGACTAACCCAATCTGAAGCGGTTTCTAGGAATTCTTTTTTAAAAAAAATAATTTTGATACCAATAGAATATGATACCATTTGAATGTAACTACTCTTAAAGAATTAGATTTGAAAACAAGAAGGAGTATGAGAGCAATATAAGCAAAGCATGATATCAACAAGATATTCAAAGCATCAAATATGATAACAAATCTTTGGATGCTCCCCCTGAATGTTATTTCTCCTTTAAAAATATGCATTTATTTCAGGAATAAAACATCAAAGCTTATGCATCGAGATTTGAAATTTTTCAATATATTCATGATTTTCAGAATACATAGCATTTATATCACTTAAAAACTTTTAGCATGATTTCAAATTTATTTTAAGATGATTTGATATCCATACAAATGCTAGAAGTAATATGATATCAAGTTTAGCTACTAGAGCAAGGGTTTGTCGATATGCATACCTTCTTCTTAAAAGTAATCCTTAACTACTAGTTCTATACTTGATCTAAATTATTTCTAGATTATGCATAGATACCAAAAGTAAAAATATATAAATCAAAATATTTCACTTGAAATAATTTAGAAACTATATTAATCAAAATCAAGTGAAGATTTAATAATCACAGGTTTGACCATGAGAGCTTGAAATCCATCAACATCAAAATGGTCATGATCACAACAAATGATTATTAGTCTAAGCTTGATTCTAATCAATCACTTAAAATATTTTTCAAATCAATATGCATCTTTAAAAGTGTTTTTCATGAAATACATTAATCAAAATCAAGTGAAGGTCTTACAATCATAAATTTAATCATAATTGCATGAAATTCATCAACACCAAAAAGTTCATGATCATAGCCAATGATGATAAGTCCAAACTTGATTCTAATTAATTATTTGAAACAATTTTTCAAAGTAATTGATGCAATAAAAATTAATCTACATTTTTAATTATGGAAGGAGATGTTTAGAATTTACCAATATACATAATCCTTCCTTTTACCATTTAGTCCAAAATGTAGCTTGTCCACTTCTTTAAATTGTCTTGCACAACCTCTTTTCAAGAACTTCCTTTCTTCATGTTGGGTTGCAAGACATTCTTGTAAAACAAATTAAGTGGACATTTTTGGTACCCAAACTTTCTTGGGTCCTTTATGATTAGTAATTATGGTTCCTTTTGGAACCCAAACTTTTCTTAATCTAGAAGGATAAGCATTGAAACCACATTTATAAGAAAAATTGAGAGAAGCAGGAATATAAAATTCTTCAAAAGTTTTTGCTTCTTTTCCTCAATCAAAATATTTTTCTCAATAAAAACTTTATCACACAAATCTTTCAAAATAACATTTTCTTTTACTAAAAATTCTTTTTCTTTAGAAAAATTATTCTTTTCATTTTTCAAAATATCAATCTTGGCATTTAAATCACCATTTTTATTTACAAGATTGGTGTTGTCAAGAGAAAATGAATCTACATGCCTATTTAATTTCTTGTGCTCAAATTTTAACAATCTATATTCATGCACAAGATCATTAGATACATCATGTGATTC
Source organism: Areca catechu (assembly GCA_021397845.1). Lineage (NCBI taxonomy): Eukaryota > Viridiplantae > Streptophyta > Magnoliopsida > Arecales > Arecaceae > Areca > Areca catechu. The sequence continues at coordinate 899,654 of JAHSVC010000043.1, forward strand.
TTTAAAGGTAAAATCCTAATTATTTTTAGCACATACCTTTTCCTCATTTGCCATGAAGCAAAGATGGGCAACTTCATTATCCGTACTTGAATCTTCGCTATCGCTCTAAGTTGCCATCATTGCCTTGAATTTCTTTTTGGCCTTGAGGGCTATTATCTTCTTATTTACATCAGCTTCCACTATCCTTTGCCATATGTTCAACTCATAGGTCATGAGTGAACCAATAAGCTCCTCCAAAGATAAGGTTTCTACATCTTTAGCTTCTTGGATCGCCGTCACCTTTGGATCCCATGATTTTGGCAAGGATCTAAGAATTTTGTTCACCAAATCAGCATTAGTATAGATTTTGCCAAGACTTTTTAATTCATTAATAATAGTCATAAATCTTGAAAATATATCAGATATAGATTTATAATGCATCATTTCAAAAATTTCAAAAGAATATACAAGCAAATTAATTTTAGTGTTCTTCACTTGAAGAGTACCCTCATGAGTAACTTCAAGTATGTCCCATATTTTCTTCGCCGATGTACATATAGAAACTCTATTAAATTCATTTAAGTCCAATGCACAATAAAGCAAGTTCATTGCTTTAGCATTGAGTTCAATTTGTTTAATGTCATATTCATTCCAATCCTCTTCGAGCTTTGGAATGGAAATGCCATTAACCAACATGGAAGGAATATGAGAACCACTAACAATAATTTTTCAAAGATGATAACTAATAGATTGAATATGGATACACATGCGAGTTTTCCAAAATGTGTAATTTATGCCATTGAAAAATGGTGGTCTAACACTAATACCTACAAGGGTTGCCATAATCTTTAACTCAAAATCGTTAGATTTTCAATCAGATCACCGGGCTCTGATACTAATTGTAGGCCCACGTAGGCAACCCAAGAGGGGGGGTGAATTGGGTTTTATAAAACTTTTGTATTATTTACAAAGTGTGAACTAAAGAAAGTATATGCTAATGCAATTCAAGTGCTTGTGTATTTCAAATAAATGCAGCGAAATAAAGAAATAAAAGCATAAGGAGAACAATCACACAAATACAAAGATTTATAGTGGTTCGGTGCCAACCAAGCACCTACATCCACTCCCCAAGAATTCCTTAGGAATTCCACTAAGTTTGGTTTAATAACTTAGGCTCACCAACAATCTTTACAACTTGTTTTATCTTCGGGCTCATAAGTCAAACCCTAGTTGGTTTCAAGGCTCACCAACAACCACCCTTGGTTTTACGGGATAACCAAGAACCTAAATAACTTGTTTTGGCTTCGGGCTCACAAGTAAAACCCTAGTTGGTTTCAAGGCTCACCAACAACCACCCTTTGGTTTTCAAGGCTTACCAAAAACCTCTTTAGTTTTCTAAGGCTCACCAAAAACCTTAAGTAAAACAATGTAAGAGCAAGTATAAATGAATACAATAAAAGCTTTCTAAAATAAAGCAAATATCTCTTTGAAGCCCGTTGAGAGTTGATGAAGATCTTGTCTTCAAGTTGATGAAGCCTTTGATTGATGCTTGAGGATGTGAACTTTGGATGCTCTCTTTGAAACTTGGAAGCTTGAAGGCTTGAACCACTCAACTCTTGAATCCTTGAAGAATATTCAAAAATCTCACCAAAGGATTACTTCCCCAATTAATTTTTGATGTTTATATAGCCTCCCAACACTTAAATGATCGTTTATAGCCGTTAGGAAGGAAAATATGACCGTTTGGAAGCAAGTTGGAGAAGTTCTGCAGCCCAGAAAACTAGCCGTTATTGTTCAAGTGTCGACACTTCAGCTCCAGGTGTCGACACTTCAATTTCAAGTGTCGACACTTCAGTTTCTAGGTGTCGACACTTCACTTCCAAGTGTCGACACTTCAGCTCCAGGTATCGACACTTCACTGAAAGAGCTTTCTAAAATTTTTTGTTTGTTTCAGGCCTTGAGTCGACACTTCACTCTTCAAGTGTCAACACTTGATCCTCAGGTGTCGACACTTCATTTCCAAGTGTCGACACTTGCCTATGCCATTGCTGAAATATCTTTAAATTGAAACTTTAACCTCTTCAAGTCCTTCCATATTAATTCCAAAGTCCATATACTTGATTTTTCATTAATTTAAGGACTTTTTCAATTGAAATACAAGCATTTCTTCATTCAACATGGATGAGTTCTAAGATCTAAGTAATACACTTAAAATACAATTAGTACTCATATATACTTAAACATTTTGTTAATCATCAAAATCAAGACCAGAGTCAACAGTTTTGAATAATTTTATTATTTATTAATATAGGGAATCAGCCTTCTGAGTAGGAAGGTGTTGCGCAAATTTCGGGTACAGAATAGTTCAGGTATAGATAGTTGATTCTTGAGAGGTAAGGATTCTAGACATGATCATCAATTCTATACATTATTTTACATGGCATGATTTGATCCGTGCATATGAGCATTGGCATGCATGTTTGTTTTGCGTCGTATATTTTGATTTTCCGAGATGGATAATGTGTTGAGATTATTAATTACGTTCCCATGTATTATTTTTATTCGAGAAAGTTTTGTTTTGATGGTTTAAGCCGTGATGCCGGTCATTAAGAAGTTTGTGATGACATGACTTGACAGTACGACCTAATTTGATAAAGTGATAACAAAGAGAGTATGGTGTTTGGACTACCCATGCTACGGGATTATGGAGTTCTGAGATGGCATGAGCCATAGGCTTTGTACATGAGCTAGCTTGACCACGAGGAATGGTTGATTGTGAGACTAGCCAGACCACAAGGAATGGTCGATTGTGAGACTAGCCAGACCACAAATAAAAGATAGATTAACGGGCTTGTACATAAGCTAGTTTGGCTACGGTGGATAGCAAATGGCCGATTATGATTGCCAATCATGGGTTGGAGCATGACCGTAGTTAGTCCAAAATCCTAAAGATGAAGATTGATTAATGGAAACTCTAAAGAAAAATATAACGATTTTAAGGTTTTGTCGTACATGATAATTGAGCTATTTGGTTACATGATATGGTATGCTAGTATGTTCTTTCTATTTCTAGTATTATATTATTACTGGTGTGATCATATGGAAAATTTACTAGGCTGTAAAGCTCACTTCCTGCTTTTATTTTTTTCAGAGACTCCAGATGCATAGCAAGGTTTGGGCTGGGCGTGAGACGGGACATCATCATTTAGTTTTGTTTAGTTAGATAGTTTTAGTTTTTGGTTACTGATGCCTGTTGTGAGTCAGTGGGCCAATTAGTGATTTTGAATTATATAAATGGACTGCTTAGTTATATTTCAATTATTTATATAATATTTTTATTTTTGAAGTGGTCTTGAGATAAGTGACTCCTATATACCTAGGCCTTGCATGATCTCTAGGATAAAATCTAGGGTTTGTGCGGCCGATCGTGTAGCCGATTTCGATGCTATATTTGGGGCATGACAGAGTGGTATCAGAGCAAACCAAGTTGTAGGATCTTAGGATATAAGTTCGTTAAGAGAGTGTGGGTGTTCTTAGGTGGGGTAAATAGTGTAATATATTCTTGATAATTTAAGTAAAAGGTGTATACTAATGATGACTGGTATAGAATTTTCCATGGCACGTGGTGGCAGGCGTGGACATGCTAGGAGGCCCACAAGATTTCTAGATGAAGCAATGCTTGGGATCCTATAGAGCAGCACGAGGATACAAGGGTCGTATCTGGTGATGAGGAACATCCACAGGAACTGACACCCAATCCTTTGGACAACATCCCGGAGACTGAGACTGTAGAAGCAGGAACTCCGGAAGGATCTGGAGTTCAGCCTGGGGACTAGGTGGGTCTTCCTCAGCTGATGCAATACTTAGTGCAGCAACAAGCTACTGCAAGAACCAATACATTGAGATTAATAGAAGTACAACAACAACAACAACAGTTTATGCAGCAACAGCAGCAGTTCATGTAGCATCTATTATTACAGTAGCAACAGCCAGAAGTTAGGATTCTACAAGAACGACAAATCACTTTGATAGATTTCAAAAAGTATGCGCCACCGGTATTCAAGGGAACATATGATCCCATGGAGACAGAGGGTTGGTTGAAGGCTGTGGAAAAGGTATTCCAAGCCTTGCGATGTCCGGAAGGGGAGAAGGTTACTTTTACTACATTCTTATTGCAAGATGAGATAGCTGCTTGGTGGGAGTTGGAGCTTGGAAAGCAGGGACCAAATGATCCACCTTTTACCTGGATAGATTTCAGGAAGGTCTTCTTTGAGAGGTATTTTTCCCAAGATATTCGGATGCAGAAATTTCGAGAATTTGATCGCTTGGAGTAGGGTAGCATAATAGTTGTTCAATATGTTGCAAAATTCGAAGAACTGTCAAGGTATGCTCCAACACTGATAGCTAATGAAGGGGTCCGAGCCAGGAAATTTGAAAATGGACTTAAAGGTCAGATTCAGCATCAGGTGATTGCCTTCGAGCTACCAACTTATAAGGAGGTCGTCAACAAGGCACTAATCATAAAAAGGGGATTAGATGTGGCTCAAGCTGAAAGAGAAAAAGCTTTGAAGAAAAGATCCAAATCAGAAGAATTTCAAGATCAACCTAATAAAAATACTGATACAAAGACAAGGAAGCCTGACAGTGCTGCTATCCAGTGCTACAGGTGTGGTGGGCCGCACCTTAGGCAAGACTGCACCTAGTTAGGAGGAAAATGCTACAATTGCGGCAAGGAGGGTCACAAGGTGGCTATGTGTCATAGTGGCCAGGGGTTACAGCACCAAGCGCCATAAGTATCTCATGTTGGACACCAACAAGGAGGACAACAGAAGTCGGGTACCCATGGGTAGGTGTACGCACTCACGCAGCAAGATGCCAACGCATCCAATTCAGTAGTGACAAGTATGATTAGGTTATACTCATTTGGGATGGTGATACAAATGATTAAAATCATAATGACATGATGATTATTAGGATATGACAAGAATAGTGTAGAGCTCAGGTTATGATGACATGGAATTGTGGTATAAGTGCTATGTTAGATATGAGTGGTATTAAATTCAGGTCATGATTGTTTGAAAATTTTGACATAAGAGTAAGAAATTAACATGATGATTAGTATGACATGACAGAAATTTCTGGAAGGATTTATTTAGTGAACCTAGATGGTTTAGTAAATTATATTAGAGTGTGGAAGCGTAGTGATTTAAGAATATTAACTCTAACTTTTGAAGTGTTATAATGGGAGCACTGATTTAGATCTCAATCAAGCTAATTTCGAGGACAAAATTATTTTAACGGAGGGAGAATGTGAGAACAGTATTTTTGGGCTGGTGTCGACAGGCCCAGCCGACTTCGACCCAGTTCGGAAAAAAAAAAAAAGAACGAAGGGGAGAACAGAGATCGGAATAGGGGAGGATCAGATTTCCCTTATCCAGTCGGAGTTCTCACCGGTGTTTTCAAGAAAGGAGTCATGAGGAGAGAGAGAACTGGTCGACGATGAGTCCGTGAGGGATTGGGACTCGATTGAACGAAGTTTGAGTTTCAAACGGTGAGGAAACTCATCATTGTTTTATCTTTAAATTCTTCACACAGTCGCCTCATCGAGCCCCCTTCACGCATCTTCTCCCTCTCCGGTGAGCAACCAAGAGTTCTTCAACATCCAATGAGTGTTCTTTTGTTGTTAGGAAGATTTAATCCGAATTCTTTTCTTTAGAATTATTCGGTTTATTAATCAAGGGGTCGTGCACCGTTGGGGGTTGAGCCACCGTCCACCTCCGTTCGTCAAGCTCCCCTTCCTGGAGACTATCTCCCTGGGCCACCGGCAGCCGGGGGGAAGGCCGGTTAAGTTGAGATGAGGAGCAGCAGGGGGGGTTCGGGAAGAAGAGAGGAGAAGGAAAAGAAATAAAGAAAGAAAGAAAAAAAAAAAAAGAGGTTCGTCGGTTCAGGAAAAAATATAAATAAAAATAAATAAATAAATAATAAAAATAAAAAATAAAGAAGAGAGAGAAAGAGAGAAAGAGGAGAAAGAAGATGAGGAGAGAAGAAATTGGAGGGACTTTCTTTCTCAGGATTTGTGAAACTAGGATTTGGTTTTGAATAATTTTATTATTTATTAATATAGGGAATCAGCCTTCTGAGTAGGAAGGTGTTGCGCAAATTTCAGGTATGGAATAGTTCAGGTGTAGATAGTTGATTCTTGAGAGGTAAAGATTCTGGACATGATTACTAGTTCTATATATTATTTTACATGGCATGATTTGATCCGTGCATATGAGCATTGGCATGCATGTTTGTTTTGTATTGTATATTTTGATTTCTCGAGATGGATAATATGTTGAGATTATTAATTACATTCCCATATATCATTTTTATTCGAGAAAGTTTTCTTTTGATGGTTTGAACCGTGATGCCGGTCATTAAGAAGTTTATGATGACATGACTTGACAGTACGACCTGATTTGATAAAGTAATAACAAAGAGAGTACGGTGTTTTGACTAGCCATGCCACGGGATCGTGGAGTTCTGAGATAGCCTGAGCCACGAGCTATGTACGTGAGCTAGCTTGACCATGAGGAATGGTCGATTATGAGACTAGCCTAACCATGAGGAATGGTCGTTGAGACTAGCCTGACCACGAATAAAAGGTTGATTAACAGGCTAGTACATGAGCTAGTTTGGCCATGGCGGATAGCAAATGTCCGATTATGATTGCCAGTCTGGGTTGGAGCATGACCGTGGTTAGTCTAGAACTCTAAAGATAAAGATTGATTAATGGAAACTCTAAAAAAAACATAACGATTTTATGGTTTTGTCGTACATGATAATTGAGCTATATGATTACATGATATGGTATGGTAGTATATTCTTTCTATTTCTAGTATTGTATTATTACTGGTGTGATCATATGGAAAACTTACTAGGCTGTAGAGCTCATTCCCTACTTTTATTTTTTTCAGAGACTCCAGATGCATAGCAAGGTTCAGGCTGGGTGTGAGACGGGACATCGTCATTTAGTTTTGCTTAGTTAGATAGTTTTAGTTTTTGATTACTGATGCATGTTGTGAGTCAGTGGACCAATTAGCGATTTTGAATTGTATAAATGGACTGCTTAGTTATATTTCAATTATTCATATAATATTTTTATTTTTGAAGTGGTTTTGAGGTAAGTGACTCTTATGTACCTAGACCTTGCATGATCTCTAGGATAAAATCTAGGGTTTGTGCAGCCGGTCGCGTAGCCGATTCTGATGCTGGATTCGAGGCATGACAGGTGTATCACATGTTGCTCATCACACCGTTGGATGTCTTTTTTTTAATAAACAAAAAGGGATGGGGGGGATAAATCCCAGTGTAGCTACCCCACAGGTCTCCACCCGTCAGGTAATGTTCAATATGAGGCACTCAGATTCACGCAGCCTCTCCTCACCTAATGGTGAGTACATCAACCTGACATCACTAAGACACCGGCCGATCGGGGATAAAGAAAAAGACCCTGACCTCTCGTTCACGCTAACTGTCGAGGGCTCCAGGGAAATCCTGGATTTATACATGATAATTGAGCTATATGATTACATGATATGGTATGGTAGTATATTCTTTCTATTTCTAGTATTGTATTATTACTGGTGTGATCATATGGAAAACTTACTAGGCTGTAGAGCTCACTCCCTACTTTTATTTTTTTCAGAGACTCCAGATGCATAGCAAGGTTCAGGCTGGGTGTGAGACGGGACATCGTCATTTAGTTTTGCTTAGTTAGATAGTTTTAGTTTTTGATTACTGATGCATGTTGTGAGTCAGTGGACCAATTAGTGATTTTGAATTGTATAAATGGACTGCTTAGTTATATTTCAATTATTCATATAATATTTTTATTTTTGAAGTGGTTTTGAGGTAAGTGACTCTTATGTACCTAGACCTTGCATGATCTCTAGGATAAAACCTAGGGTTTGTGTAGCCGGTCGCGTAGCCGATTCTGATGCTGGATTCGAGACATGACAGGTGTATCACATGTTGCTCATCACACCGTTGGATATCTTTTTTTTAATAAACAAAAAGGGATGGGGGGGATAAATCCCAGTGTAGCTACCCCACAGGTCTCCATCCCGTCAGGTAATGTTCGATATGAGGCACTCAGATTCACGCGGCCTCTCCTCACTTAATGGTGATTCACGCAGCCTCTCCTCACCTAATGGTGAGTACATCAACCTGACATCACTAAGACACCGGCCGATCGGGGATAAAGAAAAAGACCCTGACCTCTCGTTCACGCTAACGGTCGAGGGCTCCAGGGAAATCCTGGATTTAATTTATCTTTGAGTCACCCGCTGGATCGTGCCTCGAACCATCGACCTGTTGGTAGTGAGATAAGGCCTCTACCAACTAGGCTACCGTCTTGGTGGTCACCGCCGGATGTCTTTGAACTTCTTTTTTTATGACTATCTTGTCGAGCTCAAAGATAAATTGTAGTCAGGTTTTGCTGATTGTATTTACACTCAATACAGTTGAATTGTAAGTTCATTAATTAGCAACCAAACAAAAAAAAATAGTGTATCAAAAACAAAAAAAAGCAAAAAAATAAAAAGAATTGAAATGCAGTTGATATGGTCATCATGCTAAGGGAACTAATCCTTTTATTTGATTTGGATCTCCTCTGTGATTCCTATGGGTAGAGTACAATATCTACTAATCATATTCATCTATCCACTTCGTTCACATTTCACCTTCCATGGTCGCATGCATCTCGAGTGAACAAGGCCATAACCTTCTTTTCTTTTGTATGACAATATGGGCCTGGCTGTGATATTAAGTAGTGACAGGTTTTCCCTTTAGTATAATATAAAAGTGGCTCTCGATCAATTGTATTATATGAATTTTTCTTTGCATTGGACCTAACCCGATGATGATTGGTGACCAAATAATAATGATACGGCATGATCGAAGACCGGAATTAACAAATGAAATAGAAAACTTGCAAATATGGTAAGATGTCCATTAGACAAACGGTTGCTTCTTGTTGTGAGGGCTCATTTCTCCTGTAGGAATGCATTCAAGTCAATGGAATCAACCCAAACCTGTTATCATCGTTGGCAATCCGCACAAGCTTGGAGACTATGGATACCTTAAACAGTGGATTCATAATTTATTTTTTAATGTGGTACATGATTAACACCCATTAGATACTACTTCATAGATATGAACATCCAAAGAATATATGATTGGTGACTCAGGTTGCTGACTGTATTTACACTCGATACAATTGAATTGTAAGTTCATTAATTAGCAACCCAAAAAAAGAGAGAAGTGTATCAAAAACAAAAGAAGCAAAAAAAAATAAAAAGAATTGAAATGTAGTTGTTTTGGTCATCATCCTAAGGGAACCAGTCTTTTTATTTGATTCGGGTCTCCTATATGATTCTTATGCATAGAGTACAGTATCTACTAATCATATTCATCTATCCACTTCTTTTATATTTCACCTTCCGTGGTCGCATGCATCTTGAGTGAACGAGGCCATAACCTTGTTTTCTTTTGTTGATGTATGACAACATGGGCCTTCCTATGATATTAAGTAGTGGCAGGATTTCCCTTTAGTATAATATAAAAGTGGCCATCGATCAGTTATATTATATGAATTTTCCTTTGCTTTGGACCAAACTCGTTGATAACCGGTGACCAAATAACAATAATATAACATGACCGAAGACCGGAATTAATAAATGAAATAGAAAACTTTCAAATATGGTTAGATGTCAATTAGACAAACGTTGCTTTTTGTCGTGAGGGCTCATTGCTCCTGTAGTCATGCATTCAAGTCAACGGACTCAACCCAAACCTGTCATCATCGTTGCTAGTTAATAAATGATATTAAGTAGTGAATTCATAATTTATTTATTAATATAGTGCATGATTAACACCCATTAGACACAGCTTTATAGATATGAACGTCCAAAGAATATACAATTGGCGACAATATATATCTTGTTGGTTGGTGTTATACCCTAATGGCTCACCGTCAAACTGAACCGGCGCCTCTCTGCGGTCTGACCAGGCCGCTCTTCTAAAGCTCCAACAGATATCTCCATAAAAGTCCGACCCACCGGAGTAGAGGTCCGATGATCCACTCCTGCTGAGGTTCGGCCGATTGCTCTCCTTCGGAAGTCCGACCCATCGGAGTAGAGGTCCGATGGCCCGCTCCTACTGAGGTCCGACCCACCATCATACAGACACCCTCCCTCGGGGGACCGATTGGCTTTCCCGCTTGGCGTCTGACAGACATGCTTCAGAACCCAGAGAGTTCTAGAAACCCCTTTCTGTTGTAACGGACTCCTGCCACATCAGCGGCACTGCTCCACTACTCCCACGATGCTGCCATACCCAGACGCCACGTGGCCACTCACTAGATTCTCCTAGGGGCAGATCGGTCTTTTTTGAACTCCTCCCTAACGGGTTTTGGACTGTTCCGTGCCTATATAAGGTGCCCAGGGGACCCCGTTTTGAGCTAAGGACTCTCTTCTCTCTTTTTACGCTAACTCTTTGATTCCTTCATTCTGTTGCCTTCAAGCTCCTGCTAACTTAGGCATCGGAGGGTCCCCCGCCGAAACACCACCGGCACCTTGGAGGACTTTATTGCAGGTTTACCGGGCGAGGAGAATTCCAGCACAGCCGACCGGACCTGGTCCAGGAGAAGTCACCGCAACAGATTGGCGTCAGAAGGAGGGTGCCTGAACCTTCGCTGTGTAACCCTTCTCTAAAAGGAGGAATCCATCTCTCCAGTCAGGCAATGGCTAAGGGAAGAGCTCCAAACGCCACTGCCAGAAGAGGTCTTTCCCGATCCAGGTCTGAGGGACCGCCCCAGGAAAATGAAGCCACTGTCACAGTCGCTGAGCCTATCATTACTCTGGGACTGTAGCAGTTCCAGATGTTAATGAACCATATTGAAATGCTAACCATTGTGGTTCAGTGTTTGTAGGAGATGGCTGACAACCGACAGCAACCACCGCTACTTCCTACACTAATCATCCAACCACTGCTGAGGGAAGCCGACAGCTGAAGGTCCATCAATATCGTTCTCCTGCCATCGCAGAGCCTCAAAGGTCTTTGGGTGCCTGTACCGATGGCAAGAGGGCGAGATCTGCCTCGCCCTCCTACGCTGAATCAACTCCTACCAGTGTTCGGCTTATCGCCGAACTCCCGAGAGACTACACCTGCAAGATTTTGCACATGGAGGAACGCATTGCAGAAATTGCTAACCGGCAGAAGGCCGAAGGGGGCAGGTATACGATTCCTGCCCCCCGTTCTTTGATGAGATCCTGGCGGAGATGATTCCCCGCCATTTCAAAATTCTTTAGGTGGATACTTACAATGGCACCACCAATCCGCTGGACCATCTGGGCACCTACAAGGCCCATATGATGGTACAGGGTGCCTCTGATACCCTCTAATGTATCGCATTCCCAGCAACTCTGAAGAAAACCTCTCGGATGTGGTTCAACGCCATCTGACCAGGTATAATTCACTCTTTTTCTCATCTTAAAAATCTTTTCCTCTTCCATTTCAGGACATGCAGTCAGACTCCGAGAAACATAGACTGCCTCTTCCTCGTACTGCAAAAGGAGGGGGAGACCCTCCGGGATTACATGGCTCATTTCAATTCAGTGGCCATGGAGGTCCTGGATTTGAATGAAGCGGTAGCTATGTCAGCTTTCAAGCGAGGGCTCCTCTTGTCCAGGCTTGCTTTCTCCCTGGACAAGAGGTTTTCGACAAGCTACAGTGAGATACTGACTAGGGCACAGAAGTACGTCCTGGCGGAAGAACAAGCAGCCAGCCAGTACCAGGCGAAAGGGAGGCCGGCCCCCAAGAAGCGGAGCGACAAGGCTCCTGAAGTCCGACCTCCGATTGACAGCAACCGGTTGGCCCGGCACCGAAGTCCGAAGCCGAAGGACTTCCCCAGGAGGTTCGAGACCTACGTGCCCCTCTCTCTTTCGAGGAAGAAAATCCTCCTAGAGATCGAAAATGAGACTTTCTTTCAAAGGCCTCGATCAATGAGGGGCCCCGCTACATACAGAAACAAAGATAAATTCTGTCGATTCCACAAGGACCATAGGCACAGCACTGAAGAATGCCTGCAGCTGAAGGATGCCATTGAAGACCTCATCTAGAGAGGGTACTTGTGCAAGTATGTCCAACCCCATCGGGATCAGGCCGAAGCATCCAACGCCAGAAACCCTCCGGAGGAGGCAGAGCTTCCCAACCAGCGGTCGACAAGCGGGGATGTCAGCATGCTGCATCGATGGTCTGAATGGAGCCATGAAGATGGCCCGAACATTGTTAAGAGACCCAAAGGCTCCAATGTGATCACCTTCTCCGACGAGGATCTCCTAGAGTCCCATGTTTTTGAAAATGATCCTGTAGTCATGTCGGCAGTTATTGCCAACTACGATGTAAGAAGGATACTTATTGGTAATGGAAGCTCCACGGAGGTATTATTGTACGATGATTTTGTGAGAATGAACTTATCGAGGTCCATGCTGCAAGAATCTCCCGTGCCGTTGACAGGCTTCGGAGGTAATTCTATCGAAGTCAAAAGGGAAGTAGTTCTTCCCATGACGATCAGGATGGAGCCTTTCTAGAAAACTCTCCCCATCATCTTTGTGGTTGTCTGGACGACCTCGACTTATAATGCCATTTTGGGCCGACCGGCCCTCAATAAGTTCTGAGCCATCGTGTCCACTTATCACCTATTGGTGAAGTTTTTCACTAGGAACGGGGTCGGGGTTATGAGGGGAGACCGTCGAATGGCCAGACAGTATTTAACCATTCTGAACCAGCAGTCAGAAGGCCGTCCCACTCTGGAGCAGCTCGACCTGAGAGCCGAGGCCGATGGTCACGGTCAGCCGGATGAGAAAATTTTGTTTATTCTCCTCTAGGATGATGACCCCACCAAAGTTCTCCAGATTGGAAGTTCCCTCAGCGAAGACCTTAAGTAAGAGCTGATTGGCTTCCTTAGAAGCAACGTCGATGTTTTTGCTTGGTCGGTGTCGGACATGCCAGGCATACCGTCGGATGTCATTACTCACCAGCTCTAGCCTACAGGCCCATCCGGCAAAAGAAGAGAAGCTTCGCCGCTGAAACGAAGAGAGCCATCGATGAAGAAGTAAAGAAGCTCTCCGACGCTGGCTTCATCAGGGAAGCTCACTACCCTGAGTGGCTAGCGAATGTTGTCATGGTAAAAAAAGCTAACGAGAAATGGAGGATCTGTGTTAATTACACCGAACTCAATAAGGCTTGTCCAAAGGACAGTTTCCCCTGCCAAAGATTGATCAGCTAGTGGATGCTATAGCCGACCACCAGCTCCTTAGCTTTATGGATGCCTTCTTCGGCTATAACCAAGTCAGGATGCACCCGGAGGACAAAGAGATTATGGCCTTTGTCACCTAAAAAAGCCTATACTGCTATAGGATGATGCCCTTCGGCTTGAAGAATACCGGTGCCACCTTCCAAAGACTGATCAACCGAGTGTTCGAAGGGTAGCTAGGTAGAAATATGAAGGCTTACGTGGATGATATGATAGTAAAGAACCTCCATAAAATCGACCACATCAAAGACTTGCGAGAATCCTTTAATACCCTCAGATGTTATCGGATGAAGCTGAACCCCGTGAAGTGTACTTTCGGGGTAACTTCTGGCAAATTTCTCAGCTTCTTAGTTACGCAGAGAGGGATTGAGGTGAACCCCGACAAAATAAGAGCTATCATTGAGATGGCACATCCAACCAACAAGAAGCAGGTGCAAGAGCTCACAGGCCGAGTCGCCTCCCTCAGTCGTTTCATCTCTCGTTCGATTGAAAAGTCCCTGCCATTCTTCAAGACCCTGTGCCGGTTGGAGGGTTTCATTTGGACTGATGAATGTCAGTCGGCTTTCAAAGCCCTGAAAGAGTATTTAAAAAACCCACCGTTGCTAGCCAAGCCGACGAAGGGGGAGCCTTTGTATCTCTACCTGTTGGCTTCTGACGAGGCGATCAGCATCGTCCTCGTGCAGGTCGGAGAGGACGGTCAACAGAAGCCCATCTATTACATCAGTAAAGTCCTCCACGATGCTGAAATGAGGTATCCCAAGATGCAGAAGCTAGTTTATTCTTTGATTATATCTACCAAGTAGCTCCAGCCATACTTTCAGGTGCATCCGATTGTGGTGATGACCTACCAACCTCTTAGAGCAATCCTTCAGAGTCTGGACTCATCCGGTCGGCTTGCCAAGTGGACCATTAAACTTGGCGAGTTCGATGTCTCCTTTCAGCCACGGTCTGCTCTGAAGGCCCAGGTAATTGCTGACTTCATTGCGGAGTGCACATGGAAGCAAGAAGCGCCCCCTCAAATGACCGAAGTACTTGAAGCTGATGCTATCTACGAAGCCGAGCCAGCCTGGACCCTCCATGTGGATGGAGCATCCAACCTTGCGAGCTATGGGACTGGCCTGATCTTAGCCGACCCATATGGAGAAAGCTTGGAGTATGCATTACATTTTTCATTTCAGGTATCAAATAATCAAGCAGAGTACGAAGCCCTCCTCGCAGGGTTGTGAATCGCCAACGAGCTAGGCATCAGCCAGGTGAGAGCCTTCTCCGACTCCCAACTAATGGTCAATCAAGTGAAGGGTGAATTTGAAGCACGGGACCCAATCCAGGCCAAATACTTAAGCAAGGTACAAAACTTCATCTCTTGGCTCAAATTTTTTGAAATCCTCCATATACCCCGACTGCAGAACTCTCGGACGGACGCTCTATCATGGTTGGCTATGGTCGCCACCAGTACCTCCGACCGAACCTTTGTGTAGCATTTGCAGCACCCGAGTATTATGAAAGAGCTGACCGAGATCTACCAAGTGGAACAAGAAGCTTCTTGGATGGATCCAATTCTTACCTTCCTGGTCAGAGGGACCCTTCCCGAAGATCCGACCGAGGCCAAGCGAGTGCATTGGGAGGCCTACAAGTACATCATCCTTGATGGCATCCTGTACAAGCAGTCGTTCTCACAATCGCTACTGAAGTGTTTGGGGCCAACCGATGCAGATTATGCACTCAGAGAAGTCCATGAAGGCATCTACGGTGACCACCTTGGAGGAAGGTCCCTGGCTTACAAGATCATCCGACAGGGATACTATTGGCCTACCATCCAGAAAGACGCATCGGACTTCGTCCGGAGGTGCGACACATGTCAAAGATACTCCGTTATCCAAAGGAGACCTGCCAGCCAGCTGACTCCGATTACTGCACCATGGCCATTCGCACGATGGGGGATGGATATCTTAGGGCCCTTTCCTCCAGCATCCGGGCAACAGAAGTTTCTACTTGTAGCCATTGACAACTTCACCAAATGGATGGAGGCTGAACCGCTGGCACAAATCACAGAGAACAAGGTGGAAAACTTCATCCGAAATAACATTATCTTCCGGTTCGGCATTCCATATACAATCATTACTGACAATAGAAGACAGTTCGATAACTCTAAGTTCCAGGATTTCTGTCAGCAATATCACATTTTCCATCGACTTACTTCGATCGGTCACCCTCAGTCCAATGGAGAAGCTGAGGGTCACCAATCGAACGATCCTACACGGGCTGAAGACCCATCTTAACGAAGCCAAAGGGCTTTGGATAGAAGAGCTTCACTCGATGCTATGGGCATATCGGACAACCGCCCGAACGGCGATCGGAGAGACTCCATTCAACCTTACTTATGGAAGTGAAGCCGTTATTCCCGTGGAAATCTCTCTACAATCCCTACGGATTGACCACTATGCTGAACCGGCTAACTTTGAGCGGCAAAGGACTGACCTGGACCTACTGGAAGAAACTAGACTCTGAACGAGTTTGAAGATGGCGACCTACCGGTAGAAGATGGCAAAATATTACAACTCACGGATCAAGCCGCGAGTTTTCCAAGTCAGAGATCTAGTCTTGTGGAGGGCGGAAGTTTCGAGACCAATCGAGCAAGGAAAGCTTTTCCCAAATTGGGAAGGACCTTATCGAGTCATCGAAGTGATCTGGGCTGGAACCTACCCACTCGAGAATCTGGACGGATGGCAAATAGCTTGCCTGTGGAATGTAGACAATCTTCGCAGGTATTATAAATGAAGTCCACAACTCTTCTTTATGGAGCACTTCCAACCCACTTCCGAAAGCCTGACCCTAGTCGGCAAAGGCTCTAGGGCAGCCCACTTCCGAAAGTCTAACCCCGGTCGGCAAAGGCTTTAGGGCAGCCCACTTCCGAAAGTCTGACCCCGGTCGGCAAAGGCTCTAGGGCAGCCCACTTCCAAAAGTCCGACCCTGGTCGACAAAGGCTCTAGGGCAGCCCACTTCAGAAAGTCCGATCCCGGTCAGCAAAGGCTCTAGGGCAGCCCACTTTCGAAAGTCCAACCATGGTCAGCAAAGGCTCTAGGGCAGCCTACTTCTGAAAGCTCGACCCCGGTCGGCAAAGGCTCTAGGGCAGCCCTCATCTGAGAATTCGACCCCGGTCAGCAAAGGCTCTAGGGCAGCCCACTTCTGAAAGTCCGACCCTGATCAGCAAAGGCTCTAAGGCAGCCCACTTTCGAAAGTCCGACCTCGGTCGGCAAAGACTTTAGGGCAGCCCACTTCCAAAAGCCCGACCCCGATCGGCAAAGGCTCTAGGGCAGCCCGCTTTTGAAAGTCCGGCCCCAGTCGATAAAGGCTCAAGGGCAGCCCACTTCCGAAAGCCCAACCCCGGTCAGCAAAGGCTTTAGGGCAGTCCACTTCTGAAAGCCCGACCCCGGTCGGCAAAGGCTCTAGGGCAGCCCACTTTTCGAAAGTCCGACCCCGATCAGTAAAGGCTCTAGGATAGCCCACTTATCAAAATTCCAACCCCGGTTGGCAATTTCTCCGGGTTTGGATGAGCCGATGAACCATGACTTGGAAAGAAATCTCTCAAGTGAATGAGTCCAGCCTGAGATACGATCCTTTTCCCACCTACAACTTCTCTAATTTTGGATGAGTCGACGGACCATGACTTTGGAAGAAATCTCCTAAGTGAATTGGTTTGGCCTGAGCTACAGTCCTTCGCTCACCTATGCTTTCTTTGGGTTCGAATGAGCCGACGGACCATGACTTGGAAAGAAATCTCTCAAGTGAATGAGTCCGACCTGAGCTACGGTCCTTTGCCCACCTACAACTTCTCCGGTTTCGAACGAGCTGACGGACCATGACTTGGAAAGAAATCTCCTAAGTGAATTGGTTCGGCCTGAGCTACAGTCCTTCGCCCACCTGCACTTTCTTTGAGTTCGGACTAGTCGACGAACCAATACTTAGGATGAAAATCCTAAAATAGCATGGTCCGGCTTGAGCTACTATTCGACATCCACTCCGGAGGTCCGGCCGTCCGTTCAGATTAGCCGACGAGCTAACACTTAGAAAATTTTCAGAAGAGATTGCTTCGATAAGCCTTGTCAGTCGGCAACACAAGCATGCAAAAGAGGCATTACAAAGAAGGGAACTTTCTATTAAGATTAAGAGTTTCTTTACAAAATAAAAAGTTAGACCTTTACAAACATCTAGGTCTGACCCTCGAAAGGTACAAGCGGGGCACCGACTTCAATTCCCTCAGTGCCCATCGAACTTTGATGGAAGTGGCCGCTATCCCCGCATCAGCTTCAATCTGGGTGTCTGATCCAGCTCCCGCTTCGACGACCTCAACCGGGGTTGCAGCCACCGTGGCGGTCGGGTCTGTCGCCTCCACGCTCCCCTCTTCCATTGGCTTTGGTGGCTGAAGGAAGGAGAGATCAAGATCTGGGAAGGCGGCGCCAATCTTCTCCAAACACTCATACCCGTAGACAAAGCCGACTGTCTCAGCTTCATTCATCTCCTCCACGAAGTCTTCGGAGGCCTTGTATTCTGCAATGGCCTTGTTAGAGGCCATCTTTAACAATTCTTGGGTCATCATCAATAGACCCTTGTACTACTCCACCACCGCCTGATGACTACTCAAGCGTGCCTCGGCTTTGGCCAGGCGCTCCTCTTTTGCCAGCCGGCGGGTCAGGACTTTGACCTTCCGCCTCTTGTCCTTCAGCTTCGCCTCCCCATCAGCCTCCAAAACCCACAATTCCTCGAGTTGTTTTCTTTGGGCCTTCGACTCGGCCTGCAGGGTAGACACTTCTCCCTCAACAGCCCGTAGACAAGTCATCTCTGCCCTGGAGGCTGTCAGCGCCACCCAAGTAGTGTCTCTTGCCGCCTCCGCCCTTTTGGTCAGATGCTCCTTCAGATGGAGTGACTTGCCAAGGCCATCATCCACCAGCAGCGAGTCCCAGATGAGCTGCCGACAGATAAACAGTTAGAAAATTATAACAATATAGCAAGGACCGAAGGCTTAAGCTCAAGACTTACCCCTAGTAAGTGGTGAAGAGTACTCCGGATGGCCTCGTTCACCGACCGGTCATCGGCACCGGTAACAGCCCTCTCAAGCTGTTCTCTGACCCCTTCGGCATCGCGAATGGTGCACTGCCTCTGGTGCTCCTCGTCATCGTCAACGTCGTCGATCCTCCCATGGGGGGCCACCAGCCCTTCAGCCACTTGGTTCCCCCAGACCATCAAAGAGGCCTCCTCCATCAAATCTAGTGGCGGAGAGGATGGAGTCGCCTCTATTCCCGTCGACACTGGACGTTCCTCCTCTGCTTGGGCGGCTGATTGCCCGACCGAAGGAGACCACCTCGATGTCACCGCCTTTTGGCGTTCTACCAACGGCATGTCGTCTTCCGACTCGATCGACACTACCGTGGCTGATGGCTCCTCCATCCATCATTTCTTCAGTCTCTTGGATGCCAACTCTACCGCCCTCTACCTCTTCGGCTCTCGAGGAGCTGGCTTGGAAATGCGAACGGCCCGCCTCTGCACCGACCGCATCGAAAGAGTAGCCCGATCTGGCTTCATTTTCCACCTGCCAGCAAACAAAACTAGAATCAGTTATAGTAACAAAACCGACAAGAGAAAGAAGGAAAAATCCCTCTCAACGGCCTCCATCCTACCCAACATTCGGTGCTAGCTGAGTCCAGCCTGATGGAGACTCTCCTCATGAAGCATGAGGCTGACGAACTTTGGGTCTTCGTCGTTCAGCTTATGGAAGTCGGCCTCATCGACCCTCAGTACCTTCCGTCCGTTTACGGTGTTCGGCCTCGGCTCCCTCCATGTCGTCTCAAAGCCCCATGATTCTAGGCTATCTACAAAGAAATACCGGGACTTCCATCCATGAATAGGAGACGTAAGTCCCCTAGAACCTTCTAGCCAGGATGGGGACTGAACATCCACCATTCCTGACTCCAGAAGTCCTGCTTCAATAGAAAAAAATTGGAAAATAGCGATGGCCTTGGTTTGATGTCGGCCTCCCGACAAAGAACCACAAAACCACAGAGCACCTGAATGCTGTTCGGGATCAGCTGGGAAGGTGTAACCCTAAACAGGTTAAAAACCTAGATGAAGAAACTGTGAATCGAAAATCGGAGGCCGGTTTTCAGGTGATCCTCATACACAGGAAGGGCCCCTAAATTCAGGGGGCCGTTCACCCTACCCTCGTGACTATGGATGGTTAAATGGAAAGTGGAAGGGATGCTATACACAACCCTAAGACCCTCTACCCTCTCCCGGGTCATGGTTGAAGGGATCTCATACGGATCGGGTTCCCTATTCCCACGAGCCGAACTCCGACTCCCGGAGGCCATCCTAATGGAGTTGCAGAAAAGGAGGAAGACGGATGTGGGACTAACCTGGACTTTCGACTTCCTAAAGGAGCTAGAGCAGTGGAAGGAGGAAGCTCTCTCTTCAAGCATGGGTACGGTGGAAAGATCCCTCTGAACCCTGGTTCTTTCCTTTTATAGGCATCGGGGGGCAGTTTCCCAACACCCCCCATGTGCCGCGACCCGATGGCAAATGGCGCATCTCTTGGGTTTAGCGAGAATCTGATGGGATGCACTGGATGGTATTCGATCGTGATCCGCATGACCGCCAAAGCAACGATGGATGGATGGCTTCAGACACCACACCAACCGCTCAGATGAGGCCACGTGGCCCACGTCGTGCCGAAGGCTCCACGAATGTGCATTTTCGAACTGGCGCCCCTCATTACACGTCGTGCCAGTAATAATTGCCTCTCCTGCCGCTGCTAATCCCATGCTGACACCTATCTGAGGGCAAAAACCAGAGCAGAAGGTGGCCAGTCGCAGCATGCCAAATCTGATTCACCATCATCTTGAAAACTAGCACATTGATTATCCAGTAATGCCCTCGTCCTTCGAGCCTGCAGGCTCGCCCGAAAGCCAAGGGTAGGGGGGATAACTGTTATACCCTAACGGCTCATCGTTAAATTGAACTGGCCCCTCTCTGTGGTCCGACCGGGCTGCTCTCCTAAAGCTCCAACGGACACCCCTGAAGAAGTCCGACCCACCGAAGTAGAGGTCCGACGACCCACTCCTGCTGAGGTCCGGCCAATTGCTCTCCTTCGAAAGTCTGACCAACCGGAGTAGAGGTCTGATGGCCCGCTCCTACTAAGGTCCGGCCCATCGTCCTACAGACGCCCTCCCTTAGGGGACCGATTGACTTTCCTGCTCGGCGTTCGACAGACATGCTTCAGAACCCAGAGGGTTCCAGAAATCCCTTTCTGTTGTAACGGACTCCTACCACATCAGCGGTACTGCTCCACTACTCCCACGATGCTACCCTATCCAAACGCCATGTAGCCACTCGCCAGATTCTCCTAGGGGCAGATCGGTCTTTTCTGGACTCCTCCCTAACAGGTTTTGGACTGTTCCGCGCCTATATAAGGTGCCCAGGGGACCCCGTTTTGAGCTAAGGACTCTCTTCCCTTTCCTTACGCGAACTCTTTGATTCCTCCATTATGTTGCCTTCAAGCTCCTGCTAACTTAGGCATCGAAGGGTCCCCCAATGAAACACCACTGATGCCTTGGGGGACTTTGTTGCAGGTTTACCGGGTGAGGAGAATTCCAGCACAGTCGATCGATTCCAGTCCAGGAGAAGTCGCCGCAACAGTTGGTATAAGTCCACGTCATGTCCTAGAAGAATAATATGGATCAGCCATATGTGCATCCACCCATGTTACAGGGAGGGGAATCTCTGTATAAATGGCGAAGTCTTCGACAACCACCAAGTTTTATGGACCACGGGATGGGTGGAGTTGGATGCGGAGAAGGTGGGAGGAGACAATGAGCCACAATTATCTGATCAGGACAAGGAGGGTCTATCTAATAAGGAGGGTTGGGAGTTATGGCTTTCGGGTGTCGGTGCTTTAAAGGAAGTAGGGAAGAAGTAAGAAAGGAAGTGTCCTCCCTTTATGTGTCGATTAGGCATTTATTTCAGTAAATAAATGCACGGTTCCTTATGATCTCCCTTTTTGCTAGCTTACTATCTCCCTGGTTCCCTCTCCTGCACCCCAACTTCTCCCATGCTATTGTCATGCTGCAAATTTCTTAAAGGTTTTGAGTTTTAAATAGAAGAAAAAAAAAAGAAAAAATAATTAATTTGATATTATACTTAATCGGACTTTTATACCACAATCCCAGTGCTCCTTAGGGATGATAATTTTTATCGATCCGATGGACATCCGATCCGATCCGACCCGAATGGAACGAGTTTTACTCGATCCATTTATATATGCGGTGGATATGGATTTTCTATATAAAATCCAAAATGGGTTTGAGTCGGGTACAGGTAATGATATGCCCCGTCCTGAACCTGACCCGATTATATATATATATATAATTATATATTTGGTTTCCTTAAATTTCTTTCACAAAACAAAGCTCGGAAATCAGTGGCCTCCGGTCTTCCATGTCAGTCTTTCCCTCCCCAAATCGTAGATTCCCAAATCCCAATTGTTGGCGTGGAGTCCCTGGATCGGCCGATCGGAGCCACTGCATCGCAGGACCGCTCCCTGGTTCACCTACAAATCCCTTGCCGGAGTTGTTCCGGTGGAGGACACTCCGATGCCTAAGTCAGTGATGGATTCCAGCCACAGAATGGGGAAGATATCGAGAGTGGAAGAGAAAAAGAGTTCTTGGAGATTGAAAGTGTATATGTGCGAGATTATTCATGCGTACCTCTCGAGCCATCCTTCTTACCCATATTTAAAAGATGGCCTCCGATCTGTGGCCCGCTCTTTTTTCGGAGATCATAGGGAGCCAATCTCTCCCATGATTGGCGATCATGGGTTGTCAATGAGCGATTTCGGCCAGATCGGAGACGTGGCTACGGGAATTGCACGCCATGATCATGGCATGATGAGTGTCGATTGTAACCGTTGGTTACAGTTTCCTTTTTGGAACAGATTGTGGTTCAAGCTTCGGGTTTCCCCTTGCATGGGCCGAAGGCTTGGTATTTCCCTGAGGCCGGAGATCATGTCTATGATGGGGACCAAAGTTCATGTCTTTGAAAGTCAATGAATAGTTCAGACTTCAGCTAGGGTTGAAGGTGCTACCTGAAGGACTGGCCTTCGAATGTTGTAGTTCAGTGTAAAGCCTTGAGTTGCTTATGGTTGGCCTTCGCTTAGTCCGAAGTCCGTAGTCTGGAGAACCGGGGCTTCGATAAGTCGAACCGAAGCCTGGTTCACAGCTGAACCAGGATATCCCAACAGTTGCCCCCTACTCTCAGTTGTCGAAGTGAAGATCTGCCTCGAGAAGTGAGAGTATTATGGCCTTGTCGCTTTCTTCCTGAGAGACGGTGCAGTAAATGATTACGGGACCTCTATTGGGCTGTCCATCATGATCTGAGAATCAGATGGTGGACAGGTGCCATTTCCGGATTGGAGAAAAGTAGGTGGCCCTGAGGTTATCTCTTCTCATCCCGTTGCACTGTAGTTGAGGCAATATTTTGGTTGGGATTTGGATAGTTGTGGTGGCTGTTCTCCACCCGTTGGATGAAGGATAGATCTTATCCTGGCGGTCAGTCACAAGTGGGTTACCTCCCAAGGTAACCTTGAGTCAAATTAACCCTCGGTGGGGATCCAGAGACCCTTACTTTTCTTTTGGGGAAGGGTGAAGGTCTGGGCAAGAAAACTTCTTCAATCTCGTCTCATTCTCCGCCCAAACCATTCTGGACTACCAGTCTATTCTTCAGGTAGAATCCTCTTTCCGCTCTTTTGCTTCATTCCTTTGTCATGAAAGAGACCATAGAGAGTCAGGGGAAACAGGTTGGGCCCTCGAGGGCCGGAGATGCAGTAGGTCCGGAGTTGGTCCCCAGCTCGATTTCTCAGAGCAAGGCAACCCTTCTTTGGGAATGCTACCGCATTCCTGAGGAATTTCCCTTTGTCCTCCCCGCGCCCGAGGAGCGGGCGAACAAAGCTCCCCCTGGGTGCTTAGCTATATACGAAGATCACCTGAAGGCTGGTCTTCGGTTTCCCCTACACCCCTTCTTTGTTAAGATTTTTTGCTTATACCAAGTGGTGCCAGCGCAGTTGACCCCAAACAGCATCAGGAACATCTGCGGGTTCCTGGTTATGTGCAGCATCGCCAACGTAGAGCCTAGGACCAACTTGTTCTCGGCCCATTTCATCCTCAAGAGCGACTTCCACAGCAACGGATGGTGGGTGATCGGTCTCAGATCGGGCTGCATGGTGATTAAGGACATGCCGAGTGTCATCCATGGGTGAAAACCTATCTTTATATTTGTGTTGTCTTTCGACCCATGGGGCTTCGACACTGTGTGAAAGAAGCCTCGCCTGACCACCAATGATGGAAAGAAAGTATTGGTGGCTGATCAGTTGGATTATGATCTTCTGACCAACTCGGAAGTTGCCCCTATCCGAGAGTTGTTGGAGGAGAGGAACCTCCATCGAGCAGGAATCAGTAAATTTTCCTCGCTAGGTATAGCAATGGAAATTTCTGCTCCTCTACTTTAGGTTTTGTTGTAGTTTATTTAACTGAGGTGATCCCCTTTGCCTGCAGGAGATGGGATGAAGCACAATTTGAGCTAGCTTCGCCAGACTTCGGAGAGGAGGGTTGCACAGGCCCCTTCCACTAGGTCTGTAGCTCGGAAGAAAGCTCGGAGAGATGGTCCCGAAGGGGACCATAGCACTTCGTCCTCCCGAGGCACCTCAGGAAAAAATGCAGTGGCTGTGGAAGGTGTTCCAGCAAGGCCCTATCCAGTTGAGACTCCACCAGCGGTCGCCTCCCCAATCGACATAACAGGGGGCCCGCCTCAAGGAGTGGATGTGCCATCGGTTTGCCCCTCTGCTGCCGATAGGGGCAAAGCGCGGCAAGTCGAAGGAGAGTCCGTCTACGGGGCTTCTTCAGCCAGAGGCCGTTCGACGAACCCTTCGGAGCTCCCGCCTATGGGAGAGCTGCTGGTTCCGGAGGAAACCAGGCAGGCATTGAAGGGTACAATACAGCCCCATAACCTGGCAATTCTTTAGAATCGAAGCTTTTTCAAGGTGTCTGATTTCAGCTTCGCCGCCCTGCGACAGGTATGATTATCACCACCTCCTTTGCCTTGAGAGTTATTTGACCCTCGATTCTTCTTTTTTGATGTAGTTGGTCTATGACTTCACCTTCATGGAGGAAGGCATGGGGAATGTGGACAGCCTCATCTATGACCTCAAGGAGGAGCTTCAGATTGCTAGGGTTTCCAGGGAAGTAGCCGAAGAGCTGAAGCAATCCATGGAGGATCATCTTGTCCGGGTAACTGATGAAGTTCATGACCTGAAGGGCGAACTGAAGAGCGCCCACTCGAGGATAGCGAGACAAGAGGCAGGGTGGAGCAGGAGCAGGAAGCAAGTTGAATCCCTGGAGCGAACTGCCAGGGAGGACCAGGAGAGGATGGAGAACCTGTCCAAGGTGGTGGAGGAGGCTTCTAGGAGGGCCGAAGAGGCGATCCTGGAATCCGAAGCTGCTAAGAGGGAGGCCGAAGCCGCCAAGAGGGAGTCCGAAGCTTTGAGAAAGTGAATAGACAATGTCGTGGCTGACTTCAAGATGTCTTCGCAATTCCAGACAGAGATTGATGAAGCATCATTGTATGCCTACCAGCACGGCTTCAATGACGGGCTTTCCAAAGTAAAGGAGACCCTCCCTCACCTCGACCTTTCGATGATCCCCTCCTACAACATAATTGGAGAGGAAGGAGAAGAAGCGGAGGAGGCCGAAGCCGCAGGGGAGGTCGAGTTGCCATGTCCGATGGAGGAGGCTACTACCCCTATCGAGAATCCAGAGGTGATCCCAGCTCTGATCTTGGCCCAGGAGGCGACTCGGGCTGGAGGAGTCCAGGCTGAAGGTTCTCCCGTCCCGGCCCAGATTGATGAGATCCTCTCCGAGCAAGTTGACAAGTTGCTCCAGTCCTGTGGTGTGGAGCCTTCTCCTGCTGATGTTGAGTGACCTGGATCACTCTGAATGTATTTTCTTCCTTTCTTACTTGTATTGCCAATAAACTTTGCATTGCAATTTTCCCATATTGCAATTTTGCCTAGTCAAATGATAGCCTCCGAAGGTCGTTCAGTCGATGAGGATGAACCCTTGAATGGACCAAAACTCCATTGCATTGCCATTCTTTGGATGTTGAGCTTGTCCGTTGGGGTGGACAGGAGTCACCTCCCCGCCAATCAATAATTAGGGGGATTTGATTAGGATCATCGTTGTCCATGTGGCACGTCAAAATTTGTATAGTCATAATCTCTTGTACTTTATGAGCCACCAGGCCTCTTTTTTCTAAAAAGAGACCATTAATGATGTCGTCGCACGGCACGGATTTCTCCTGATTCGAAGCGATGGCGGTTGCGGTCCTGGGGATGGCTTCTGAGAGACTTTCTGGTTCTCGAAGCATCACCCGGACACATGGTGCCTTCTCATACAGCCGGGAAGGACGTGGGACGCGCCTCCCCACAATCGATCATGGGTGCAAGGTTTCTATAAATAGGACCCTACCCCCCTGCTGTCGAAGGCCATTCCTGTTGGTGTCTTCCCTCCATTAGCCATGAGGTTCAGCACCTCTGAGCTCCGTCGTGCAGCAAAGAGGAGGGCTATTGACCCCAAGAGGAAGCGAAGTCCAGAGTCATCTGGGCCTGTAGGCGAAGAGAAGGAGCCTCTGGTGGACCGTCTTGAGAAGAAGGTCTGCCTTCTGGAGGCTCAGTTGAGGGAGGCCTGGGCCCAAGTCACGATGGCGACCATGGCGACGGAGGAGGCGAAGAAGGAGGTGACGGATGCCGTTGCAAACTTTAGAGCTTCTGCCGCATTCAAGGATGAGCTCACCAGGGTGGCCCTGGACTCCTTCCACCAGGGGTTTTGGGAGTGCCGGAGGAAAGCCTCCAAGTTTTATGACTTGAAGGGCTTGGATAATATCAAACCCTCCGTTCCCTTCCCCGGCCATGAATTCGATTCTGACTTCGATGAGGGGTCGGACTCGAGTTCGGACGGGAACCTCGGGGGCCCTTCGTCATCCCATCTGGTCTCTCCCTGACGGTACGGGAAAAACCCGTCAGGGAGTTAATGCAAATTTTTCAACCTTGCTGTTGCTGCTGCTGCTCTTTTTTTCTTCTTTTTTTTTTACATCTCTCTTTAGGAGAGTTTTTTTTTTTTTTCTTACTCTCTTTTTAGGAGAGTTTCTTTCTTTCTTTTTTCTTTCTTTTTGTAAAAAAATGAAAGAAATGAAAGATCTTTTCTTTTACCTCTTCCCGTGTATTTTCTGCGATATGTTGCATCATGATTTGTCCATAATGTAGACTCCGTAGACCACTTGCGGTCTGTAGGAAAGAAGTAGGGTTTGTTGGACCATTCTGAGAGTGTTTGTTGTTGACAGAGAGGACAACAGTGATCCTTTTAGGCACGTATTCGGATTTTCCGTAGGGTAGGGTATTTACACCATCCCTGTGTACTTTCTGTCGTGGGTAGGCTGTTCAGGCCCATCTCGGTGCATGTTCAGATTCACCGTAGGGTAGGTTACGAAAACCATCCCTGTGTCTTTGATCTTTTTGGTGGCCTGGTTAGGCCATCCATTGCACTCGTCGGGCATACCGATAAGATGAGTGGATCAGACTCTCCTTTGCGCAGTTGATCGATTTTTCAGATCGGGTCATTCGGGCTGTTGTCGTTCAGTCAATGCAACTAGCCATTCTGAGTTGAGTAGGGTTGAGGAGCTTTGCACAGGAGTTTTTTGGAACTTTTTCATTGATAGTATTTGTGAAGGTTCTGTACATTCCATGGCCGGGATAGGGTCTTCCCCTCTAGGGTCTTGAGTCGATATGTCCCTGGTCGAATAACTTCTTCAACTTGATATGGACCTTCCTAGTTGGGGGAGAGTTTACCCTGTTTCATTGGCCTGGACACCTCTGCTCTTTGCAATACCATGTCCCCCGTGCGAAAAGTTTGCTCCTTCAACCTTGCGTTGTAGTACTTGACGACCTTTTGCTGGTATGCCATCATTCTTATTTGAGCCTATAGCCTGGTGCTTGATAGCAAATCCAGTTCAATCCTTCTACGATTAGAATTCTCAGGCTCTTCATAGTTGTCAATTTTTAAGGATTGTAGGGAGACTTCGATGGGTAGCACGGCTTCAGTACCGTAGGCTAGGTTGAACGAAGATTCACCGGTGGCTGTTCTTGGGGTAGTTCGGTACACCCAAAAAACAAAGGTCAGTTCTTCGGCCCAAAGCCCTTTGGCGACGTTCAACCTTATCTTCAGACCATGGAGGATGGTCCTGTTGGTGACTTCGGCTTCTCCATTGGACTGTAGATGAGCAACGGATGTTAACCGATGCTGGATATGGTACCGAGCATAGAAGTCCTTGAACTTCGGATTGTCGAATTGTCTCTCATTATCCATGATGATGACATGTGAGATACCGAACCTAAAGATGATGGATTTTTTTACAAAACTTTCCATCTTGCCCTCTGTGATTTGGGCTAATGGTTCGACTTCCACCCACTTTGTGAAATAGTTGATGGCCACTAGGAGAAACTTTCTTTGCCTTAATGCTGGTGGGAATGGACCAAGAATGCCCATCCCCCACTAGGCAAAGGGCCATGGGGCTGCCAACTGAGTCAGGTGACTCGTCGATTATTTCTGCACATTGGCATACCTTTGGCATTGGTTGCACTTCTGCACGAAATCAGTTGAGTCCTTCTGGATGGAGGGCCAGTAATACCCTTGTCGAATAATCTTGTATGCTAGAGATTTGCCTCCCAAGTGATCCCCGCATATGCCCTCGTAGACCTCTCTCAATGCATAATCTGCATCGGTGGGTCTGAGGTATTTTAGCAATGGTTGGGAGAATGATCTCTTGTAGAGGGTTCCATCTAAGATGACGTATTGAGATGCCATCCAGCGGATCTTCTTGGCCTCTACCTTATCTTTGGGCAGTTCTCCTTCATTCAGGAATCTGGTGATGGGATCCATCCAACTTGGCTCAGTATCAATCTAGCGCACCTCTGCAGCCTCTTCGGCAATGCTTGAAGTTTCAAGATGTTCCACAAAGGTGCACCCAAGAGACTCCAGTGCTGTAGTTGCCAGTCGAGACAGTGCATCCACCCGGGAGTTCTCTGATCGGAGAACATGAATAATTTCAAAATGTTTCAGTTGGGAGTATAAAGCCTGAACCTTTTCCAGGTATTGCACCATGGTTGGATCTTTAGCGATCCGAAGTCCGGCGAGTAGGGCCTCAATTTGGCCTGATTATTGGAGGCATGAAAAGAGAAACGTAGTGCATACTCTATGATCTAGCCGTCAAGTTTGGCCAACATGAGTCCAGCCCCGCACCTGGTAGCATTGGAAGCTCCGTCCATATAAAGTACCCAAACGGACTTCGTTTCCTTCAGGGCTTCTTCTTCTTCCGAAGAGGCTTCATCTTCGGACTTCCAGGTGCACTCGGCCAGAAAATCAGAGAGTACCTGGGCCTTCATAGCCGCTCGGGGTTGGAAGCTAATGTCAAATTCGCTTAGCTTTATAGCCCACTTGGCTATCCTTCCAGAAGTGTCCGGAGATTGAAGAACGGCCTTAAGAGGTTGATTAATCAGCACCACGATAGCGTGGGCCTGGAAGTATGGCCGTAGTCGCTTTGCCGCAATCACTAAAGAGTATATCAGCTTCTGCATCCTTGCATTACATATTTCTGTGTCATGCAGGATCTTGCTGATATAGTAAATCGGCTTGTGGGACCCATCTTCTTCCTTCCGGACAAGAACCGAACTCATTGCTTCATCTAAAGCAGAGAGGTACAGGTAGAGGACCTCGCCTTCTTTTGGCTTGGAGAGTAATGGCGGGGTCCCCAAATACTTCTTCAATTTCTCAAAGGCAACGTGACAATCTTCGGACCATTCGAAGCTCTTTGAATGCTGAAGTACCTTGAAGAATGGAAGACATTTCTCGGCTGACCGAGAGATAAATCTGCTTAGGGAGGCAATCTTCCCTGTCAACTATTGTACTTCCTTTTTACATGAGGGATGTCTCATATCCTTCAAGGCCTGGATCTTCTCGGGGTTGGTCTCAATCCATCGTTTGATGACAAGGAAGCCCAGGAATTTACCCGACGTGATCTCGAAGGCGCACTTCGCCGGGTTTAACTTCATGTGGTAGCGCCGGAGAGCGCTGAATGACTCCTCCAAGTCGCGGATGTGGTCTCTTCGGTGGAGACTCTTGACGATCATGTCGTCAACATAGGCCTCCATATTTCTTCCTAGTTTCTTTTCAAACACCTTATTGATGAGTCTTTGAAATGTTGCTCTAGCATTCTTGAGGCTGAACGGCATCATCTTGTAGCAGTAGAGACCTTTGTCAGTGATGAATGCCATCTTCTCCTCATCTTGTAGATCCATTCTGATCTGGTTGTAGCCGAAGAAGGCGTCCATAAAGCTCAGCAACTGGTGGCCGGTGGTAGCATCGACCAGTTGATCAATCTTTGGAAGAGGGAAGCTATCTTTTGGGCAAGCCTTGTTGAGGTCTGTATAGTCGATGTAGATCCTCCACTTGCTGCTAGCTTTCTTCACAATTACCACATTGGCTAGCCACTCAGGGTAGCGGGCCTCTCTAATGAACCCTGCCTTGAGGAGCTTGCCAACCTCTTCATCAACAGCTTGCTGTCTTTCGGGGACAAAGCTCCTCTTCTTCTGTCGCACCGGCTTGTACCCTTGGGTTACTTCCAACCGATGAATAATCACTTCGGTGGGAATCTCGGGCATATCCGAAGCCGACCAGGCGAAGACATCGGCATTGTCCCTAAGGAAATGGATCAGCTTCATTCTGGTTTCCTCATCAAGGGTGCTCCCGATCTGCACAACTCTGAAGGGATCTTCCTCTTTCAAAGGTATCGGGATGGTCCTCTCCATGGGTTCACCAAGGTTTGTGGTCGAATCCCTCGGATCCAGCTAATCTGGAGTAGTCGAATCCTTGAAATGCCTGTCTTCAATCATTAGACATTGCCGTGCCATCCTCTGGTTCCCTCTAACTTCTCCAACACCATTCCTAGTGGGGAAGTGAAGGTCCACGTAGGCAACCCAAGAGGGGGGGTGAATTGGATTTCATAAAACTTTTGTACTATTTAAAAGATGAACTAAAGCAAGTATATGCTAATGCAATTTAAGTGCTTGTGTATTTCAAATAAATGCAGCGAAAATAATGAAATAAAAGCATAAGGAGAACAATCACACAAACACAAAGATTTATAGTGGTTCGGTGCCAACCAAGCACCTACATCCACTCCCCAAGAACCCCTTGGGAATTCTACTAAGTTTGGTTTTATAACTTAGGCTCACCAACAACCTTTACAACTTATTTTGTCTTCGGGCTCACAAGTCAAACCCTAGTTGGTTTCAAGGCTCACCAACAACCACCCTTGATTTTACGGGATAACCAAGAACCTAAACAACTTGTTTTGGCTTTGGGCTCACAAGTAAAACCCTAGTTGGTTTCAAGGCTCACCAACAACCACTTTGGTTTTTAAGGCTTACCAAAAACCTCTTTGGTTTTCCAAGGCTCACCAAAAATCTTAAGTAAAACAATGTAAGAGCAAGTATAAATGAATACAATAAAAGCTTTCTAAAATAAAGCAAATATCTCTTTGAAGCCCGATGAGAGTTGATGAAGATCTTATTTTCAAGTTGATGAAGCCTTTGATTGATGCTTGAGGATGTGAACTTTGGATGCTTTCTTTGAAACTTGGAAGCTTGAAGGCTTGAACCACTCAACTCTTGAATCCTTGAAGAATATTCAAAAATCTCACCAAAGGATTACTTCCCCAATTGATTTTTGATGTTTATATAACCTCCCAACACTTAAATGACCGTTTATAGCCGTTAGGGAGGAAAATACGACCGTTTGGAAGCAAGTTGGAGAAGTTCTGCAGCCCAGAAAACTAGCCGTTACTGTTCAAGTGTCGACACTTCAGCTCCAGGTGTCGATACTTCAGTTTCAAGTGTCGACACTTCAGTTTCCAGGTGTCGACACTTCACTTCCAAGTGTCGACACTTCACTTCCAAGTGTCGATACTTCAGCCCCAGGTGTCGACACTTCACTGAAAGAGCTTTCTGAAGTTTTCTGTTTGTCTCAGGCCTTGAGTCGACACTTCACTCTTCAAGTGTCGACACTTGTTCCTCAGGTGTCGACACTTCATTTCCAAGTGTCGACACTTGCCTGTGCCATTGCTGAAATATCTTCAAATTGAAACTTTGACCTCTTCAAGTTCTTCCATATTAATTCCAAAGT
Organism: Areca catechu; assembly: GCA_021397845.1. NCBI lineage: Eukaryota > Viridiplantae > Streptophyta > Magnoliopsida > Arecales > Arecaceae > Areca > Areca catechu. The sequence goes on from JAHSVC010000043.1 coordinate 931,325, forward strand.
CCATATACTTGATTTTTCATTAATTTAAGGACTTTTTCAACTGAAATACAAGCATTTCTTCATTCAACATGGTTGAGTACTAAGATCTGAAAAATATACTTAAAATACAATTAGTACTCATATATACTTAAACATTTTATCAATCATCAAAATCAAGACCAGAGTCAACAGGAAGCATACTAAGAGGTAGTGAGAGGAGATCACGGTCCGGAACCTGTTCAAGGCGGGCCTCGCCAGAATAATGTTGTATGCTGAGGGGATCTGGACCACCCTGAAGTTGATCGGCAATGTCTTTTGTCGAGGCTCAGAGCCGAGGGTCACAGGCAACACTATCTCCCCTTCGGCATAAACTTGGTTGCCCTCGAAATCGGAGAGTGGTATGGGGGATCTTTGCAGTTGATGTCTAGGCAAACACATTTTGGAGAATGCATCGTACATCAAGATATCAGTAAAACTTCCATTATCAATAAGAACTCTCTGTATATCATAATTGGCCACTACGGCCGAAATTACAAGAGGGTCGTCGTGCGGGAGTCGAACTCCCGCAAGATCGTCGTCGGAGAAGAGGATGGAGTTGTTATCTTTCAGTCACTTTGAAGCTTTATCTTCATCCCTTCTCCAGTTGGTGGGCCGGTGTATCATCCCTACATCTCCGTTGGTGGGCCTTTGATTTGGCAATTCGGCCTCTACGGGAGGTGGCTGGAAAACAGTTGCTTCCAACCGGGGTCCTTGGCGACCGATGTACCGCCTCAGATATCCTCTCTTGATGAGATCCTCTATCGCATCCCTTAGCTGGATGCATTCTTCTGTGTTATGGCTGTGGTCCCGGTGGAATCGACAGAATTTGTTCCTGTTCCTTGCGGAAGAGGAGGCCTTCATGGGACGGGGCCGTTGGAGATATTTTCTTTTTCTATCTCCATGAGGATCTTCTCTCGAGGGAGGTTGAGGGGGGTGTAGAAGTCGAATCTTTCTCCCAATGCTCTAGGCTTGGGAGGGCTTCTCCGGCGGTCTGCATATCTGTCGCCGTTGTTATTGAAAGTTTGGGGGCCTTGCCCCCTATTATACTTCTTCTTTGAAGGGGTTTCCCTTCAATCAAACGTCAATTCGCCGCCTGCTCTTCAGCATCGGTGTATTTCTGAGCCCTTGATAGGAGCTCAGCGTAGCTTTTAGGAAACTTCTTGTCCAGGAAAAAAGTAAGCCTGGAGGTTCGAAGCCCTTTCTTTAGTGCTGAATGGCCACGTGCTCGTTGAGATCGGGGATCTCAAGCATGGCCGCATTGAACCTCGAGATGTAATCTCTCAGGCTCTCTCTTTCATTCTGGTGAAGGAGGAAGAGTGTGTTCATATTCCGAGGAGTCTTGCGACAGGTCCTGAAATGCAAAACAAACAATTTTTCTAACTCAGAAAAGGAATCGATGGTACCTGGGTGCAGGCTCGAGTACCACATCCGAGCGGACTTCTTCAAGGTAGCCGGAAATGCCAAATAGTACATTACGTCCAAAGCTCCTTAGATCATCATATGGGCTTTGAAGCTATCCAAATGGTCGAGGGGGTCGGAGGTGCCGTCGTAGGGTTCCATATGGGGAACCCTAAAGTGCCGAGGAATGTCCTCAGCCATGATGCGGTCGGTGTAGGGTGGGCATAGATCACCCACAATCAAGTCATCGGGATCTCTCTGATCCCGCATTCTCTGTTCTCACGCCCTTGCCATTTCTGATTCGATGGCTCTGAACTTCCCGTCATAATCAGGAGTCTGCTTGGGTGCTCTCTCCACCGGAGTGGAGTCTTCGGAGGAGGAGGAGGAAGTTTGCCTAGGCCTTTTCCCTTTTTTGGAGAATCGGCAGACCTAGATAGTCTCGAAGTTTGGCCTTCGGAAGAGGGCCGAGAACCGGGGGAGGGATGCGTTGAATCCTCTCGTGGTGCTCTCCTTTTTCGGGATCGAGAGCTATGTCTAGAAACAGCCGGTGGGTTTGCCACCGGAAAGGCTCTGTCTTGGAACTCTTGAACAATGGCCGTCAGGTTGGTGACCTGGTTCATAAGAGCTTCGAACTGCTGCGCTCCCACAATAACCGTGGGAGGTGGAACATCATTCTCCTCCGGGGGTGCACCCCCTTGAGACAGAGCACGACTCCGGCTTGTAGAAGCATTTTGAGCTTTTCCTCTTGCCATCAAAAACTTTTTTGTTTCTTCCTCTTATTTGGGAGGGAGCTTAACAAATGTTAATAATATGCCCCCCCTACCTGGTGCGCCAATCTGTTGGCGTGGAGTCCCTGGATCGGCCGGTCGAAGCTGCTGCGTCGCAGGACAGCTCCCTGGTTCACCTGCAAAACAGGTCCCTTGCCGGAGTTGTTCCGACGGAGGACACTCCGATGCCTAAGTCAGTGACAGATTCCAGCCACAAAATGAGGAAGATGTCGAGAGTGGAAGAGAAAAAGAGTTCTTGGAGATTGAAAGTGTATGTGCGCGAGATTATTCACGCGTATCTCTCGAGCCATCCTTCTTACCCATATTTAAAAGATGGCCTCCGGTCTGTGGCCCGCTCTTTTCCCGGAGATCATGGGGAGCCAATCTCTCCCATGATTGGCGATCATGGGTTGTCAATGAGCGGTTCTGGCTATATCGGAGGCATGGCTGCAGGAATTGCGCACCATGGTCATGGCATGATGAGTGTCGATTGTAACCGTTGGTTACAGTTTCCTTTTTGGAATAGATTGTGGTTCAAGCTTCGGGTTTCCCCTTGCGTGGAACGAAGGCTTGGTATTTTTCCGAGGTCGGAGATCATGTCTACGGCGAGAACCGAAGTTCGTGTCTTCGAAAGTCGATGAATAGTTCAAACTTCGGCTGGGGCCGAAGGTGCTACCCGAAGGACTGGCCTTCGGATGTTGTAGTTCGGTGTGAAACCTTGAGTTGCTTGTGGTTGGCCTTCGCTTAGTCCGAAGTCCGTAGTCCGGAGAACCGGGGCTTCGATAAGTCGAACCAGAGCCTGGTTCATAGCTGAACCAGGATATCCCAACACCAATGATCCGCTCCACTTTATCTTTGGTGCTGAAAAGATCGAATTAGGTAGTCTTCCCCGGACGACGTCCGTGGAACTTTATAGATCCCCTTCCTCCTTCGATCTCTACTAGTACCACTGCTCCTCGTTAATCAGATTCGAAACCCTCGTTCTACAGTTCTTCTCTGCCCTTTCCTCGTCAGTTCATGTGCTAACTCGCGGGAAAAGAAACAAAATGATCTTTTTCAGGCTCGGACGCTCTCTCGTGATCCTCGCATTCCCGATTCGAAACCGTAAGTTTGTTGCTCATGCCCTCTTGATGATTTCTTCATTTATCTTCTATTTTCTGGTGTTTCTATGTATCAGTTTCCATAGAAGGGCACTTTCTTGGATGGTTACGATGTGAGGTCTAGGTTTTCGAAAGAATCTCTTCTGCAATCATCGGTTTTTCATGGTGACAGTGGAGGTTAAGGGTTTCCTCATATTGTCTTCTTTATATTTTTGCAAGAAGATACCAACCACTATAAAAATACCCGAACCTGATCCGATCCCGATCCGATATTTTTTTAACCCGACCCGATCCGATCTGAAATGAGTATGGAACAGGTATGGGACAGATTTTTTTTGACAAGACATGTATGAATTTTGGTTGATCGATCCGATCCAAACTTGATCGATTGCCATCCATAATGGTCCTCTCCCTTGATCTCCTGAACCGTACCAGTCCCCGCCAGCAGCACAATGCTTTTTTTTCTCCTTTCTTTAGCTATCATGATTAGACCTAGGCAAATGGTTATTTTAGTTAGTAACGTAGCATGCTTTACCTGCGGATCATCTTATCGATAGATTCTGAGTAACGATGTGGGTGTCGCTACGGAGAGTCCTGTCATCCAGGTATGTAACCGTTGTTGAAGTCCTGTCATCCAAATTGTGTACCATCTACATGTTCCATGTATCCACTTCTTTTACATTTCACCTTCCGTGGCCGCATGCATCTCGAGTGAATGAGGCCATAACCTCCTTTTCTTTTGTTGATGCATGACAATATATATAGGCCTGGATATGATACTAAAGTAGTGGCAGGTTTTCCATTTTTTTTTTTTTTTTTGATAACATGGCAGGTTTTCCTTTACGATCATATAAAAGTGACTCTCGGTCAGTTATATTATATGAATTTTTCTTTGCTTTGGACCTAACTCGTTGATGATAGGTGACCAAATAATAATAATATAACATGACTGAAGATCGGCATTAATAAATGAAACAGAAAACTTTCAAATAAGGTTAGATGTCAATTAGACAAACGTTGCTTCTTGTCGTGAGGGCTCATTGCTCCAGTAGGCATGCATTTAAGTCAATGGACTCAACCCAAACCTGTCGTCATCGTTGCTGCTTAATAAATGATATTAATTAGTAGTGGATTCATAATTTATTTATTAAAGTAGTACATGATTAACACATGTTGCCATCTACTTGCATGTCAGAACCCGAGCAGCATTTGAGAGTCTTTCAGATTCTTTCGGTCGCTCCTCCATGAAGACCTGTAAAAAATTCGATTTGTAAAAAATTCGATTGGAATAATGGTAAGGACACTCCGATATTCAATTCAGTGATGAAAACGAGAGACAATAGTAGCCAGAGTTGAAAGCCTGTGGTCTAGTGACTACGAATGAGAGCATAGGGGAACGTATTGAATGTACCTGAGTAGGAGGTCCCTCTTATCTATTTGTATGTCCATGTGGTATAATAGAATACCATTCGAGGTATCAATCTTCAACAGGTGTAACAAACTTGGCAGAGATAACAAGACCTTGTCTCCTAGAGTCTTGATCAAAGAAATCTTTTCTATTATGGTGTCAGAGTCTATTAGGATTATGTTCGTCATGATTTATACCAGGATAGCTGTGATTGGCTAGATCGTCGATTATCCGGATGTTGTGGCTGCCAGTTAGGAAGGGAGACTTGGCTGCGCATCCGAACTTACCAAGTCAACACACTCGACTAGCTAGCTAAAGTCAACTAGGAAGTCGGTGGGTTTAGGAGTGGGGCTGTCATACTAGATGGCTGCAACTAGTTCTCACTACCTAGCTTGGAAGGGACTAGTCGGTCTAGATGAAGCTAGCCTGCTGATGAGACCCGCTGCTAATCATCTATGAATGATGAGCTTGTCGGTCTCGGCATCTTGGTCCTAACCACCTATCCAGTTGCGGCTAGTTGGATACCATAATTCATCATGGATGGTGGCACTTTCGACGGTCCAGGAAGTTCCCAAGTCTATGTCAGCATTGCCACATCAGATATCCCCTACTCTCAAGCTTAGAGAGCTCTTCACTTTTTTTGTCTATAAGGGATGGGAGTAGCCAACCTGATGAACTCGAAGGGCTAGACTGTATTGACATGGGCCCAATCTGAACACTGGCAGGACTACCTATCGAGATGTTGCCTGCTATCCTGGCATTCTCATTATGGTAGAGAGAAATTTGTTGATGTCGTTCACCCAAGGGGCTACATTTAAACACCATTGTGGTAGGCAGCTCGCACATCTCCCCTAAGCAAGTGAGGGGTTGCCACGTGTCCTAAGGGCCACGGTTCGAAATGATTAATTTGCGCTTCTGGGATTGGGCATTAAATGAAAGGGGAAAGGCTCAAGGCACTGTGATGCTTGCAATTAGGTGCATGCCATTCTTCAAAATCCGGGAGGATACATTGGAGAGGGTGAAATCCCAACCACTGGGGCCTCCAGTTTAAAGTGGGTTTCTAGCACCGTTTCGAAAGTTTCTTCTCCATTGTCATGCAGAGAGGTGATTCAGAGGGAAAGTTCCAAACCTTAACCCGCTCCCAAAAGTCTTCTCCCTCAGCAAGTTGGTCTTCCTTCATTTCCACTATTTGCTTTTTGCTTTTATCCTATTTAGCTTTTCCCGTATCAACACCTTATAGATCATGTTTTGAACCAATAAATTCTTCATTCTTTGCTGCCAAAGCTTGAAGTTTTCGTTGCCATAAAACTTCCCAAAGTCTATCTTAATACTACCATGCACAGATCTTGAAAAATAAACACTGTTGCCCAGATATGGTGCCCAAGAGGGGGGGTGAATTGGATATTTAAAAAATTAAAGCAATATATGTGCTATCAAGTTTTAAGGTGAAGAGTGATAGTGCTCAAATAATTGTGCAACGGAAGCAATGAAATAATCAACAATTAAAGAGCAAAAGAAGAGCAATGCAAACACACAAGAAGTATAGTGGTTCGGTGCACCTAGCACCTACATCCACTCCCCAAGCTCCACTTGGAAATTTTCACTATAATCTTTAGATTACAGCCGACTTGTTTTACCAGGCTCACAAGTCAAAACCTTACACACTTGTTTTGGCTTCGGGCTTACAAGCAACCCTAGTTGGTTTTATCAATTGGCTCACCAACAAACCTCACTCACTTGTTTTGGCTTCGGGCTTACAAGCAACCCTAGTTGGTTTTATCAATTGGCTCACCAACAAACCTCACACTAGTTTCAAATTCCCTTGAAACTAGCTAAAGACAAAAGAGTATGAATACAATGAATTAAAACTAAACAAACTCCTTTTGAGCAATAATAAATTCGTTGAAGCTCTTGATGGAGACTCTTCAAGCCTTTCCCTTGGAATCTCTGGAGCTCACTAAATGCCAAACACTTGAATGTTGGATTCCTCAAAGATGGAAAACTTTTGGCTAGGGAATCTCTTGATTTTCTCACTCTTTTTGGCTTGGAAGTGATTGAAGGCTTTGTACTTTGAATCAACACTTTTTCACTTTGTCTCCTTTTCTTTTTTGAAGTTTGGTGGAGGTTAAATACCTCATTCATGCTGAAACAACTCCACAAGACCGTTAGATTCAAAAATATGGCCGTTTATGGCCGTTGGAAATCAAATTAGAAGTTCAGAAAAACTAGCCGTTATGCCATAAGTCGATCTCATGAGTCGACCTCTGGATCAAGTGTCGACCTCATGAGTCGACCTCCAGTAAAATTTAGGCAAAAGTTCAGAATACCATAGTTCTGCCCATTTGAATTCTTAGGCTATGAGTCGACCTCTGGTGTCGACCTCTGGACAGGTGTTGACCTCTGGTGGTCGACCTCTGAAGCGTGCCACTGAGACTTTGCCATGCCGGCCATGCTGAACTTTTCTTTTCTTCACGAGTCGACCTCTGGTGGTCGACCTTTGATAAGGTGTCGACCTCTGGGGGTCGACCTCTGATCTGAATTTTTCTGAAACTCTTGAGATATGCGTGCCATGCTTTAGTTTCTTTAAGCCTTTGTTTCTTTTATCAAATATTTCTTAACAAGAAGGTCCATTATGAGAATTTTGATCTTGTCCAAGGTAGAAGAGCTCTTTTCCAAATCAGGTAAACTTAGTTTCATCATTGTCCTTTTGATACTCTTTTTGAATAACCTAAGTCCTGAAACTTTATCAAGAGATTAAACATTAGTCCAAACATATACTCAACCTTTTGTTAATCATCAAAACTAAGGAGTCAAAGCCAACAATCTCCCCCTTTTTGATGATGACAAAACCTTGAGTATATATGCAATTAAGTCCAAAAGCAAGATATAGCAATAATAAAATATTTTCAAAGAATCCTTACATGCATGAGTGTATCATAAAAATTTACTTTTCATCTTCTTTTGTGAAAATATTTTCAAGAGTTACTTTTTATTTACTTCTTTCTTTTTGTGAAAACATTCTCATGAGTCAAAAAGGTAAGAATCATATAAACTTTACTACTCATAAGACGGAGATCTCATAAATACATATATACTTTACTAAATTTGATCTCATAAATACATATATACTTTACTACTCCCCCTTTTTGTCAAGAATCAAAAAGTTCATTTTTGTAGTGAAAGATATATTAATGAAACTTATGTTAATTATAATGAAGTATTTAGGTGCATAAACTACATGCTCCCCCTCAATTTGTGCATTCAATATAATAAAATATTCTAACTTGAGATTTAAAAAAAAAGGTAAATGTTAAGAGCTGGTATCAGATAAAATGGCACAAGATAGATAAAATGTCACAATGTAGATAAAAACAAATGTATTCAGTTACAAGATTGCTTACATAGTAAGCACAAAATACTGATACAACAGATTATACACAAGCAAACTAAGTACAACAAATAAAACTATGAGGCTACTCCTCATCAGAAGGTATGTCAAAAGATACAGGAGCCATGATCCTAGATGAGGATTTTGGAGTCCTATGAGAGGAACTCCGAGTCCTCAGAGAGGGACCAGACCTAGGGGTAGTCCTACGAGATCTATATGTCCTAGGTAAGGGCTCCACAGATGTCGAGACAGAGGCAGTAGCTGAAGGAGTGGACGGATCAGCATGCTGAGTAGACTGAGCTGGGGTCTGCCTGCTGACTAGCTCATAAGCTGTGGGATCATCGATATCTGTCTCTGTATGCTCATCTATGTCATCCGGAATCCCAGTGATAGTCTCAAATAGTGACTCTGTAGGCTCAATATCAACTGGCACAGCTGTGGCTAGAGGATCTGATTTCGGAAGATCAGTGGAAGGAGGATCAGCTGAAGGGGGAATCTCTGGAATCGGCTCTGCAGATGGAACATCAGAACTACCTGCTCCAGGATGATCTCCATCACTGTCACTGTATCCACTAGAGTCATCAGCATCATCATCATCATCATCGTCATCATCATCATGTGGAGGAGATACTGTCGGATCTGCAGTCCCTGATGGCAGTGCTAATCTCAATAAGCTGAGGATCTGTCTGAATCCTGTATCCATACTAGCTGACAGAGCACTAATGCGTGTGTCTGTGTGTATCCGCAGATCATGAAGCTCCTGCCGTACACCAGTGATCTCTGTCCGGACCTCTGAAATCTGATCAGTCACTCGCTGCTCGAAGTCCGATATCCTCACTGAAGTCCTCCGTGGTGTAGCAGTAATAGTAGGTGCCGGAGCTGATGAAGGTGGTGGCGTGAATGGTTCAGGCTCCGTAGTCTCTGTCTTCGGTGCTGGGCGAGGAGGTGTACTATGATCAGTAGGCCCTGAAGGCCCTGCCTCAGCAGCTCGGATCTCATCCTCCTTATCTGGCTCCTAGCCAGACTCTCGTCGTACCCATTGGTCACTAATCAGTCGAAATCCCATCCTATGTAGGGATTTCTCTCCATAAGTATCTGTGTGCTGTAGCTGACTGAAGGGTATGCCGTCGAATGAGACACCATGCTCTCTGAATATCTGAGTCAGTCCCATGCCGTACGGCTGAACGAGTCTCCTGTGAGAAGCTGCCTCACCCATCTGCTGAAGCATGATCCTGGGGAGGTTGATGGGAGTCCGCTGACTCAGGGACACCATCAACACCAGCTCACGCTCAGTGATAAAATCAAATCTCCCGCTCTTCGGAATCAAGATACGGGCGATGATGTGATGCAGCACTCTCATCTCCAGTGAAAGCTGGTTAGCGGCTACTGTGGAAATGCCGCTAACATCCTCACGCTCTAGGATACACCTGAAGGCGTGCTCTCTGTCGCTGATCGTAGTGGCAGCAGTGCCATGAAGTGGAATCCTCCAGATGCGACTGATGACCTCAGGTGTCACTGGAATCTCGATCCCTCGAACTGTAGCAGACCATCCAATGCCATCAGTGGCCATGGATCCATAAAACTCCCTGATGAGGTCTGGGTAGAATCTCTCGGACATCGTACAAAAATGAACCAGACCTGCATCTCTCAGTACATCTCCAATGAAGAAGTGATGCTGATCCCAGAATGGAATATCCACGCGCCTCCCACTAGCAATGCTCTTCCGGACTAGGCTGGCTGGCACTGGTGCAGGTGGCTCTGGGGTCGGCTCACGCTCATGTCTGACTTTCCTTCGCCGCTCAGTACTACCCTGCCCCTGTTCCAATCTCCTTTTCCTTACTGCCTGGTGTTTTCTCGGACCCATGTGTAAGGATGAGGGGTAACTTAGGGAGAAATGCAAAGAGGTAAGGCTAAGAGGAAAAGAGAGGGAAAGAGAGGTTCACGGATTGGGAAAAAGAGAAGAAAGTGAAATGGTGAAATAGGGTTTGTGAGAGTGGAGAAAATAGAAAATAAATGGAGAAAAAGTAAGAAACGGAGGGTAGAAACAAGTGTTTTCTATTGAAAAATAACCGAGATTAGAGGGTAGATAGATTCGAAGGCTTTCGGTTGTCCAAAATCAAAAGTACGGTCAAAAAGAGGGTTGAATCGAAGAAATGCAAGAGGAGAGGATTTCCCAAAAAGTTGAGGGAGAAGGGTGGAAATCTACTATTTAGGGGTTTAGGAATGTTGGAGGGGGACCACACGAAGGAGAGGAAGGAAAAAATTGGAAAAACAAGGCTTGCGGACGGGATTTTAAAAAGCAGGTTTCCGTTCAAGTGTCGACCTCTGAAAATTTTCAGGGGTCGACCTCAAGTGTCGACCTCCATAACTTAGGTGTCGACATCAAGTGTCGACCTCCGAAAACCTCAAGTGTCGACCTCCAACAATTAATTACTTAAAATAAAATTCTGTAAGATTTAAAAAATTGATAAAATTTAGAGAAATAGCCTTTAACCATATTTGAGAATTTATAAATCATTTTTGAGGAATTTTGATGAAAATTGAAGAGTTTCAAGCAAAAGGATCAATGACTCCCAGTTCTCTTCTGATCATACAAAATCTGTCTTCATTCAATGGTTTTGTGAATATATCAGCCAATTGATAATCAGTACATATAAATTCTAACAACACACTAGAGTTTTGAACGTGGTCTCTTATGAAGTGATGTCTTATTTCAATATGTTTGCTTCTTGAATGTTGTACAGGATTTTTCGTTAAGTTGATTGCACTAGTATTATCACATCTTATGGGTGTCTTAGTTAGTTTGATGCCAAAGTCCTCGAGTTGTTGTTTGATCCATAGAATCTGAGCACAACAGCTTCCAGCTGCTATATATTCGGCTTCCGCCGTAGATAGAGCAACCGAATTCTGTTTCTTACTGCTCCATGAAATCAAATTAACTCCTAGGAATTGACAAGTTCCACTAGTACTTTTTCGATCAAGTTTACACCCAGCAAAATCAGCATCAGAATATGCAATTAATTCATATGATGACTCTCTAGAGTACCAAAGACCAATTTCGATAGACCCAGATAAGTATCTAAGTATACGTTTTACAGCTAAGAGATGTGATTCTTTAGGAGCAGACTGAAAACGTGCACACATACAAACACTAAACATAATATCTGGTCTACTGGCAGTTAGATATAGCAATGAACCAATCATGCCTCTATATAATTTTTGGTCTACTGATTTACCACAATCATCTTTGTCTAATTTACATGAAGAGCTCATAGGGGTACCTATTGGTTTTGTAGTCTCCATCCCAAACTTTTTCAATATCTCCCTTGTGTACTTGGCTTGGTTGATGGAGATCCCCTCTTTGGTTTGCTTAATTTGGAGTCCGAGGAAGAAGTTGAGTTCTCCCATCATGCTCATCTCGAACTCACTCTGCATTAACTTCATAAATTCTTGACAAAGACATTCGTTAGTAGCACCAAAAATAATATCATCTACATATATCTGTACTACTAAGAGATCATCATTTTTCTTTTTCAAAAATAATGTATTATCTACATTACCTCTAGAGAAATCATTTTTCATTAAAAATGAACTTAATCTATCATACCAAGCTCTAGGAGCTTGCTTTAAACCATACAATGCTTTATACAATTTAAAGACATGATTAGGAAATTCATGATTTTCAAAACCAGGAGGTTGTTCAACATAAACCTCCTCTTCAATAAATCTATTTAAAAAGGCACTCTTTACATCCATTTGAAATAACTTGAAATCCATAAAACAAGCAAAAGCAAGTAAAAGTCTAATTGCTTCTAGCCTAGCAACAGGAGCAAAGGTTTCATCAAAGTCGATCCCTTCTTCCTGGTTGTAGCCTTTAGCAACAAGTCTAGCTTTGTTCCTAATTACAATACCATATTCATCAAGTTTATTTCTAAAAACCCATTTTGTGCCAATTACAGAAACATTAAGGGGTCTTTCAGTTAAAGTCCAAACATTATTTCTTTTAAATTGATTTAGTTCATCTTGCATAGCATTAATCCAGTTACAATCTTTTTCAGCTTCTTCTATTGACTTAGGCTCTATCTGAGATACAAAAGCTAAATAATCACAAACATTTCTAATAGAAGAGCGTGTACTTACCCCCTTTGATGGATCACCTATTATTAGCTTTTTAGGGTGTCCATGTGCATACCTCCATTCTTTAGGTAATGGTTTTGGTGAAGTTGCATTGATTTCTTGAATTTGATCTTGACTTTCTTGATCATCATCTCCTTTGGGCTCATCTTCATTGATTGTCAATTGTTCAAGTTTCTTTGTACCTGTTTCAACATCAATAGAATCTTCTTTTCTAGAAGATTTTTCGTTAGATTCATCAAACACTACATGAATTGATTCTTCAACCAGAAGTGTTCTTCTGTTGAAGACCCTGTATGCCTTGCTAGAAGTAGAGTATCCTAAGAAGATACCCTCATCTGACTTGGCATCAAATTTACTGATATTATCTTTGCCATTGTTTAATATGAAACAGCGGCAACCAAATACACAAAAATACTTGAGATTAGGTTTTCGATTTTTCAAAGCTCATATGGTGTTTTCTTCAAAATAGGTCGAATTAAAACACGATTTAAAATGTAACAAGAAGTATTAATGGCTTCTGCCCAAAAATATCTAGGTAAATCGTTTTCGCAAAGCATTGTGCGTGCCATTTCTTCAAGAGTCCTGTTCTTTCTTTCTACCATCCCATTTTGTTGAGGTGTCCTAGGTGCAGAGAAATTATGACTAATACCATTTTCATTACAAAAAGTTTCAAAATCATGATTTTCAAATTCAGTTCCATGATCACTACGCAAAGAAACAATTGTGAGATCTTTTTCGTTTGAAACCCTTTTATGAAATTTAACAAAAGCTAAAAATGTTTCATCTTTATGAGCTAAAAACATTACCCAAGTAAATCGTGAGTAATCATCTACAATTACTAGCCCATATTTTTTACCTCCCAAACTAGTTGTTCTGGTTGGTCCAAAGAGGTCCATATGCAATAATTCAAGGGGTCTAGTAGTAGATACTACTCCTTTAGGTTTGAAAGTAGATTTAGTTTGTTTTCCAAATTGACATGCAGCACAAATTTTATCTTTTTCAAAAGTGAGTTTTGGCAATTCTTTTATAAGATTCTTTTTGCTTAATTTTGAAATCAACTGCATACTAGCATGCCCTAGCCTACGGTGCCAAAGCCAACTAGTTTCACTTGCCTTGGCTTCCTTAGCCACTAGGCATTGACCACTTTCCATGGCTAGATCATCAAGATCAACCATGTAAATGTTTCCATGCCTAAGACCAGTGAACTTGATGCCATCGACATCTAGACTAGACACCATGCACAAAGATGATTCCAAAATTACTTTAAAATCTTTATCACAAAATTGACTAATGCTAAAAAGATTATGCTTCAAGCCATCAACAAATAATACATTATCTACATAAGCATTAGGGGTGATATGGATTTTACCAATTCCGACGATTTTGCCTTTTCCATTATCACCAAAGGTAACGTTTCCACCATCAATAGCAGCTAGTGATGAGAATTGCTTCACATCCCCAGTCATGTGCCTTGAGCAACCACTATCCAGATACCACATTCTTCTTTTATTTTTGGTTGCAAGGCACACCTGCAAAAAAATGATCAAGTTGAAACTTTAGGTACCCAAGTCATCTTGGGTCCTTTAGGGTTAGTCAAATTGGTTCCTTTTGGAACCCAAATCTTTTTAAAGGTATTTAATTTTCTTCTATTACAAACATATGATTTATGACCTACTTTACCACATGCATAGCAGGTAATATTAGAAGATGCTGGTATGAAAAAGTTTTTGTAAAGATTTTGTTGATTGTGTGGCTTAAATCCAAGTCCAGCTTTATTAAACACTGCATGTTGACTATTTAAAAGCATATTCAGTTTTTCTGAACTAAAAGTAAACTTTTCTACAAAAGGTTTTACTTTTTCTAACTCTTCCTTATAATTCTTATTTTGAAGCAATAGTTCTTTATTTTGTTTTTCAATGTTCTCATTAGTTTTAAGACTTCTATTATTTTTCAAAGAATTATTTTCTTTTAAAAGATTATCTTTATCATTTGTCAAGGTCTTTACATGTTCTTTTAATTTCTTGTTTTCTTGAGTTAAATTTTCAATTTCACTTGAAAACTTTTCTGAATTTTTGGTAAGCTCAAAATTTTGCTTTCTTAATTTCTTATTTTTCAATTTTAATTTTTCATATTCCATTACTAAGTCATCAAAAGCATCATGCAATTCATTGAAAGTAAATTTAGTTTCAGGTTCAGAATTTACCTCATTATCTTCGTTGGCCATGAAACATAAGTTGGCGACTACCTGCTGCTCTTCTTCACTACTGGAGTCCTCACTCTCACTCCAGGTAGCCATCATGGCTTTCTTTCTCAACATCCTTCGACTCTTTTTAAGCAAAGGGCAATCCGTTTTGTAATGACCAGGCTTCTTGCACTCGAAGCAGATGGGTGGATCCCTTTCTTTGTCTTTCTCTTTCTCCTTATTGTGATCACCTTTTGTGGCCTCTTCTTGTAGAAGCCCTTCTTCTTTCTCATGAATCTTTTAAATTTTCTTGTAATGAGGGCTGTCTCATCATCATCAGCTTCTTCTTCTGATTCATCACTTGACTCTTCTTTTGTAGTGGACTTGAAGGCTATGGCTTTCTTTTTCTTGTCATTGTCCACTGTCTTCTGCTTTAGTGAAAGCTCGTAGGTCATCAGTGATCCAAGAAGCTGCTCGAGAGGTAGAGTGTTGACATCCTTGGCTTCTTCTATGGCTGTAACTTTCGCATCCCATGAAGCCGGAAGAGACCTGAGAAGTTTGTTAACCAGTTCACCATTAGATATAATTTTTCCCAAACTCCTCATACCATTTACTATATTTGTAAATCTAGTATACATTTCACTTATACTTTCAGTTGGTTCCATCCTGAATATCTCATACGTATGAATGAGCATGTTCACCTTAGTGGTCTTCACTTGGTGTGTACCCTCATGGGTAACCTCAAGTGTATCCCAAATTTTTTTGGCGGAAATACAATTTGATATTCTGTTAATTCACTAGGGTCAAGTGCACAGAATAGCAAATTCATCGCCTTAGCATTTAACTCACTTGTTTGATGTCATTGTCATCCCATTCTTCTTCAGATTTTGGGGTGATAATGCCATTAACCAAGTGAGTGGGCTGATGAGGCCCTTTCGTAATTACTCTCCATATATGATAATCTACAGCTTGTAAATAAATACGCATACGAGTTTTCCAATATGTGTAGTTTGTGCCATTAAAGAAAGGAGGGCGATTTGATGCTTGTCCTTCAACTATACCCATTCCAATTGGGGCGGCCATGATCTTTCACTCAAGATCGTTGGACCTACAAGAGAGTACCGGTGCTCTGATACCACTTGTTGCCCAGATATGGTGCCCAAGAGGGGGGTGAATTGGGTATTTAAAAATTAAAGCAATATATGTGCTATCAAGTTTTAAGGTGAAGAGTGATAGTGCTCAAATAATTGTGCAACGGAAGCAATGAAATAAATCAACAATTAAAGAGCAAAAGAAAGCAATGCAAACACACAAGAAGTATAGTGGTTCGGTGCACCTAGCACCTACATCCACTCCCCAAGCTCCACTTGGGAATTTCCACTATAATCTTTAGATTACAGCCGACTTGTTTTACCAGGCTCACAAGTCAAAACCTTACACACTTGTTTTGGCTTCGGGCTTACAAGCAACCCTAGTTGGTTTTATCAATTGGCTCACCAACAAACCTCACTCACTTATTTTGGCTTCGGGCTTACAAGCAACCCTAGTTGGTTTTATCAATTGGCTCTCCAACAAACCTCACACTAGTTTCAAATTCCCTTGAAACTAGCTAAAGACAAAAGAGTATGAATACAATGAATTAAAACTAAACAAACTCCTTTTGAGCAATAATAAATTCGTTGAAGCTCTTGATGGAGACTCTTCAAGCCTTTGCCCTTGGAATCTTTGGACCTCACTAAATGCCAAACACTTGAATGTTGGATTCCTCAAAGATGGAAAACTTTTGGCTAGGGAATCTCTTGGTTTTCTCACTCTTTTTGGCTTGGAAGTGATTGAAGGCTTTGTACTTTGAATCAACACTTTTTCACTTTGTCTCCTTTTCTTTTTTGAAGTTTGGTGGAGGTTAAATACCTCATTCATGCTGAAACAACTCCACAAGACCGTTAGATTCAAAAATATGGCCGTTTATGGCCGTTGGAAATCAAATCAGAAGTTCAGAAAAACTAGCCGTTATGCCATGAGTCGACCTCATGAGTCGACCTCTGGATCAAGTGTCGACCTCATGAGTCGACCTCCAGTAAATTTAGGCAAAAGTTCAGAATACCATAGTTCTGCCCATTTGAATTCTCAGGCTATGAGTCGACCTCTGGTGTCGACCTCTGGACAGGTGTTGATCTCTGGTGGTCGACCTCTGAAGCGTGCCACTGAGACTTTGCCGTGCCGGCCATGCTGAACTTTTCTTTTTCTTCATGAGTCGACCTCTGGTGGTCGACCTTTGACAAGGTGTCGACCTCTGGGGGTCAACCTCTGATCTGAATTTTTCTGAAACTCTTGAGATATGCGTGCCATGCTTGAGTTTCTTTAAGCCTTTGTTTCTTTTGTCAAATATTTCTTAACAAGAAGGTCCATTATGAGAATTTTGATCTTGTCCAAGGTAGAAGAGCTCTTTTCCAAATCAGGTAAACTTAGTTTCATCATTGTCCTTTTGATACTCTTTTTGAATAACCTAAGTCCTGAAACTTTATCTTAAGATTAAACATTAGTCCAAACATATACTCAACCTTTTGTTAATCATCAAAACTAAGGAGTCAAAGCCAACAAACACCAACAATCCAAAAAGTGTTCCAAAGAGAAATATGTTCAGTATCTTATCAATATCCTAGTGAAACTTTGACTTTTCCTCTATCAAATAGAACTCCAAGACTCTTATACTAGATGTTCAAAAACCTCCTTTGACTTCTGGTGATCTTGGAACTAGCAACAAGGATTTTGGAGGTCTTTGATGGCAAGCAAAATGCAAACACAAATAGCCTACCAGAAATTTTAGTAATTATATATTAGGAGTTATACCTTTGAGATAGCCTTTGAAAAACCTTTGATCTTGCTTCTAGATCTGAAACATTACCTGCCAACCCCTCAAACTAGAGAGCAAGGGGTGTCGAACCCCCTTTGGAGGGTAGCAAACAAGAGGGCACAAATCCTCCTTAGTGGCTAGGACCTTCGGAGAGCTAAAACCCTAGCACCTCCAAGCTTCTTTCCTTCTATAGAGATGGAGGCCAAGAAACCTAGGGTTTCTTGCTGATGGGAGGCATCAAGAGGGAGGAGGGAGCGAGAGTTGAGGACAGAGAATGTTAGGGAGAAATGATCTTGTATTTTCTTAGCTCAATTGAAATCTAAATACAATATGTATTTATGCATGATCAATGTGATCCAATCCAAAATCCCCCTATGTCTAAATCAATGTGAGATTGTACTCATCCAAGCTCATGTATATCCATGATTTGATCCAATCTCATCTCCTTATGATTCAATCCTAGCCCAATACAAGTTAGCCCTTTAAAGCCCAAGTTTCTTGAACCTCAAGATCCAAAAGACTGATAGCCTTTCACCTTTGGCCTCATACAAGCCCTAGAACCCACATGAACTCCTC
Organism: Areca catechu; assembly: GCA_021397845.1. Lineage (NCBI taxonomy): Eukaryota > Viridiplantae > Streptophyta > Magnoliopsida > Arecales > Arecaceae > Areca > Areca catechu. Next base: position 949,153 of record JAHSVC010000043.1, read on the forward strand.
ATGGGCTTTAGACCTTGGATTTTGCCTGGTCCCTTAAACCTTGGAAGCATCCCTTAAACCTTGGAAGCACCACACCAGGTCCTACTTTATATGAAGATCATTTGATAATCTATCCAACACTAGTTTTATCATAGTTGAAATTCTACCAGTAGTTTTTGTCCTATGAGTAAGTATAATTTAGACTTCTACCACAGCTCAGCACCATATCATATCATATAGGCCAGCACTATTTCTTTATCATAGCCCAACACTACAACCCTTATCCACCTTGTGTAATGGAGAATTGAAATTCTTGATGATTAAAAAATAATTAGGATGAGATTTTGCATTCTGGTCCCTCAACTAAGGTCATGTGCAACTCTACAAGATGAATTTTGGATTTTATCAATTTTGATATATAATTATCTCTAACCCTTGTGATTTCATCATACATGTCATATAATCTAATTTTAAAATTTATATTGCTTAGTTATGTATCTACATTTGAAAAATATCCTAAATAACTGTAATTGAAATTTATAAAAAAATATTTAGGCAAAGTATATTTATATTTATATTGAATATTATGCATGTTATAAACAAATATAACAAATTTTAAAATTTTGGATCAAGCATGAAGTATTTTACTTGAGCATAATCATATGCATAATGATTGATTTGCTTCATTGGTGTTTAAAATGAGATGTTAAACCATGTTTTGGAACCGCATAAACATTCGAAAGAAATATGGTTATTATACGTTTGAGGAAATGAGTTTTAAAATAAATTTAATGATTATTCTTAATTTAGTCTAATTTTGTTTTGGGTCAAACCAACAAAATTAATGATTGGCTATACTTTAATATATATTATGTTTTGGGCTTAGCCAGTTAGAGCTTATCACTAACATATAGCCATTATAAGGATATTATGTTTTTTAGGGCTAAACTCTTTGGCCTTGTCATGAGGCTAACCATGGTTGTATGAATTAGAGATCATTCTTTCCAGGCCAACCCAATCAAGGCAAATTGTTGACACATGCTAATTGGTAGCATTTTGTTCTTAAAAGCTAATCTCTTTTATGCATTGTCACAAGGTTAATTGTGGCCGTCGTTGACACTACTAGAAATAAGTGCTTCGTTGACCGGCAATCCTATCAAAGAAATCCATAAAATTTGTCAAAAAACATGTTTTTGATGGCTTTTCTAGCAATGTCTCATTTGTCAAAAAAATCATGTCAGTAATTTTTTCTGATAGATCGTATCCATTTAAAGTTTTATTAATGGATTTGTGACAAATAATCTATCAAAAATATACTTTCTGCATCTCCAATAAATATTATTTATCCATTAGAAAATATAATTTGGATAGATTTTTATAATAAATAGTATATCAAAAATATTTTTGATAGATTATTTATCAATGAATAAAAAAACTCAAATATAATAATGACAGTTTTCTAATAGATAGTCCATCAAAATATTTTTGACAAATTATCCGTTAAAACTTTTTTTTTTATAATTTCATCCTCGTTCTGGCAGATTTTTCATCAGAAAACTTTCTGATGGAATATCTATAAAAAATCTATCATTATTATATTTGAGTTTTTTCTATTCATTGATAAATAATATGTCATAAATTTTATTGATAAAAAATTTAACATGAATCCATCAGAAAATCTGTCAAAAATTTACAAACCTAAATGAATTACAACTTTCTCAAAACAAAATATGGAAATTCACTTGATACTATTCAACCAATTATACACTATCAATATATTAAAATATGTCAAATACTATACAATAAAAATTATTCATATACTTATAAGAATGCATTACATATATAAATATTAAATCCAAAAATATCAATCAGTTACATCACAAATATAAAAAGTCCGGTCAATCAACTACTGTAGAATCACTATTGCTAGAAAAGGAAGGCAAAAATTGACTTAAAAGTAGTGCCTCAATGCCCTTCTAAATATGCCTAAACTTCAATATATAAGAAATCTAAGCTGCAACTCGTACTTCAACTTGTACTTCTATCTTAACAGTTTTTACTTATAAGTGCTACTCCACCCATTTATTGAGTATTTCCTCAAATTGTTCCTGTGTACAATTAGGTTAGAATAATCTGCCTGGCTGCATACAGGAGTCGAATGATGAAGGATGATCTCATGCAAAGATTGGATTACTCAAATCACTAGTTTACTAACTGGATGGCCTCAGTCCCATATTTGCACCCTCATAACACTGCACAGAAAAAAAAGAATAAAGGAATCAATAAACATAAATTTATATAGAAAGGAATGTTGTTTTATGCACCAATTGAGCGCAAGCATCAAACAAACCTTAATAGGATACAAAGCCTGGAGGTTACAAGTACCAATTTAATAGGTTTATAAGCTTTGCTCAATCAGATTAGGCCCATCAAGGCATCAACCTTATTTGGTCATGCTAAGTGACACTAATAAAAATATTCAAATGTGTGTATAGTACATGAAATTCATATCACTATATATACTATACATGAAGGATTCCTAATAGAAAACAACAATAATTAGTTTCTTTCTAATTAAAAAAAGAAAGAATCACTTTAGAACACTCCACACACGTACAAATTAAATAAACTGAACAAGCCCCTAAAGAACAGAAATTATAATTCAACAAGATCGCAGGCTTCCACTTTCAAAAAGAAAACACCTGGCTATTTGATGACCAATGCCTCCCCTTTGGCTATTTGATGGCCAATGCCTCCCCAAGAGTCAAAAATGTTCAAGGAATTTTTCCTAGAACAGAGTGCCTTGACGGGATCTGGCTGACATTTACCTTCAAAAAAATGACTAGAATGTCATACAACCTGCAAGTCTGCTGTTAGATGTCCTTCTATCTATGGCTGCATTAATAGAGTTTATCTATAAAATTAGTAGCACCAATAAAGCATTTGAGACTTCATACAAAACTTTCACTATGACCAAGATTGGCAAATTTTAAAATTTGGATTTAGGCATAAACCCCCATAATTTTGCAACACGTCAACATAATTTAAACAACTTATACATGCTCCAGAATATTCACCATTTCTGTATTATTTCTGATCATGAAGTAGTCGTGTCAAAATCAAAGTTTGAGGAGCAACGTGCAAGTATTATTCATTATGGAAAAATCTGCACACTCACACATGCCCTCAAGAGCTAACAAGTCATAACCCAAGTTATGGGAACATTTTCTACCTTGTACTAGATATCTATGAATGAAGAAAATTCAAGATGTTTTAAGGGACAATATGCATTTAGAATAAGCAACCAGACCCTTATAAAATGTCATCCTTCAGAAATATTACTATGAGTTTAAGCTGACATGGAATTATATTTTCATATGTTTCATTTTAACTGGGTCCATCTGGCCAAATGCAACTTAATTAAAAAACACAACTCAGACATGTCGGGAACCAAATATAATTGGTACAACTCCATTAATTATTTATTTTCCTATCATTCAATCTCCTATTGCTACAAATGCCTAACTCTTTAGAATTCTCTCCTGCACACAATTAAACCAAAATATTGCATATTCATTTAACGAAGGTAATTAAGGCCTTTAGATTGCCTGAAATTCAATATGTTTAGCTTCTTTTGATTATATTAAGAATTGGAGATTTCTTCAAGTTCTAAATATATACTTCATATGTTGGATCAATTTATGAATTATTTCATAAATTGGATTCTTCCAAGCATGTGGATGTTGACTATCCTATAAGAAGTAAGGACAGAGTTGATAATTATTTAATAGAAACTTCACAAATTAAAGAATAAGCAAGAAGGTTTTCTTCTTCTTGATTTTGTAAAACTCTACAAGAAGTAAAAGCCGGCTGTTCTGCTATAATTCTTTTTAAGGCAAGTGATAGAACTAGTACATACGGCAAAAAAAAGTAAGAAAAATCAATAACCGAGCATTGGGTCTAGCGGGGAAGAAAATAATCACATCTTTCACCATTCTATTGTAAAAACCTTAAACTAAAATCAAACTGCTATTAATACTGGCTAAATCAACAAACACAATCTTTACTATAGAAAATTCACTAACAAAAAATGGTATAAGCCACTCAATTTTAATATTAATACTTGACAAATGCCATATATTTCTCCAAAAAGCAATCCATTCGACTAGTAGAGATGCCCGACTTTAGCATCATATCATTTCCTCACATGTTATTTAGAAAAAATCGATCAACACATGTGCTCAAGAATAAAAATTTAACGATAACAAGTGACATGCAGGACATAGAAGAGTGACACATGTACAAATAAGAACCAAAATTTCCACACCTTTGCAGCAATAACAGTTTCCTTTGCAGTGGGGCGATGAATAAGATCCAAAAGTTCATCTCAAGTCTTCAATTTTTGCATTTTGTTGAGGTTGCATTTGATACATTGCCTGATAATTTAAAAATATAATATAGATTATCAGTAATATGGATTGCTAGCAATACAGATTGCAGATAATATAAATTATTGTGTTTGGTATATGTAGATAATGTTGCATAATATAAAATCAAGTTTTCAAAATATCTCTAATTAAATCTATATTTTATTTATAAAAATATTTTTTATATTTTATCTATTTATTAAAAATATATTATTTAATTTTTTATATTATAAAATATATTTTATATTTTATATTTTTATATTAAAATTAAAGAATTAAAAATTATATTTTTGTACTAAATAAACTTAATATTAAAAATTTATATATTAAATAGATAATATATTTAATTTATTATTTAAATATATTAAGCTTATATATTATATTATTAAATTTAGTATAATATATTTATATTATATGTTGTGGTAATCCAGTTTGATACAAAATAATTACCGGTTCATCAGTTGGATCGGTTTTATTTGGACCTATCAACCAAGTCAGTGCACCTGAAGATGATGTTTTCTTAATTTAACGAGGGCTACAATCTATCTCAATGAAAAAAATATATTATTATTTCTTAGGCTTCATGTCTTCAGCTTGGTTCGAAGAAGACACTTCTGGAATATATCTTTATTTCATTCGGCTTCATATCTTCGGCTTGGTTCGAAGAGGACACTTCTGGAATGTATTATTACTTCATTCAGCTTCATGTCTTCAGCCTAGTCTGAAGAAAACACTTCTAGAATATATTACTACTTCATTCGGCTTCATGTCTTCAGCCTGGTCCGAAGAAGACACTTCTAGAATATATTGTTATCTCATTCGGCTTTATGTCTTCAACCTGGTCCGAAGAGAATATTTCTGAAATATATTGTTTATCCTTTTGGCTCCATGGTAAACAGTTCTTTATCTTTCGGCTCGAAGGAGATAAATCCGAAGCACATAGCTAGTACTTCTTCGGTCCATTCTAAGAAAGATAGTTCGAAGAAGTAGTTAGACTCTTTTCGGATCTCCTCTAAAGAGAGTATATCTGAAGCATGTGAATGATCTCTAAATTTGAAGCAGTTAAGGTTGTTCTGGTTGTTATAACTATCCACATGGTCGATAGCTCCGGCTTCAATAACCATGGACTAACTAATCTCCGACCGCCACTACTTACTATTATGAGGAAGTTACATTAACTAACTTCCATAACCATAAATAGTTACACTCATACCTATAAATATCGGTAAGAGGGAACACTTGCGGTAAGCCAACTTCAAGCAAGTTAGAGCCAGTCCACAACTAGCTCTTTCAACACCACTCCACTCTTTTTTCCTTTCCATTTCACTTCATTCTGCTCTCAAGTTTTCCATTCTACTGCCTAAACTCTTGCTGACTTTGGCATCAAGGTGTCCCCTACCGAAAAAATTTTGGTCAGGGGATTTATTTTGCAGGCTTTCATCGAAGGTGAACCAGCAAGCAGGTTGCTCCATCTGGCCCACGGAAATTTAGCGTCAATAGATTGGCGCGCCAGGAATAGGAGAGTTTCCTCTGTTAAGGAGGACCTTGAAAAAACAAGAATGGTAAAAGGAAAGGTCCAGAATGCTTCTACAAATAGGGAGCATCCTGCTCCTCAGGTGAATAATCCTCTAGTGAAAAATAATATGCCACCTCCTATGTTGACTGTGGAGCAACAGCAATTCAAAGCCCTTTTGAATCGAGTCGATGCCCTGACAACCTTAGTCTAGACTCTTCAAGAAACTGCCATTCAAAGGCAGTGCCCTCCAGCCACATCTCAACCCAGTCATCGAGCTATAGGAAGGGAAGATCGATGCCGGGAATCCATCCCATGTTCTTCACAAATCCGATTTTCTCGTGAGCATTATAGCTCCCAGCCAAGTAAGCGTATGGAGGATCACCCTGGCAAGAAAAGAACCAGATGCTCCCTTTCCATTTCTTCTGGAGATTCTACACCTGGAGGAGTCAGGCAAAGAGAAATGAACTTCGATTATGAAGAGAAATTCAAGTTATTGGAGTCATAAATAGCCAGGCTCACTGATCAAAGAAGAAGTGACAAGTTATAACTTTCATTCATAACCTCCTTTCTCCGATTGAATTATGGCCGAAGTCATTCCTCGGCATTTTAAGATTTCTCAACTGGAGGCTTACGATGGAACTACCGATCTACTTGATCATTTGAAAAGTTTCAAAGTTCACATGATGATACAAGGGGCATCTGATGCATTATATTGTCTCGCTTTTCCTGCTACCTTAATAAAAGCTGCTCGAATGTGGTATTCAGGCCTACTACCCGGTATAATTCATTCTTTGCTGAGCTGGAGCGACTATTTATTTCTCATTTCAGAACATGTTGAAAGATGCTGTGTAACACAGACAGTTTATTCCTTTTTCAACAAAATAAAGGAGAAAGTCTTAAAAATTTGTTATTCGATTAAATTCGGCACACTCTGGAGATCCCTGATCTTAACAAGCACATGGCCATGTTAGCCCTGAAGAAAGGTCTCAGATTGTCCAGGTTCACTTTCTTCCTAGACAAAAGTTTCCCACGAGCTATGCCGAACTATTGGCAAGAGCTCAGAAATATACTGCTGCTAAAGAGCAAGCGCGAGTCATCGACTCATTGAAGGAAAACACCTTTCTAAGAAAAAGAGCATCAAAGGATCAAATATGCCCACACCTTCCAACAATGCGTTGGCTCCAAGACGTAGTCCCAAGTCCAACCAACAGGGCACTCGGTTCGACTTCTACACTCCCCTCAACCTCCCGAGAGAAAAGATTCTATTGGAAATAGAAAAAGAAAATTACTTACAAAGGCCACATCCTATGAAAACTGTTGCCCAGATATGGTGCCCAAGAGGGGGGTGAATTGGGTATTTTAAAAATTAAAGCAATATATGTGCTATCAAGTTCAAAGGTGAAGAGTGATAGTGCTCAAGTAATTGTGCAACGGAAACAATGAAAGATAATAACAATTAAAGAGCAAAGAAGATAGAGAGTAAAGCAATGCAAACACACAAGAAGTATAGTGGTTCGGTGCACCTAGCACCTACATCCACTCCCAAGCTCCACTTGGAAATTTTCACTATAATCTTTTCTAGATTACAGCCGACTTCTTTTACAAGGCTCACAAGTCAAAACCTTACACACTTGTTTTGGCTTCGGGCTTACAAGCAACCCTAGTTGGTTTTAACAATTGGCTCACCAACAACCTCCACTTGTTTTGGCTTCGGGCTTACAAGCAACCCTAGTTGGTTTTAACAATTGGCTCACCAACAAACCTCTCACTAGTTTCAAATTCCTTGAAACTAGGCTAGGACAAAAGGAATATGAATACAATAAATAAAACAAGACAAACTCCTTTTTGAGCAAAAGTAATTCGATGTAGCTCTTGTTGGAGACTCTTCAAGCCTTTCTCTTGGAATCTTGGACCTCACTAAATGCCAAAGACTTGAAAGTTGGATTCCTCAAAGATGGAAAGCTTTTGGCTAAGGAATCTCTTGATTTTCTCACTCTTTTTGGCTTAGAATTGATTGAAGGCTTTGTACTTTCACTCTCTTCTTTTTCACTTTGTCTCCTTATCTTTTTTGAAGTTAGGTGGAGGTTAAATACCTCATTCAAGCTGAAACAACTCCACAAGACCGTTAGAATCAAAAATATGGCCGTTTATGGTCGTTAGAAATCAAATCAAAAGTTCAGAAAACTAACTGTTATGCCATGAGTCGACCTCATGAGTCGACCTCCAGTTTCTAGGCAAAAATCCAGAAAATCATAGTTCTTCCCAGTTTGAATTCTCAGGCGATGAGTCGACCTCTGGTGTTGACCTCTGGACAGGTGTCGACCTCTGGTGGTCGACCTCTGGAGCGTGCCACTGAAATTTTGCCGTGCCGGCCTTGCTGAACTTTTCTTTTCTTCATGAGTCAACCTCTGGTGGATGACCTTTGGCAAGGTGTCGACCTCTGGGGTCGACCTCTGGTCTGAAATTTCTGAAACTCTGGAGAGGTGCGTGCCATGCTTGAGTTTCTCTAAGTCTTTGTTTCTTTTGTCAATTGCTTCTTAATTAATAAGGTCTAATATGAGAAATTTGATCTTGTTAAATGTAGAAAAGCTCTTTGTAAAATCAAGCTTGGTTTCATCATTGTATCTTGATACTCTTTTTGAATAACCTAAGTCCTAAAACTTTATCTTGAAATGAAACATTAGTCCAAACATATACTCAACCTTTTGTTAATCATCAAAACTAAGGAGCCAAAGCCAACAATCTCCCCCTTTTTGATGATGACAAAACCTTGAGTATATATGCAATTAAGTCCAAAAGTAAAAATATAGCAATAATAAAAATTTTCAAAGAATCTCACTTACATGAGTATATCATAAAAATTTACTTTTCATCTACCTTTTTTTTTTTTTTTTGAAAACATTCTCATGATTCAAAAAGGTTAAGAGACATAATAGCTTTACTATACTCTATGAAAGAGTCAAAACCATATTACTTTACTATACTACTTTTCATCTACTTCTTTCTTTTTGTGAAAACATTCTCATGAGTCAAAAAGATAAGAACCATAATAGCTTTACTATACTTTACCATATATACTTTACAAACTTTACCATACTCCCCCTTTTTGTCAAGAATCAAAAGTCCTTTTTTGTAGTGAAAGATATACTAAAAAAATTATGTTCCATTATAATGAGTACTTAGTTGCATAAATACATGCTCCCCCTCATTTATGCATTCGATATAACAAAAACATGCTAACTTGAGGGTTTAAAAGGATAAATGCTAAGAGCTGGTATCAGACAGTAAAATATCACAATGTATATAAATGAGTGTATTCAGTTACAAAATTGCTTACATAGTAAGCACAAAACACTGATACATCAGAACATACAAAGCAAACTAGTATATCATACATCAAGCAAATCTATGAGGCTACTCCTCATCAGAAGGTATATCAAAAGAGATAGGAGCCGAGATCCTAGATGAGGATTTTGGAGTCCTATAAGTGAGACTCCGAGTCCTCAGAGAGGGACTAGACCTAGGGGTAGTCCTACGAGATCTATAGGTCCGAGAAAAAGACTCCACAGGTGTCCTAACAGAGCAGTAGCAGAAGGAGTAGATGGATCAGTATGCTGAGTAGACTGAGCTGGAGTGTGCCTGCTGACAAGCTCATAAGCAGTGGGATCATCAATATCTGTCTCTGTATGCTCATCTCTATCATCTGGAATCCCTGTAATAGTCTCAAAAAGTGACTCAGTAATCTCAGTATCTACTGGCACATCTGTAGCTGGAGGATCTATACTAGGAAGATCAGTAGAAGGAGGATCAGCAGAAGGGGAATCTCTGGAATCGGATCGGCAGGTGGAACATCAGAGCTACCTGCTCCAGGCTGATCTCCATCACTGTCACTATATCCACTGGAGTCATCATCATCATCATCAGAATGTGGAGGAGATACTGTCGGATCTACAGTCCCTGGTGGCAATGCTAATCTCAGTAGGCTGAGGATCTGTCGGAATCCTGCATCTACACTAGCTGAGAGAGCTCCAATGCACATATTTGTGTGGATCCGCAGACCATGTAGCTCCTGTCGTACACCAGCAATCTCTGTCCGGACCTCTGAAATGTGATCAGTCACTCTCTGCTCAAAGTCCGATATGCTCGCTATAGTCCTCTATAGTGTAGCAGTAGCAGTAGGTGCTGGAGCTGATGAGGGTGTGGCATGAATGGCTCAGGCTCCGCAGTCTCTGACTCTGTGCTGGGCGAGAGGTGTACCATGATCAGTAGGCTCTGAAGGCCCTGCCTCAGCAGCTCGAATCTCATCCTCCTCATCTGGCTCCTGACCAGACTCATGTCGCACCCAACGATCACCGATCAGTCGAAATCCCATCCTATGCAGGGATTTCTCTCCATATGTATCAGTATGCTGCAGCTGACTGAAAGGTATACCATCAAATGAAACTCCATACTCTCTAAATAACCGTGTCAGCCCCATGCCATATGGCTGAACTAGTCTCTTGTGAGATGCTGCTGCCTCACCCATCTGCTGAAGCATGATCCTGAGAAGGTTGATGGGAGTCCGCTGTCTCAGGGACACCATCAACACCAGCTCACGCTCAGTAATAAAGTCGAATCTCCCTCTTTGGAATCAAGATGCGGGCAATTATATGATGCAGCACTCTCATCTCCAGTGAAAGCTGGTTAGCGGCTACTGTGAAAATGCCGCTAACATCCTCCTCGCTCTAGGATACATCTGAAGGCGCGCTCTCTATCGCTGATAGAAGTGGCGGCTGTGCCATGAAGTGGAATCCTCCAAACACGACTGATGACCTCCGGTCACTGAATCTCGATCCCACGAACAGTAGCAGACCACCGATACCATCAGTGGCCATGGATGCATAGAACTCCCTGATGAGGTCTGGGTAGAATCTCTCAGTCATCGTGCAGAAGTGAACCAGACCTGCATCTCTCAGTACATCTCCTATAAAAAGTGATGCTGATCCCAGAAAGGTATATCTACACGTCTCCCGCTCGCAATGCTCTTCCGTACTAAGCTGGCTGGCACTGGTGCAGGTGGCTCAGGGGACGGCTCACGCTCATGTCTGACCTTTCTTCGTCGCTCAGTGCTACTTTGGCCTTGTTCCATTCTCCTTTTTCTTACTGCCAAGTGCTTTCTTAGACCCATATGAATGGAAGAGGGGTAAATTAGGGAGAAGTAGGGTAATACAGAGCTAAGAGGAAGGGACCAAGAAAAAGAGGGAAGAGAGGTTCACGGTTGAGCAAAAGAAGAAATGGTGAAATGGTAATATAGGGTTTGTGAAAATGGAGAAAATCGAGAGTAATGGAGAAATGCAAGAAACGGAGAAAGAAATAAGTGATTTCAATTGAAAAACCACCGATATTTGAGGTAGATAGAGGCAAAAGCTTTCGGTTGTCCAAAAATAAAGAACATGTCAAAAATGGTTTGTTCAAAAGAAACAAGAGGAAGGAGAAGATTACCCAAAAAGAGGAAAGAGGGTTGGAAATCCACTGTTTAGAGCTTTAGGAAAGTTGGAGGTGGACCACACGAAGGAGAAATGGAAAGAAATGGAGAAAAAGAGGCTTACGGACGGGTTTTAAAAAAATACGTTTTCCGTCCAAGTGTCGACCTCTCAAAAATTTCAGGGTCGACCCCAAGTGTCGACCTCCGAAAACTTAAGTGTCGACCACCAAAATAATTAGCCAAAATAAATTCGGTAAAATTTAAAAATTGATAAAATTTAGAAAAATAAGCTTTAACATATTTGAGAATTTATAAATCATTTTTGAGGAATTTTGATGAAATTGAAGATTTCAAGCAAAAGGATCAAAGACTCCCAGTTCTCTTCTGATCATACAAAATCTATCTCATTCAATGGTTTGTGAATATATCAGCCAATTGATAATCAGTACAAATAAATTCTAACAACACATTAGAGTTTTGAACGTGATCTCTTATGAAGTTATCTTATTTCAATATGTTTGCTTCTTGAATGTTGTACAGGATTTTTCGTTAAATTGATTGCACTAGTATTATCCACATCTTAGGGTCTTTAGTTAGTTTGATGCCAAAGTCCTCGAGTTGTTGTTTGATCCATAGAATCTGAGCACAACAGCTTCCAGCTGCTATATATTCGGCTTCCGCCGTAGATAGAGCACCGAATTCTATTTCTTGCTGCTCCATGAATCAATTAACTCCTGGAATTGACAAGTTCCACTAGTACTTTACGATCAAGTTTACACCCAGCAAATCAGCATCAGAATATGCAATCAATTCATATGATGACTCTCTAGAGTACCAAAGACTAATTTCAATTGACCCAGATAGATATCTAAATATATGTTTTACAGCTAGAGATGTGATTCTTTAGGAGCAGACTGAAACGTGCATACATACAAACACTAAACATTATATCTGGTCTACTGACAGTTAGATATAGCAATGAACCAATCATGCCTCTATATAATTTTGGTCTACTGATTTACCACATTCATCTTAGTCTAGTTTACCATGAGAGCTCAAAGGGGTACCTATTGGTTTGGTAGTCTCCATCCCAAACTTTTTCAATATTTTCCTTGTGTACTTGGCTTGGTTGATGGAGATCCCCTCTCGGTTTGCTTAATTTGGAGTCCGAGGAAGAAATTGAGTTCTCCCATCATGCTCATCTCAAACTCACTCTGCATTGACTTTGCAAATTCTTGACAAAGACATTCGTTAGTAGCACCAAAAATAATCATCTACATAGATTTGTACTACTAAGAGATCATCATTTTTCTTTTTCAAAAAAATGTATTATCTACATTACCTCTAGAAAAATCATTCTTCTCAAAAAGAACTTAATCTATCATACAAGCTCTAGGAGCTTGCTTTAAACCATACAATGCTTTATGCAATTTAAAAATATGGTTTAGGAATTCTGATTTTCAAAACCAGGAGGTTGTTCAACATAACTTCCTCTTCAATAAATCCATTTAAAAAAGCACTTTTAACATCCCTTTGAAATAACTTAAATCCATAAAACAAACAAAGCAAGTAAAAGTCTAATTGCTTCTAGCCTAGCAACAGAGCAAAGGTTTCATAAAGTCATCCCTTCTTCCTGGTTGTAGCCTTTAGCAACAAGTCTAGCTTTGTGTTCCTAGTTACAACACCATTTCATCAAGTTATTTCTAAAAACCCATTTTTACCAATTATAGAAACATTAGGGGGTCTTTCAGTTAAAGTCCAAACGTTATTTCTTTTAAACTGATTTAGTTCATCTTGCATAGCTTAATCCAGTTACAATCTTTTTCAGCTTCTTCATTTGACTTAGGCTCTATCTGAGATACAAAAGCTAAATAATCACAAACATTTTTAATAGAAGAGCGTGTACTACTACTCCCTTGACGGATCACCAATTATTAGTTCTTTGGGGTGTCCGTGTGCATACCTCCACTCTTTTTAGGTAAAGGTTTTGGTGAAGTTGCATTGATCTCTTGAGTTTGATCTTCATTTTCTTGATCATCACCTCCTTTGGGCTCATCTTCATTGATGGTCAATTGTTCAAGCTTCTTTGTACCTGTTTCATCATCAATAGAATCTTCTTTTCTAGAAGATTTTTCGTTAGATTCATCAAACACTACATGAATTGATTCTTCAACCAGAAGAGTTCTTCTGTTGAAGACCCTGTATGCCTTGCTAGAAGTAGAGTATCCTAAGAAGATACCCTCATCTGACTTGGCATCAAATTTACTGATATTGTCTTTGCCATTGTTTAATATGAAACAGCGGCAACCAAATACATGAAAATACTTAAGATTAGGTTTTCGATTTTTCCAAAGCTCATATGGTGTTTTCTTCAAAGTAGGTCAAATTAAAACACGATTTAAAATGTAACAGGAAGTATTAATAGCTTCTGTCCCAAAATATCTAGGTAAATCGTTTTCGCAAAGCATTGTGCGTGCCATTTCTTCAAGAGTCCTGTTTTTCTTTCTACCACCCCATTTTGTTGAGGTGTCCTAGGTGCAGAAAAATTATGACTAATGCCATTTTCATTACAAAAAGCTTGAAAATCATGATTGTCAAATTCAGTTCCATGATCACTATGCAAAGAAACAATAGTGAGATCTTTTTCGTTTGAAACCCTTTTATGAAATTTAACAAAAGCTGAAAACGTTTCATCTTTATGAGCTAAAAACATTACCCAAGTAAATCGTGAGTAATCATCTACAATTACTAGCCCATATTTCTTACCTCCCAAACTAGTTGTTCTGGTTGGTCCAAAGAGGTCCATATGCAATAATTCAAGGGTCTAGTAGTAGATACTACTCCTTTAGGTTTGAAAGTAGATTTAGTTTGTTTTCCAAATTGACATGCAGCACAAATCTTATCTTTTTCAAAGTGAGTTTTGGTAATTCTTTTACAAGATTCTTTTTGCTTAATTTTGAAATCAACTGCATACTAGCATGCCCTAGCCTACGATGCCAAAGCCAACTAGTTTCACTTGCCTTGGCTTCCCTAGCCACTAGGCATTGACCACTTTCCATGGCTAGATCATCAAGATCAACCATGTAAATGTTTCCATGCCTATGACCAGTGAACTTGATGCCATCGACATCTAGACTAGATACCATGCACAAAGATGATTCAAAATAACTTTAAAACCCTTGTCACAAAACTGACTAATGCTGAAAAGATTATGCTTCAAGCCATCAACAAATAATACATTATCTACATAAGCATTAGGGGTGATATGGATTTTACCAATTCCGACGATTTTGCCTTTTCCATTATCACCAAAAGTAATGTTTCCACCATCAATAGCTGCTAGTGATGAGAATTGCTTCACATCCCCAATCATGTGCCTTGAGCAACCACTATCCAGATACCACATTCTTCTTTTATTTTTGGTTGCAAGGCACACCTGCAAAAATTAATCAAGTTGAAACTTTAGGTACCCAAGTCATCTTGGGTCCTTTAGGGTTAGTCAAATTGGTTCCTTTTGGAACCCAAATCTTCCAAAGATATTTAATTTTCTTCTATTACAAATATATGATTTATGTCCTAACTTACCATATGCATAGCAGGTAATATTAGAAGATGCAGGTATGAAAAAGTTTTTATAAAGTTTTTGCTGATTCTGTGGCTTAAATCCAAGTCCAGCTTTATTAAAAACTGCATGTTGACTATTAAAAGCATACTTAATTTTTCTGAACTATAAGTAAACTTTTCTACAAAAGGTTTTACTTTTTCTAACTCTTCTTTGTAATTCTTGTTTTGAAGCAACAGTTCTTTGTTTTGTTTTTTAATTTTCTCATTAGTTTCAAAACTTCTATTATTTTTCAAAGAATCATTTTCTTTTAAAAGATTGTCCTTCTCATTTTTCAAGGTCTTTACATGTTCAGTTAATTTCTTGTTTTCTTGAATTAAATTTTCAATTTCAGTTGAAAACTTGTCTGAATTTTTGGTAAGTTCTTGATTTAGCTTTCTTAATTTCTTATTTTTCAGTTTTAGTTTTTCATATTCCATAACTAAATCATCAAAAGCATCATGTAATTCATTAAAGTAAATTCAATTTCAGATTCAGAATTTACCTCATCATCTTCATTGGCCATGAAACACAGGTTGGCGACTACTGCTGCTCTTCATCACTGCTGGAGTCTTCACTCTCACTCCAGGTAGCCATCATGGCTTTCTTTCTCAACATCCTTCGACTCTTCTTAAGCAAAGGGCAATCCGTTTTATAATGTCCAGGCTTCTTGCACTCGAAGCAGATGGTGGATCCCTTTCTTTTTCTTTCTCTTTATCTTTATTGTGATCACTTTTTTGTGGCCTTTTCTTGTATAAGCCTTTCTTCTTTTTCATGAATCTTTTGAATTTTCTTGTAATGAGGGCTGTCTCATCATCATCAGCTTCTTCTTCTGATTCATCACTTGACTCTTCCTTTGTAGTGGACTTGAAGGCTATGGCTTTCTTTTTCTTGTCATTGTCCACTGTCTTCTGCTTTAGTGAAAACTCGTAAGTCATCAGTGATCCAAGAAGCTGCTCAAGAGGTAGAGTATTGACATCCTTGGCTTCTTCTATGGCTGTTACTTTCGCATCCCATGAAGCCGGAAGAGACCTGAGAAGTTTGTTAACCAGTTCACCATTAGATATAATTTTTTCCAAACTCCTCATACCATTTACTATATTGGTAAATCTAGTACACATTTCACTTATACTTTCAGTTGGTTCCATCCTGAACATCTCATACGTATGAATGAGCATGTTCACCTTTGTGGTTTTCACTTGGTGTGTACCCTCATGGTAACCTTAAGTGTATCCCAAATTTCTTTGGCGGAAATATAATTTGATATTCTGTTAAATTCACTAGGATCAAGTGCACAGAATAGCAAATTCATCGCCTTAGCATTTAACTCAGCTTGTTTGATGTCATTGTCATCCCATTCTTCTTCAGATTTTGGGGTGATAATGCCATTAACCAAGTGAGTGGGCTGATGAGTCCCTTTAGTAATTATTCTCCATATATGATAATCTACAGCTTGTAAATAAATACGCATACGAGTTTTCCAGTATATGTAGTTTGTGCCATTAAAGAAAGGAGGGCGATTTGATGCTTGTCCTTCAACTACACCCATTCCAATTGGGGCGGCCATGATCTTTTACTCAAGATTGTTGGACCAACAAGAGAGTACCGGGGCTCTGATACCACTTGTTGCCCAGATATGGTGCCCAAGAGGAGGGTGAATTGGGTATTTTAAAAATTAAAGCAATATATGTGCTATCAAGTTCAAAGGTGAAAGTGATAGTGCTCAAGTAATTGTGCAACGGAAGCAATGAAAGATAATAACAATTAAAGAGCAAAAGAAGATAAAGAGTAAAGCAATGCAAACACACAAGAAGTATAGTGGTTCGGTGCACCTAGCACCTACATCCACTCCCCAATCTCCACTTGAGAATTTCCACTATAATCTTTTCTAGATTACAGCCGACTTGTTTTACAAGGCTCACAAGTCAAAACCTTACACACTTGTTTTGGCTTCGGGCTTACAAGCAACCCTAGTTGTTTTAACAATTGGCTCACCAACAAACCTCTCACTAGTTTCAAATTCCCTTGAAACTAGGCTAGGACAAAAGGAATATGAATACAATGAATAAAACAAGACAACTCCTTTTTGAGCAAAAGTAATTCGATGTAGCTCTTGTTGGAGACTCTTCAAGCCTTTCTCTTGGAATCTTGGACCTCACTAAATGCCAAAGACTTGAAAGTTGGATTCCTCAAAGATGGAAAGCTTTTGGCTAAGGAATCTCTTGGTTTTCTCACTCTTTTTGGCTTATAATTGATTGAAAGCTTTGTACTTTCACTCTCTTCTTTTTCACTTTGTCTCCTTGTCTTTTTTGAAGTTAGGTGGAGGTTAAATACCTCATTCAAGCTGAAACAACTCCACAAGACCGTTAGAATCAAAAATATGGCCGTTTATGGCCGTTAGAAATCAAATCAAAAGTTCAGAAAAACTAGTCGTTATGCCATGAGTCGACCTCATGAGTCGACCTCTGGATCAAGTGTCGATCTCATAAGTCGACCTCCAGTTTATCTTAGGCAAAAATCCAGAAAACCATAGTTTTGCCCAGTTTGAATTCTCAGGCGATGAGTCGACCTCTGGTGTTGACCTCTGGACAGGTGTCGACCTCTGGTGGTCGACCTCTGGAGCGTGCCACTGAAATTTTGCCGTGCCGGCCTTGCTGAACTTTTTTTTTCTTCATGAATTGACCTCTGGTGTCGACCTTTGGCAAGGTGTCGACCTCTGGGGTCGACCTCTGGTCTGAAAATTTCTGAAACTCTGGAGAGGTGTGTGCCATGCTTGAGTTTCTCTAAGTATTTGTTTCTTTTGTCAATTGCTTCTTAATTAATAAGGTCCAATATGAGAAATTTGATCTTGTTTAATGTAGAAAAGCTCTTTGTAAAATCAAGCAAGCTTGGTTTCATCATTGTACTCTTGATACTCTTTTTGAATAACCTAAGTCCTGAAACTTTATCTTGAAATGAAACATTAGTCCAAACATATACTCAACCTTTTGTTAATCATCAAAACTAAGGAGCCAAAGCCAACAAAAACCTCTACTAATGTGAGGAACAAGAATAAATATTATCGATTCCATCAGGATCATAGCTGTTGCCGATCTCACCGCTGCAGCCTATAGCTTCAAAGCTGGTACTGGTCTCAGACCGTCTTACCTCGAGGTCTCCGAGCTTCCGGTCCTGCAAAACAAGGTCAGAAACCCTGGCCGGGGTCCCGGCGAGGGAGCTCCGACGGTCAAGTTAGAGAACGGCGAGATGGAACAGAATCCCTAAGGTGGGTCCCTGAAGGAGTCCCAGACTTAGAGAAGATCTTAACAAAAAAGGTCTTAGGAAGAGTGAAAATTGGACCGAGCTCCTTCACCGAGCTTACGCCGAAGGACTCCTCTCGGATCCTTGGATCCTACTCTCGGTGCCTTCTTTTTCCCAGCCTTTTTTCCACTTACCTGGCTATCCACTCTTCCCACCCTTTTATCCCATCACATTGCCTCCGGCTTCCGCCCCCGGGAGGCTCCCTCTCAGCCTTCACTTTTTCCTCTCTCTCTCTTTTTTCCTTTCCCCTTTAGGTCTGGGAACCCGGTGGCTTCCTTGTCTTGCTTGCCGAGCCAGCGAGAAAAAAGGAGAGAGGGAGGATACTGCCCAGGCCTTGGGCCGAGTGCGGGCGCTCTCCTTCCCAGGCATTGACGATGTTCGTTGCTGGCTCCTGTCTACCAGGACTCCGCTTCTCGTTGCGGAACCCGTCGGGCCGATGTAAACGAGGTTTCGCACGTCACTACAGACGGTACCGGCGCTCCTCGCGAGGCACGGTGCACGCTGCCCGAGTGGCGATTATGAAACTCGCGCCCTACTTCCCGAGGCCTTACTATGCAGGGCTAGCTTCGACCGAGGTGGAGCTCACCTGGGCGGACCCTGGCGGAGCGACAGAGGAGTGCTCGACTTCGGCCGAGGTGGACCCGTATCCGGCACCATCTGGCGAAGGAGCAGGAGGGCCCGGCTCGACCTCGGTCGGGGTGGAACTATCTCCGGGCACCACCCGGCAAGGGAGCAAGGGGCCGCCAGCTTCGATCGAGGTGGACCCCTCCTGGACGGACACCAGGCGGAGTGGCAGAGGAGTGCTCGACTTCGGTCGAGGTGGACCCATATCCGGTGCCATCTGGTGAAGGAGCAGGAGGGCCCGGCTCGACCTCGACCGAGGTGGAACCGTCTCCGGGCGCCACCCAGCGAGGAAACAAGGGGCCGCCAGCTTCGACCGAGATGGACCCCTCCTGGGCAGACACCTGGTGGAGCGGTAGAGGAGTGCTCGTCTTTGCCGAGGTGGACCCGTATCCGGGCGCCATCTAGCGAAGGAGCAGGAGGGCCCGGCTCGACCTCGACCGGGGTGGAACCGTCTCCGGGTGCCACCCGGCGAGGGAGTAAGGGGATGCCAGCTTCGCCGAAGTGGACTTCTCCTAGGCGAACACCTGGCGGAGCGGCAGAGGAGTGCTCGACTTCGGTCGAGGTGGACCCGTATCCGGGCGCCATCTGGCAAAGGAGCAGGAGGGCCCGGTTCGAACTCGGCCGAGGTGGAACCGTCTCTGGGCACCACCCAGCGAGGGAGCAAGGGCCGCCAGCTTCGGCCGAGGTGGACCCCTCCTGGACGGACACCTGGCGGAGCGGCAGAGGAGTGCTCGACTTCGACAGAGATGGACCCGTATCCGGGCGCCATCTGGCGAAGGAGTAGGAAGGCCCGGCTCGAACTCGGCCGAGATGGAACCGTCTCCGGGTGCCACCCGGCGAGGGAGCAAGGGGCCGCCAGCTTCAACCGAGGTGGACCCCTCCAGGGCAGACACCTGGTGGAGCGACAGAGGAGTGCTCGACTTCGACCGAGGTGGACCCATATCCAGGCACCATCTGGCAAAGGAGCAGGAGGCCCGGCTCGCCTCGACCGAGGTAGAACCATCTCCGGGCGCCACCAGGCGAGCGAGCAAGGGGCCACCAGCTTCGACCGAGGTGGACCTCTCCTAGGCAGACACCTGACGGAGCGGTAGAGGAGTGCTCGTCTTTGGCCGAGGTGGACCCGTATCCGGGCACCATCTGGCGAAGGAGCAGGATGGCCCGGCTCGACCTCGGTCGAGGTGGAACCGTCTATGGGCGCCACCCGGCGAGGGAGCAAGGGGCCGCCAGCTTCGACCGAGGTGGACCCCTCCTGGGCAGACACCTGGCAGAGCGGCAGAGGAGTGCTCGACTTCGACCGAGGTGGACCTGTATCCGGGCGCCATTTGGCGAAGGAGCAGGAGGGCCCGGCTAGACCTCGGCCGGGGTAGAACCGTCTCCGGGCGCCACCCCCGACGAGGGAGCAAGGGGTCGCCAGCTTCAGTCGAGGTGGACCCCTCCTGGGCGGACACCTGGCGTAGCGGCAGAGGAGTGCTCGACTTTGACCGAGGTGGACCCGTATCCGGGCGCCATCTGGCGAAGGAGCAGGAGGGCCCTGCTCGACCTCGGCTGAGATGGAACCATCTCCGGGCACCACCCGGCGAGGGAGCAAGGGGCCGCCAGCTTCAGTCGAGGTGGACCCCTCCTGGGCAGACACCTGGCGGAGCGGCAGAGGAGTGCTCGACTTCGGCCGAGGTGGACCCGTATCCAGGCGCCATCTGGCGAAGTAGCAGGAGGGCCCGGCTCGACCTCGGCCGAGGTGGAACCGTCTCCGGGCGCCACCCGGCGAGGGAGCAAGGGGCCGCCAGCTTCGGTCGAGGTGGACCCCTCCTGGGCAGACACCTGGCGGAGCGGTAGAGGAGTGCTCGACTTCGACTGAGGTGGACCCGTATCCGGGTGCCATTTGGCGAAGGAACAGGAGGGCCCGGCTCGACCTCGACCGAGGTGGAACCGTCTCCGGGCGCCACCCGGCGAGGGAGCAAGGGGCCGCCAGCTTCGGCTGAGGTGGACCCCTCCGGGTAGACACCTGGTGGAGCGGCAGAGGAGTGCTCGACTTCGGTCGAGGTGGACCCGTATCTGGGCGCCATCTGGCGAAGAAGCAGGAGGGCCCGGCTCGACCTCGACCGAGGTAGAACCGTCTCGGGCACCACCCGGCGAGGGAGCAAGGGGCCGCCACCTTCGATCGAGGTGGACCCCTCCTGGGCGGACACCTGGCGAAGCGACAGAGGAGTGCTCGACTTCGGTCGAGGTGGACCCGTATCCGGGTGCCATCTGGCGAAGGAGCAGGAGGGCCTGGCTCGACCTCGGTCGGGGTGGAACCGTCTCCGGGCGCCACCCGCGAGGGAGCAAGGGGCCACCAGCTTCAGCCGAGGTGGACCCCTCCTGGGCGGACACCTGGCGGAGCGGTAGGAGTGCTCGCTCGACTTCGACGAGGTGGACCCATATCCAGGCGCCATCTGGCGAAGGAGCAGGAGGGCCCAGCTCGACCTCGACCGAGGTGGAACCGTCTCCGCGCGCCACCCGGTGAGGGAGCAAGTGGCCGTCAGCTTCGGTCGAGGTGGACCCCTCCTGGCAGACACCTGACGGAGCGGCAGAGGAGTGCTCGACTTCGGTCGAGTTGGACCCGTATCCGGGCGCCATCTGGCGAAGGAGCAGGAGGGCCCGGCTCGACCTCGACCGAGGTGGAACCGTCTCCGGGCGCCACCAGGAGAGGGAGCAAGGGGCCGCCAGCTTCGACCGAGGTGGACCCCTCCTGGGCAGACACCTAGCGGAGCGGCAGAGGAGTGCTTATCTTCGGCCGAGGTGGACCCGTATCCGATCTCTCTCGCCGATCCCGTTCCGCCAAAAAAATTCACGTAGTTCGGACCATGTCCAGCGGAACCTGAGACACGCCACGTCAGCGTAACGGCCATATCAACGGCCATAATACTAAGGAATGCTTCCAACTCTAAGACGCTATTGAAGACCTATTTAAAAGAGGGTATCTGGAGAAATATATTAGCCATCCAAAGCCTTAAGCCGAAGTAACCGCCCCTTAAAGAACTACCGATTAAGCCGAACTGCCTCACCAAAGGTCGATCGATGGGAGGGTTGGCATGCTTCATCGGTCGATCGGCTGGAGGAATGAAGCTGAAGAAGATAATTCCAAGAGACTTAAGACAAAAACTCCATTAGCTTCTCAGATAAGGATCTCCAAGGAGTTCAACTCCCACATGATGATCCTATTGTGGTTTTAACTATAATAGCAAAATATGATGGAAGAAGAATTCTGATAGATAATGGACGTTCTGCCGATGTTTTACTGTATGATGCATTTCTTATAATGGGCTTATCTAGAAGTGAGCTATAAAGGTCTCCTACTCTTCTGACTGAGTTCGGAGGAAATTAAGTTGGAGTTGAAGGAGAAATAGTTTTACTCTTAACTCTTGGCACTGAACCACGCCAAAAGATGCTTCCCATCAACTTCATAGTAGTATAAACACTTTCAGCTTATAATGCAATCTTAGGACGGCTTGCTTTAAATAAATTCTGAGCCATATAATCGACCTACCACCTTTTGATGCGATTTCCCACTAGAAATGGCATCAGAGAAATGAAAAGGGATCAAAGGGTTGCTCGCCAATGTCTAATGATCCAGAATAAATAATCAGCCAATCCCTTAACACTTGATCAGTTAGATCCAAGAGACAGAACTGAAGACTGTAGAGAACTAGTGGAAAGGACCCTCTCTGTGCCTTTGTCCGAAGATACCCAACAAAATTTGTACAAATTGGCAGTCTGTTAGATGAAGAGACAAAGGCAAGGCTGATTCGCTTTCTCTGAAGTAATGCTGATATCTTTGCTTGGGCAGCTTCGGATATGCCCAGAATTCTATCTGAAATAATTATACACCGATTGGAAGTAACTCCCAACTATAAACCTATTCGGTAGAAGAAGAGAAACTTTGCTTCAGAGAGACAGAGGGTTATTGACGAAGAAGTAGCAAACTACTTAAAACCAAATTTATAAGGAAACAATATCCAGATTGGTTGTCCAATGTCGTGATGGTGAAGAAGTCTAATGGCAAGCGAAGGATCTATCGATCATACGGATCTTAATAAGGCTTGCCCAAAAGACAGCTTTCCTTTATCGAAGATAGATCAATTAGTTGATGCCACCGCTGCTCATCAACTGCTAAGCTTCATGGATGCTTTTTCAGGATATAACCAAATACAAATGGATTCTGAAGATGAAGAAAAACTGCTTTCATCATAGAAAAAAGGGCTTTACTATTATAAAGTGATGCCATTTGGGTTAAAAAATGTTGGAGCAACTTTCCAAAGATTAATCAACAAAGTATTCAAGAATTAAATAAGAAAAAATATGGAAGCTTATATTGATGATATGATTGTGAAGAGTCTTCATAAGTCCGACCATATTGAAAACTTAAGAGAATCCTTTGATGCACTTAGACGCCATCAGATGAAGCTGAACTTGACTAAGTGTAATTTTGGTATGACCTTAGGGAAGTTCTTAGGGTTCTTAGTTATCAAGCGAGGGAAGTTAATCCAGAAAAGATTTAAGCCATTTGGACCATGAGATATCCCTCTTGCAAGAAAGAAGTACAGTGGCTAACAGGAAGAATCGCCTCTTTGAGTCGATTTATTTTTCAATCAATGGAAACATGTCTTCCTTTTTTCAAAGTTCTCCATCAAAGTCAAAGTTTTGAATGGTCAGATGACTGCAAGCTTGCTTTTGATAAGTTAAAAGAATACTCAGAAAACCCTCCTTTACATTCTAAACCTTGTGAAGGGAAAACTCTTTATTTGTATATTTCTACCTCAAACGAAGCGGTTAGTTCGGTACTTGCTCGAAAAGATGCCGACTACTTGCAGAAGCCGATCTATTACACTACTAAGATACTGCATGAGGCGGAAGTACGATATCCTAAAATACAAAAATTTATTTTCTCCTTAGTAGTTGCAGCAAAGCGTTTGCGATCATATTCCAAGCCCACACCATTGTGGTTTTGATGGATCAACCCCTGAAGGCCATTTTGCGCTACCCCGACACTTCAAGAAGGATAGCTAAAGGGCTGTTAAGTTATGAGAGTTTAACATTGACTTCCATCTTAAATCAGTAATGAAAGTGCAAGTCTTGGCTGATTTTATAGCTGAATGTACTTGGGGATCAGATGAGAGTCAACAGAGGACCGAAGAGGAAGAGACCACCGAAGAAGATCCGGAATTTACATGGATGCTTCATGTGGATGGTGCCTTGAATGCCAATGGCCGTGGTGCTGGTCTCATTTTGGCTAGTCCGAATGGTCAAGTCATAGAATATGCTCTCCATTTTTCTTTCCAAGCTTCGAATAATCAGGCAGAGTATGAAGCTCTCATTGCTGGACTCAGAATTACTCAAAAACTGGAGATTAGAAAGATTAAAGTCTTTTCGAATTCCTAATTGGTGGTGAATCAAGTAAAAGCTGAATTCAAAGCTCAGAATCCCATTATGATTTAGTGTTTGGAGAAGGTGCAAAGCCTAATATCGTAGCTGGAATCTTTTAAAATTGTTCATGTGTCCTGAACAGAAAATTCTCGGACCGATGCTCTTTCATATCTCACAACCACCATCCCAGACTCGCTTAGCCAAACATATGTGGAATATCTTGAAGACCTCAACATATCTGAATCCATAGTGAAAATGTATCCGATCGAACATGAGCCCTCCTAGATGGATCTCATCCTTAAATTTTTGAATGAGTCACATTACCTGAAAACAAGCTTGAAGCTAAACGACTTCGTTGGATGACTTCTAGTATGTGATCTTAGATGAGACTTTATATAAAAGTCCTTTATACAACCTTTGTTGAAATGCTTGGAACCTTCATATGCCAATTATGCTCTCAGGGAAGTGTATGAAGGTATATGTGGAGATCACCTGGAGGGCAGATCCTTAGCTTACAAAATAATTTGCCAAGGCTATATTATTGGCCAACCATTCAGAAGGATTCTACAGATTTTGTCCAAAGATGTGATCAGTGTCATAGGTATTCTAATATACAAAGACGAACTGTGAATTAGCTAACTTCGTTGGCAGCTCCTGGCCTTTTGCTAAATGGGGAATGGATATCTTGGTCCATTCCCTCCAGCCTCCGGATAATGAGAATTTCTTATAGTGGCTATTGACTACTTTACTAAATGGGTTGAGGCCGAACCTTTGGCATAAATTACTGAGGCAAGAGTCGAGAATTTCGTAAAGAATTTTATTATTTTTTATTTTGGAATTCCTTATGCCATTGTTACTGATAACGGAAGGCAATTCGACAATCTGAAGTTTAAAGGCTTCTACACCCAATACCATATACTTCATAAGCTAACTTCCGTAGGCCATCCTCAATCTAATGAAGAAGCTGAAGTAACCAATAGAACTATTATTCATGGTCTCAAAATCATGTTGAATGATGGTAAGGGATTATGGGCAATAAGTTGAATTTAGTTCTTTAGGCATACTGAACTACTCCCAGAACAGCCACCGGCGAATCTCCATTTCACTTAGCTTATGGCACTAAGCAGTCCTTCCTGTAGATGTCTTCTTACAATCTTTATAGATTGATCATTATAAAGAACCTGAAAACTCGAAATGTTGAAGAGTTTTTTTGGACGTGTTGCAAGGCACCCCACTCTATGCTCAGCTAAGGATGGCTGCATATCACCAGAAGGTTACCAAATATTACAACTCTCGCATGAAGGAACGAACTTTTCACCCCGAGGACTTAGTCTTGCGAAGATCTGAAGTGTCCAAACCAACTGAACAAGGCAAACTCTCTCCTACTTGAGAAGGTCCTTATCGAATCAGAGAAGTCATCCATCCTAGAACTTATCAACTTGAAACTTTGGAAGGTACTTTGTTGTCTCGGCCTTGAAATGTAGAAAATCTTCATAAGTATTATCAATAAAAATTCCTATTCATAGAGTTATATTGAAGTATCGAGATGGACTTAATCACTTTATCTCATTCTCTATTAAAAGGCATAAGGATAATCTACGTGATCTACCCTACGAAATGCCGAGGTAGGCTTGATCAGCCTATCTTATTCTAATTAAAAGGCATAAGGATGATCTACGTAATCTACCCTACAAAATACCGAGGTAGGCTTGATCAGCCTATCTTATTCTCTATTAAAGGCATAAGGATGATCTATGTGATCTATCCTACAAAATACCGAGATGGACTTGATCAGCCTGTCTTATTATCTATTAAAAGATATAAGGATGATTTACGTGATCTACCCTACGAAATATCAAGGTAGACTTGATCAGCCTGTGTTATTCTCTATTAAAAGGCATAAGGATGATCTACGTGATCTACCATATGAAATGACGAGGTGGGCTTGATCAGCCTGTCTTATTCTCTATCAAAGGCATAGGAATGATCTACGAGATCTGTCCCACGATAAATCCGATAAAGTGTTGGAGGAGTTAATGAAATGACGAATTTAATTACTTCGGATCTTCCCATTTCCTAAAGAAGAAGAAATATGGTTATGGTATCTCGTTTACATGATTATTTTATTATATCTTCTGGAAGAAGGAAATGGTTTCACATATCAAGTTCTCTTATTCGGTATATTAATAGCAAAATTATCCAATGCCTGGTTTTCTATCCAGCTGATTCTATTTAATGTGATCTGAAAAATCTGAATTCTAAAATTGAGAAGATCCCTATATGATGAGTTGACCTATTTGGGTTCTTCGAAGCTCATGTTTACATCATGACTAGATCCGAAGACTTGGTATTATTTTAGTCCGAAGACTTTATTTTAGAGGAGTTTCATCCAATATTTCAGGGTTGAAAGTTGATATACTTGTCAGGAATGTTACTTATTCACAAATTTTATATGATCGATAAGATCATCATTCAACATTTTACCTCCGATAAATCCATACTTAGTAAATTTCTCATTGCAGCATAATTCATTTGGAAAGAAAGATGTTCTATTCATGAAAAATAGTACATGTATATTATCTTTCTTATAACATGATAAAAAAAAAAAAAGACTACAAAAATTATTCATCTTTTATATCAGCCACCTATGGATCAACTTCAGCTAGAGTATCTATAGCTTGGGTTAGATCAACTAGGTCAGCAACCATTATTATTTCCTCTCCAGCTGCTTCTTCGGTTGTGGTATGAACTTCTTCAGAATGACCCGATATTGCTTTTGGCGATCTAGGCTCTTTTGTTTCTTCAAGTTCATATAGCTGAATACTCGAAATATCGAGGTTGGGGTAAAGTTTTTGTACTTCATTTACCCCATCATTATAGCCCGCTTGGTAGCTGAAGGTTCCTGCTTCGATTATTTCATCATCGAATGCCGAAGACTTTTTATAGTACTCGACCGCCTTACTTAGTTGATCTTTTAAAGCTTCTATTTTTACGGTCGCTACTTTAGCTTTCCTAACCACTTCATTGGCCTTTTCAACCGCCTCTTCGATCTTCTTCTAAGATTCCTTGGCCGAATGTTCCAAGGACCGAATCTTCTTTTTTCTCTTCTTAAGCTTTACTTCTTGTTCAGAAGCCCTCAACTGAGCTTTTTCTAATTCGGCCTTCAGATTTTGAATGCGACATCACTCAAAGAGAGTTTTTCTTTCATGGCATTCTTTAACTCCTCGGCTACTTCTTTCTCAGCTTTAGCCATTTGGAGTTTTTTTTTTATTCCCTTATGGTAATCTATGAACTCAATTATACTCTCCTTCATAAGAGTGACATCATGAATCAACTACATTGACCACATGGAATATGAAGTTAGCAAAGTTAAACATTATATAAAAGGAAGAAAGGAAGAAACGATATTCACCTTCAGCATAGATGAGAATGCTGAATCGGATATCTCCTCGATGCACTTGGTTTTGCTGACTTTCCAGTCTCGAGGGAGGAGAGTGTGCTTCAGTATCTCCCTAGTTAATTCGGGGTGCACCAAGCCCCGTCCGTCAGAAAAAGTTGCAAAATCCATGTTATACTCCCTATCCATTGGGGCATTCCTCCATGTACCCTCTTAAGTCTGGGGAGCCTTCTTTTGCTCTTCTTTTATCCTTCAGAGAAGCAAGGAGCGGCTCTTCAATAGTCGGATTTGGGATGGATTGTTCCGGAGAGGACAATGGGGGTGAACTCCTTGAAGAAGGTTCCATTGAGGGTGCATCGTCTTTGACAGGTGTGGCCCTTGTTGGAGCTGTATTGGAAGTTCCTTCAGCTCTAGCCTTCTTTCGGACTTTAATTTCCTTCTGATGAACCGGCACTGCTTTCTTTCTGGTGCCTGTCGAAGTCTTTCAAGGTTAGGCCTCATCGGTCACCTACAATCAAAGAGAAAGATTCTCAGGTCAGTCATCGGAAGAACATAATAGATTTTGAAAAAAGAACTAAAATGGACTATCTTCTATACCTAATGTCAGAAGCTCGCTAATATGAGCGAGATGAAGGTTTTGTTCCCTTAACAGTTCCTTGGCCAGAGGAACCCCGGGACTTGATAATATCTTGAAGTTCTTCTGATCGGCCTTCAAGATTCTTTTCCCGGCATTTGCATCTAAATATGGAGTCTTCCATTCGATATTAAAGCCCCAGGATGGATAAAAATGAAAAAGAAACAGGATTTCCACCCATGTATGGTACTAGGAGTCCCCTTAATTAGTCTTCGGCCTGGACGAGGATCAATGACCTACCATCCTTCACCATGAAAGTCTTTTTTCAGTACAAAAAGAGAAGTAAACAAAGAAGTTCTGGGCTCTACCTTATGGAGTTTGCAAAGAACTAAAGCCCCATAGATGTTTCTAAAGCTGTTTGGCGTCAGTTGAGTTGGGACTACTTGATAAAGATTAAAAATCTTTACAAACAAATGATGAAGAGGAAATCTAAGGCCAACCTTTAAATGATCTTCGCATATGACGATTACCCCGAGAGGAGGATGAATAATCCTCTCATCTGAATTGGGAACAAATGCCTTAAAGGTCCTAGGAATGTGATAGCGATTCTGAAGACTCTCTATCCTAGTATGAGACAAGGAACTAATGACTGTTTCCGGAGAAATTTCAAAACCTTTCTTCTGATAGGGCCTCCACTCCCAGAAGGCTCATCCCTCATTGAACCCTTGCTAATGTTGGGTTATCTAACAACTTAGACATTATGAAAGAATAAGGAGAAGGACTCCTACCTCCAGGCAAAAACAAAATAACTTGCAGAAGAAGAACAATGGTGTAGGATGAGAGGAAGAAGAAGGAAGTTTCAGTAGAAAACGCGAAAGTTCATTTCATTACATGACCACCCCTTTCATATATAAGATGGTAGTGTTTTCTTGGAAAGATGACGGTCTTTTCAATCACATAACATATCAGCGGCGCCGATCATGGGTACAAATTACTAAGAGGCATCGATTGATGAATTGTCAATTACGATCTGCAAGAAATATCACAGACGGTCAAGATAAATTTTTGACATAATAATCAAAGTTTAGGTCTCGCTAAGTGCATATTCTCGGTTGATGAAAGTCCCACAAAAATCCTTTTAATGAAAGGATCAGCCAAACTTTCGAATCAGCGCTTCCCTTTTTGAGGCATCAATAATAGGTTGACACCTGTCTTTGGCATGATCTTCGAATCATAAATCAGTTATTATGAAATGAATGGTCAACAATTCTCCATCATTGATTATCTTATTTTTGTCCATAAATGACAAACTTAACTACTCACCCCATTTTTCGAAATAAAGTTATTTCGAAATTGGGAGTGGAGGGCAGCTGTTGTGGTAATCCGATTTGATACAAAATAATTGATGGTTCATCAGTTGGATCGGTTTTATTTGGACCCGTCAACCACGTCAGTGCACCTAAAGATGATGTCTTTTTAATTTAAAAAACGAGGGCTATATATTCTATTCTCATGAAAAGAACACTTCTGGAATATTATTTTCATTCGGCTTCCATTTTTAGCTTAGTCCAAAGCGACACTTCAGTAATCTATCTCAATGAAAAGAATATATTATTATTTTATTCGGCTTCATGTTTTAGCTTGGTCCAAAGAGGACACTTCTGGAATGTATAGTTATTTCATTCGGCTTCATGTCTTTAGCTTGGTCCAAAGATGACACTTCTGGAATATATTATTACTTCATTCAGCTTCATGTCTTCAGCTTGGTCCGAAGAAGACACTTTTAGAATATATTACTACTTCATTTGGCTTCATGTCTTCAGCCTGATCCGAAGAAGACACTTCTAGAATATATTGTTACTTCATTCGGCTTTATATCTTCAGCCTGGTCCGAAGAGAATATTTCTGAAATATATTGTTTATCCCTTTGCTCCATGGTAAACAATTCTTTATCTTTTGACTCATCCGAAGGAGATAAATCTGAAGCACATAGCTAGCACTTCTTCAGCCCATTCCAAGGAAGATAGTCCGAAGAAGTAGTTAGACTCTTTTCATATCTCCTCTAAAGAGAGTGTATCTGAAGCATATGAACGATCTCTCAACCTGAAGCAGTGAAGATTGTTCTGGTTGTTATAACTACCCATATGGTCTATAGCTCCGGCTTCAATAACCATGGACTAATTAATCTCCGACCGTCACTACTTACTGTTATTAGAAAGTTGCATTAACTAACTCTTATAACCGTAAGTAGTTACACTCATGCCTATAAATATCGATAAGATGGGACACTCGAGGTAAGCCAACTCCAGGCAAGTCAGAGCCAGTCCACAACTAGCTCTTTCACCACCACTCCACTCATTTTTCCTTTCCATTTCACTTCATTCTGTTCTAGTTTTTCATTTTACTGCCTAAATTCTTGCTGACTTTGGCATCGGAGTGTACCACACTGGAGAAATTCTGGTCAGAGAATTTGTTTTGCAGGCTTTCATCGAAGATGAACTAGCAAGCATGTTGCTCATCCGATCTGCGAGAATTTAGCATCCACATTATATATAAATATATAATATAATATATATTATAGTATATATTAAATATAAATATATTTAATCTAAATATACTATATTATATTAAATATCTTATATTGTAATAAATATAATTAAATAAATATATATTATAAAATATAACACAAAATTTATTTTTTATAATATTACAAAATAAAATAAAATATATTAATATGATATAGTATAATATTATTATATGCTATAATATTTTTATATTTATAATATTATATAATTATATAATATTATTATATAATATTATAATATTATAAATTATATAATTTATATATTATATATAATATTTAATATAATCTATTTATATTTATACAAATACATAATGCAAATATAAATTATATTATATGTAAATATAAATGATTTAATATAAATATACTACATTATATTAAATATCTTATATTATAGTAAATATAATATATATATTATATATTATAATATATAATATATAATTTATATTATGTTATACTATATTAATATTATAATACTATTTATTACATAATATATTACATATATTATATTTTATAATATTACAAAATAAAAATATTAATATAATATAGTATAATATTATATTATATACTATAATATTGATATATTTATTATATATTATATTATTGTATAATATTATAATAATGTAATGTAATATAATAAATTTTATAATATAATATAATAAAGTATTAAAATATATTTTATAATATTCATATTTTATATATAATATAATATTTATATTAGTAAAAGATATTAATATAATATTATATTATATAATATACCATACTAATATTATATAGTTTTAATATATATCATATAATATATTGTATAATATATTATAATATAAAAAATATAATATAATTATTATATATATTATATTATAAAGGAAATAAGAAGGGAAGGATAATATTATTTGAAATATTACTTGATGATAATCTGGATTATCATCCCTCCCAAAAAATATTTAGATTAATTTTTAAAAGAGAATAGATTACTATCCAAAAAAATATTAAATATAATCATATAATATAATATAATAATTTAAATGGATTAGTAGCCACATTATCATCCCTTCTAAAAATAATTTAGATTTTTTTTAAAAAAAGAATATATTATCATCCAAAAAATTATTAAATATGATAATATAATATAATATAATAATTTAAATGGATTATCGGCTACTAATAATATTTTTTATTCGACAATATCTAAGGTCATTTAGCTGATCATAGCTCAGTCCTTGGTAGGCTTGCAAATGGATCGGATCGGCGGGTTATGCTTGATCCCAACCCGACCTGGTTTCTTGATCGAGTCTTGATATTGGACCCAAATCCAATCCAATAAAAAATCAGGTCAGGTCGGGTCCATAATCAAAATTATTGATCCAATGGATCATTTGGGTCGGGTCGGGTCCATATATAATCCAACCCCAATCCATAACATACGGGTCTGGTTCGGGTCCAGTTCGGGTCGGGTCACGATTCCATTCATAAATTTTATTTGAATTAATAATGAAAACAGTAAAACACAATGCATGCCACTTTCGATGTTAAACACATCAGCAACAGCTTCTAAAGCAAAACCCATTGCAGCAACAGCTTCAGCAGCAGCAAAATAGGATGTATGTTCGGCTCCCCGACCATATAAATAAACAACTAAAGGTAATGAATGGAGTTCTGCAGTTTGCAAAGCTAATAGAATTATAAGATCGATCCTCATCTGATTTTCGTGCAATCTTAGTACTCCTTTGCGTCAGACTGGTGGAAGACTTTCGTTATACCTCACCAGCCCACTGTCAGGCTGGACCAGTCCCTCTTTGCAGTTCGACCAGGCCGCTCTTCTGAAGCTCCGACAGACATACCCCGGCCGAAGTCCGACCCACTGGAGTAAGGTCCGAACAACCTATTCCTGCTGGGGTCCGGCCCACTGCTTTCCCTCGGAAGTCCGACCCACTGGAATAGAGGTCCAAACGACCCATTCCTGCTGGGTCCGGCCACTGTTCTCCTTCGAAAGTCTGACCTACTGGGGTAGAGGTCCGAACGATCCATTCCTGCTGGGGTCCAGCCCATTGCTTTCCCTCGGAAGTCTGACCCACTAGGGTAGAGGTTTGAACAACTCATTCCTGCTATGGTCCGGCCCACTGTTCACCTTCGGAAGTCCCGACGGACACTCCCTCTGGAGGACCGGTCGGCCCTCCCAGTTGGCGTCGACCGACTCACTCTAGGGCCTAGAGAATTCCAGAAAGCTCTTTCGATTGTAACGGAATCCTACCATGTTAGCAGCACTGCTCCACTACTCCCATGATGCTGCCCTATCCGGATGCCACGTGGCCACTCTCCAAATCCTCCTAGAGGCAAATCAATCTTTTTTGGACTCCCTTAATGGATTTTGGACTGTTTTGCGCCTATATAAGGTACCCGGGGGATCCCGTTTTGAGCTAAGTATACTCTCCTCTCGCCCTAGCTACCCTCTCTTCGATTCCTCCATTCTATTGCTCTCAGGCTCCTGATAACTTAAGCATCAGAGTGTCCCCTGCCGAAGCACCACCTGCACTTGGGGGACTTTGTTGCAGGTCGACCAGAAGGGAGCACTCCAACGTAAGGTGGTCGAGCCCGGTCCAGGAGAAGACGCATCAACAGATTTGCACCAGAAGAAGGGCCTCTTTGTTCTCACTCTAAAAGGAGGAATCAATCAGCAAGGGTTGGCGATGGCGAAAGGAAGGACCCAAAACACCTCCGCCAGAGGAGGTCATTCCCCATCCAGATCCGAGGGACCTCGAGAGAAAATGACACCACCACTACCGCTGCTGTCGCCGAACCCACCATCACTCTAGGACTGCAGCAGCTCCAGATGTTAATAAACCACATTGAGACGCTCACCACTGCAGTCCAGCATTTCTAAGAGGCGGCCGACAACCGGCAACAGCCACCTGCTGTGTCCAGCATCACCGCCAACCTGCTGCTGAGGGAAGCCGATAGCCTGAAGTCCCTCAGCCTTGTTCTTGCACTGTCGCAGAGCCCCGAAGGTCCCTGGGGCTCGTGCCGATGGCAAGAGGGCAAGGTCTGCCTCGCCCTCCTATGCCGAATCCATCCCAGCTGGTGTTCGGCACCATGCCGAACCTCTGATGGACTACTCCAACAAGATTTTGTGCATAGAGGAGCGCATTGCTAAAATAGTCCATCGACAGAAGGCCGAAGGGGGGCAAGTATACGACTCCCGTCCACCTTTCTCCGATGAGATTCTGGCAGAGACGATTCCCGCCACTTCAAAACTCCCCAGGTGGATCCCTATGATGGCACCACCGACCCGCTGGACCATCTGGGCACCTACAAGGCCCACATGATGGTACAGGGTGCCTCCGACGCCCTCCACTGCATCGCATTCCCAGCAACCCTAAAGAAAGCCGCTCAGATGTGGTTCAGCGCCATCCGACCAGGTACGATCTATTATTTTCTCAGCTCAAAAATCTTTTTCTCTCCCATTTCAGGACATGTAGTCGGACCCCGAGGAACACCGACTGCCTCTTCCTTGTGCTGCAAAAGGAGGGAGAGACCCTCCGAGACTACATGGCCCATTTCAACTCAGCAGCCATGGAGGTCCCGGATCTGAATGAGGCAGAGATGTCGGTCTATTCTTCAAAGAGGGCTTCGCTCGTCCAGGCTTACTTTTTTCCTGGATAAGAGGTTCCCGACGAGCTACACTGAGTTGCTCACTAGGGCATAGAAATACGCCTTGGCCGAGGAACAGGTGGCGAGCCGATGCCAGGAAGAGGGAGGCTGGCCCCCAGAAGCGAAGTGACAAGGCTCCCGAGGTCCAACCCCCCAATAGCGATAACCAGTCGGCCCAACGCGAAGTCCGAAGCCGAAGGACTTTCCCAGGAGGTTCGAGAGTTATGCGCCCCTCTCCCTTTCGAGGGAGAAGATCCTCCTGGAGATCAAGAACGAGACCTTTCTACAAAGGCCTCGTCCAAAGAAGGACCCTGCTGCATCCAAAAACAAAGACAAATTTTATCGATTCCATAAAGACCATGGACACAGTACCGAGGAGTGCCTGCAGCTGAAGAACGTCATTGAAGACCTAATCCGGAGAGGGTACCTGCACAAGTACTTCCGACCCCACCGAGACCGAGCCAAAGCCTCAATGGCTAGAAACCCTCTGGAGGAGGCGGAGCTCCCAACCAACGGTCGACCGGTGGAGATGTGGGCTGCTGCATCAGCAGCCGATTGGAAATACGAAGATGGCCCGAACATTGTCAAGAGGTCAAGGGGTTCCAATGCAATCACCTTCTTCGACGAAGACCTCTTGGAGTCCTACGTCTTTGAAAATGATCCTGTAGTCGTGTCGGTAGTGATTGCCAACTACGATGTAAAAAGGATACTTATAGATAATGGAAGCTCCATGGAGGTGTTGTTGTATGATGCATTTCTGAGAATGAATCTATCCCGGTCAATGATGCGAGATTCCCCCATACCACTGACAGGCTTTGGGGGAAACTCCATCGAAGTCGAAGGGGAAATCGCCCTTACCTGTGACAATCAGGATAGAACCTTTTCAAAAAACTCTCCCCATCAACTTTGTGGTCGTACACATGACCTCGGCTTACAATGCCATCCTAGGTCGACCGGCCCTTAACAAATTTTGGGCCATGTATCAACTTACCATCTGTTGGCCAAATTTCCGACTATGAGCGGGGTCGGAATTATGAGGGTATATCATAGGATGGCCAGACAATGTCTACTATTATGAACCAGCAGTCACAAGGTCATCCAACTCTGGAATAGCTAGACCCAAGGGCTGAAGTCGACAACCATGGTCAGTCAGATGAAAAAACCATGTTTATCCCCATTCGAGAGGATGACCCCACCAAAGTCCTCCAAATCGGGAGCTCTCTCAGCAAGGACATCAAGTCAAAGCTGATTGGCTTCCTGAGGAGTAATTCCAACGTCTTTGCTTGGTCGACATCGAACATGCCTGGTCTACCGTCAAATGTCATCACTCACCAACTCAAGGTGGACCTGACTTATAGGCCAATCCGACAGAAAAGAGGAGCTTCACTACCGAGAGGCAGAGGGCCATTGATAAAGAAGTGAAGAAGCTTTTCGATGCTGGTTTATCAGGGAAGTCCATTATCCTAAATGGCTAGCGAATATCGTGATGGTGAAAAAGGCTAACAAAAAGTGGAGGATCTGTGTGGACTATATCGACCTTAACAAAGCCTGTCCGAAGGACAGTTTTTCCTTGCCTAAGATTGATCAGCTGGTGAATGCCACGGCCGGCCACCAGCTTCTGAGTTTCATGGATGCCTTCTCCGGCTACAACCAAATCAGGATACACCCGGAGGACGAGGAGAAGACGGCCTTTGTCACCGACAAAGGTCTATACTGCTACAAGATGATGCCCTTCGGCTTGAAGAACGTCGGCGCCACTTTCTAAAGGCTAATCAACCGAATATTCGAAGGCCAGCTTGGAAGAAATATGGAGGCCTATGTGGATGACATGATAATCAAAAGTCTCCATGGGACCGACCACATCAGAGACTTGCAGGAATCCTTTGATGCACTGAGGCGATATCAGATGAAGCTGAATCCTACCAAGTATACTTTCAGGGTAACTTCCAGTAAGTTCCTCGGCTTCTTGGTCACACAAAGGGGAATCAAAGTTACCCTGACAAGATCAAAGTTGTCATCGAAATGGGGCATCCGACCAACAAGAAACATGTGCAAAAGCTGACAAGTCGAATAGCCTCTCTCTGCCGTTTCATTTCCCGGTCGGCCGAGAAGTCCCTGCCATTTTTCAAGACATTGCACCGAAACGAGCACTTCTAATGGACCGATGAGTGTCGGTCAGTCTTCGAAGCTTTGAAGGAATATTTGAAGAAATCCCGTTGCTGGCCAAGCTGACGGAGAGGGAGCTTTTGTACATCTACCTGTCAGCATCGGACGAGGTAGTCAGCTCCGTCCTCGTGCGGATCGGAGAAGACGACCAGCAGAGACCCATCTATTACATCAGTAAAGTCCTCCACAATGCCGAGACGAGGTACCCAAAAATGCAGAAGCTGGTATATTCCTTGGTCATACCGCCAAGCGACTCCGACCGTACTTTCAGGCACATCCGATCGTCATGATGACCGACCAACCTCTTAAGGTGATCCTTCAGAGCCCATGCACCTCAGGTTGACTCACCAAGTGGGCGTGAAACTCGGCGAGTTCGATATTTCGTTCCAATCCCGATCGACGTTGAAGTCTCAGGTAATGGCCGATTTCATTGCAGAATGCTCCTAGAAGCAGAAAGAACCTTTCAGGTAGCAGAATCGCTTGAGGCCGATGCCGTCAACGGAGTTGAACCCGCTTGGACCCTCACGTAGACGGAGCATCCAACCTTGTGGGCTGTAGGGTTGGCCTGATCCTAGCCAACCCCGCGGGGAAAGCTTGGAATATGCACTCCACTTTTCATTTCAAGTATTGAATAATCAGGCGGAGTACGAAGCCCTTCTTGCGGGACTGAGAATCGCCAACGAATTGGACATCGGCCGACTCAGGGCCTTCTCTGACTTCCAACTGGTGGTCATCAGGTGAAGGGCGAATTCGAAGCGAGAGATCCGACTCTGCCAAGTACTTGAAAAAGGTACAAAGTCTCGCATCTCGATTCAAATTCTTCGACATTCTCTATATACCTCGACTGCAGAACCCGGGCGGACGCGTTGTCACGACTAGGTACGGCTGTCACCAACACATCCGACAGAACCTTTGTGGAGTATCTGCAGAGCTTGAGTGTCACCGAAGAGCCGACTGAGGTCCGCCAAGTCGAACAGAAAGCCTCATGGATGGACTCAATTCTCTCATTTTTGACTAAGGGGACTCTCCCAAAAGACCCGATCGAAGCCAAGCGCATATGCTGGACGGCTTCTAAGTACATCATCCTCAACGGTGCCCTCTACAAGCGGTCGTTCTCATAACCACTGCTAAAATGCCTGGGGCCGACAGATACAGACTATGCACTCAGAGAAGTGCATGAAGGCATTTGCAGCAACCATCTTGGAGGAAGATTCCTGGCTTACAAAATAATCCGACAGGGGTACTATTGGCCTACAATCCAGCAAGATGCATCGGACTTCGTCCGGAGGTGCAAGCATGTCAGAGGTATTCCAATATCCAGAGGAGGCTGACCAGCCAGCTGACTCCGCTTACCGCGCCGTGGCCATTCGCATAGTGGGGAGTGGACATACTGGGACCCTCCCCTCCGGCTTTCGGCCAGCGCAAATTTCTTATTATAGCGATTGATTATTTTACCAAGTGGATGGAAGCCGAACTGCTGGCAAATCACTGAAGCCAAGGCAGAGAACTTCGTCCGGAACTGCATCATTTTCCGATTCGGCATCCCACAGACAATTATCACCGATAACGGAAGGCAATTTGATAACCCGAAATTCTAGGATTTTGCCAGCAGTATCAAATTTATCACTGGCTCACCTCAGTCGGTCGTCCCCAGTCCAACGAAGAAGCCGAGGTCACCAATCGGACAATCCTACATGGGCTGAAGACCCGGCTGAACGATGCTAAGGGACTTTGGACAGAAGAGCTCCATTCAGTACTTTGGGCCTATCGACCGACTGCCCAAATATAGTGACAGGCAAGACTCCATTCAACCTAACTTATGGAAGTGAAGCCGTCATCCCCGTTGAGATCTCTTTGCAATCTTTATGGATTGATCATTGTGCCGAGCTGACTAACTCTGAACAGCAAAGGGCTGACCTAGACCTACTTGAAGAAACCAGACTCCGAACGAGCTTGAAGATGGTGACCTACCGTCAAAGGGTGGCCAAATATTACAATTCGCGAGTCAAGGCGCGAATTTTTCAAGTCGGAGACCTAGTCTTATGGAGGGTTAAGATTTGAGACCGGCCGGCAAGGGAAACTCTCGCCAAATTGGGATGGCCCTTATCGAGTCATTGAAGTGATTCGAGCCGGAACATACCGACTCGAACATCTGGACGGGCGGCAGATAGCTCGTCCATGGAATGTAGACAACATTGGTAAATATTATCAATAAAGTCCACAACTTCTCTTATGGACCACCTCCGAAAGACCGACTCCGGTCGACAAAGGCTCTAGGGCAGCCCACCTCCAAAAGACCGACTCCGGTCAGCCAAGACTCTAAGGCAGCCCACCTCCGAAAGGCCGACTTCGATTGGCAAAGGCTCTAGGGCAGCCTACCTCCAAAAGACCGACTCCAGTCGGCAAAGTCTCTAGGACAGCCCACCTCTGAAAGACTGACTCCAGTCGGCAAAGGCTCTAGGATAGCCCACCTCCGAAAGAACGACTCCAATCGGCAAAGGCTCTAGGGCAGCCCACCTCCGAAAGACCGACTTCGGTCGGCAAAGGTTCTAGGGCAGCCCACCTCCGAAAGACCGACTCTGGTCGGCAACATCTCTTGGATTTGGACGAGCCAACGGACCAACACTTGAGAAAAAAAATCCTAAGTATATCGATCCGGCCTGAACTACTGTCCGTCGTCCGGCCTCCAACATCTCTCGAATTCGGACGAGCTGACAGACCAACACTTGGGAAGAAAAATCCTAAGTATATCGGTCCAGCCTGAGCTACTGTCCATCGTCCGATCTCTAACGTCCTCCAGTCCGGACGAGCCGACAGACCAACACTTAGGAGAAATTCCTTAAGTGTCTTAATTTGGATCGAGCCGTCGTCTAGAAGATGCTTTTGACTTCGGACGAGCCGATGGACCAGCATCCTACCTTGAGCCGAAGGACTCATACTTAGAAAAGTTTCTGAATTGGTAACCTACAACGGGCTACTGTTCAGTACCTACCCCTTGCATTACTACAAAACCGACTGGCAATACTTAAATATATTCTTAAAAGGTAGAAGCTGCGGTCGATTCGACCAACCACTAACAAAGAAGGTGCAACAAAAGAGTTTTATATATGTGGGAGCCAGTACAAAAAGGGTGGGTCAGACCTTTACAACCGATCTAGGTCTGTCCCACGGGGTTACATTAATTCTCGGCTCCGCCAGGCACAGTTGGGGCCTCGGCTTCCACTTCGGTCCCCTCTGGTTCGACCAGAGCGCCCGCAGAGATGCCTGCCACTCCTGCATCGGCTTCAACTTGGGTGTCCAACCCAACCTCCATGGTGATGACTCCAATCGGGGCCTCAGCCACGACGATGGTCAACTCCACCACCTCAGCATCCTCCTCCTCCGCTCTCTTTGGCAACTAAAGAAAGGAGAAATCGAGCTCCAAGAACGCGATGCTAACCTTGTCGAAGCACTCCTATCTGTAATCGAAGCCGACTGTGCCAGCCTCGTTCACCTCCTCCTTGAAGTCTTCGAAGGCCTTATACTCCTTCACGGCTATCTCGACTGCCATCTTCATCAGCTCCCGGGTCGTCTTCAGAAGACCCTTGTACCGCTCCACTCCGTCTGATGGCCCCTTGAGCGCCTCTCGGATTCGGCCAAGCGCCCCTCCTCCTTGGCTAGCCGGTGGGTCAGAGCCTTCACCTTTCTCCTCTTACTCTTTAATCTCGCCTCCCGATCAGCCTTCCAAGCTAGCAAGTCTTCCATTTGCTTCTTGCGGACTTTCGACTCGGCCCGCAGGGTAGATAGTTCTTCGGCAGCTCGCAAGATGGATAGCTCCGCCCTGGCAGCAGTCAACGCCACCCATGCAGGGTCCCTCGCCGCCTCCGCTGCCTACGCTCTCTTGGTCAGTTGATCCTTCTGATCGAGCAACTCACCTAAGCCGTCGTCCATCTTCAGTGTGTCATGGAGGAGCTACCGACAATCACACAGTTAGAAATTTATAAACAATAAGGTATGAGCCGGAGGCCTGAAGTCGAGACTTACC
Organism: Areca catechu; assembly: GCA_021397845.1. Taxonomy (NCBI): domain Eukaryota; kingdom Viridiplantae; phylum Streptophyta; class Magnoliopsida; order Arecales; family Arecaceae; genus Areca; species Areca catechu. Next base: position 989,854 of record JAHSVC010000043.1, read on the forward strand.
CCCAGTAGGTGATGAAGAGAACTTCTGGCAGCCACGTTCACTGACCAATGGTCGACATCGGTCATAGCCTTTTGGAGGTGCCGCTTGGCCTGCTCAACATCATAAATGTCATGCCATTTCTGGCGCTCTTCATCATCGATGACTCCGTCGAGACTCTCTCTTTGTTCAATCGACAGAGAATGTGGAGTCGCCTCTGCCTCGGTCAGCATCGAGTGTTCCTCTCCCGCCCGGCGGTTGATTGCTCGACCGAAGACGAGCACTCCAGTGCCATTGCCTTCTGGCGATCCGCTGTGGCATGTCATCGTCGGACTCCACTGAGACTATGGTAGGGAACGGCCTTTCCATCCTTTGTTGCTTCGGCTTTCGGGGGCCAGCTCCGTCGCCCGTTGCCTCTTTGGCTCTCTGGGCGTCGGCTCAGAAATGTGAACGGCCCTTCTCTGCGCCGACTGTGCCGAAATGATCGCCCGATCTGGCTTCATCTTTCCACCTGCCAGCAAACAAGGGAAAGGTCAATAAAGACGGTGGAGCTAGCAAAAGAAGGAATAATAGGCTCCTCTCAACGGCTTCCTCCCTGCCCAGCGTTCGGTGTTGGCTGATCCCAGCCCGCTGGAGACTCTCCTCATGGAGCAAGGGGTCGATGAACACCGGGTCCTCGTCATTCAGCCTATGGAAGTCGGCCTCATCGGCCCTCATTATCTTTCTTCCATTCGCGGCGTTTGGCCTGGGCTCTCTCCATGCCGGTTTAAAGCCCCACGGCTCTAAGCTATCTATAAAGAAATATCGGGGCTTCCATCGGCAATATCGGGACTTCCATCCATGAATGGCCGATGGAAGCCCCCCTAGTATCTTCCAGCCAGGACGGAGGCTGAACACCCACCATTCCTGATTTCGGAAGTCCTGCTTCAGCAGAAAGAAATTAGAAAACAAAGATGGCCTCGGCTCGGTGCCTACCTCCCGACAAAGGACCATAAAGCCACAAATGGCTCGAATACTATTCGGGGTCAGTTGGGAGGGCGTAACTCTATAAAGGTGAAAATCTGGAAAAAAGCTATGGAGCAGAAATCGGAAGCCAACTTTCAGATGGTCTTCATACATGGGAAGGGCTCCTAAGGTCAGTGATCCGTTTACCCTACCCTCATGATTTGGGACGGTCAAATGCAAGGTAGACGGGATGCCGTAAAAACCCTAAGACTCTCCACCCTCTCCCGAGTCATGGTCGAAGGGATGTTGTACGGACCTGGTTCCCTATTCCCACGAGCCGAACTCTGACCACCGGAGGCCATTTTAATGGAAGTTATAAAAGAGGAAGATGTATGCAAAACTAATCTGGTTCTCGGGTTTCCAAGGGAGCTAGAGCAGCGGAAGAAGGGATCTCTCTCTCTCTCTCTCTCCTCTCTCTCTCTCTCTCTCTCTCTCGCCAAACCCAGATGCAGCTAAAAATCCCCTATGGGCGTTCATCCCTCCCTTTTATAGGCACCAGGGGGTGGCCTCCCGATGCCTCTCGAGTGCCGCGATCCTACGGCAGACGACGCGTCTCTCGAATTTGGCGAGAACTTGATGCGATGCACCGGATCGCGTCGGGTCGCGATTCGCATGACCATCGAAGCAACGACGGATGGACTACTCCGAACTCTATGCTAATCACTCAGATAATGCCGCGTGGTCCATGCCGCATCGGGAGCTTGACGGGTGCGTGTTTCAGGACCAGCAACCATCATGCACTGTATCAGCAATAACTGCCTCCTCTGTCACTGCCAATCCGTTATCGACACCTATCCAGCGGCGAACATTCAGGATAGAAGGCAGCCGGTCGCAACATGCCAAATTGGATTCGCCATCATTTGAGGACTGGCATATTTATTGCCAAGTGATGCCCTTGTCCTTCGAGCCCGCAGACCCACTCGAAGACCTAGGGCAAGGGGGGCAACTGTTATACCTCACCGATCCACTATCAGGCTGGACCGGTCCCTCTTTGCAGTTTGACCAGGCTGCTCTTCTGAATCTCCGACGGACACACCCCGGCCAAAATCCGACCCACATGAGTAGAGGTTTGAACGACCCATTCCTGCTGGGGTCCGACCCACTGCTTTTCCTCGAAAGTCCGACCCACTGGAATAGAGGTCCGAATGACCCATTCCTGCTGGAGTCCGGCCCACTGTTCTCCTTCGAAAGTCTGACCCACTGGGATAGAGGTCCAAACGATCCATTCCTACTGGGGTCCGACCCACTACTTTCCCTCGGAAGTCTGACCCACTGTAGTAGAGGTCCGAACGACTCATTCCTGCTCTGGTCCGGCCTATTGTTCACCTTCGGAAGTCTCGACAAACACTTCCTCTTGGAGGACCGGCCGGCCCTCCCAGTTGGCATCCGACCGGCTCACTCTAGGGCCCAAAGAATTCCAGAAACCTCTTTCGGTTGTAACGAAATCCTGCCACGTCAGCAGCACTGCTCCACTACTCCCATGACGCTGCTCTATCCGGATGCCACGTGGCCACTCTCCAGATCCTCCTAGGGATAAATCAATCTTTTACGGACTCCCACTTAACGGATTTTGGACTGTTCCATGTCTATATAAGTTACTCGGGAGATCACGTTTTGAGCTAAGTACACTCTTCTCTCGCCCTACGCTACCCTCTCTTCGATTCTTCCATTCTGTTACTCTCAGGCTCTTGCTAACTTAAGCATCGAAATGTCCCCCGCGGAGCACCATCGGCACTTGGGAGACTTTGTTGCAGGTCGACCGGGAAGGGAGCACTCCAGCGTAAGCCGATCGAGCCCGATCCAGGAGAAGACGACGTGGCAACAACTTTCAATCAGTGCGAGGGAGAAACAACTTCAAAGCAATTAGAAGTTAGACCGTGGGAAAGATTCAAAAGAAAAGGTATATAAACATGATATTAGATTCTTTCTCAGGAGAAGCACACATTTAACTTATTCCAATATATTGTAAAGACATGCACCAAACCAGAAATTTTGAATCTCTTTAATAATTTATAGAATTTATCCCCTTTTTTTGTGAGAGAGAGAGGAGAAAGAGATGGGGGGCAGTCTCACCCACACTTAAATTAAACTGGGTGCTAAGGTGTGACCACCAAAGAAGCCCCATTTCACCTGTTGAAATCAATACAAAAAAACCATAGTTCCTTGTTCAGGCCATACGGATGATATTCGGATCTATTTGTCATCCTTGTAATAACTGACAAACGCAGATATCTATTAGTTTAAGGAATGATCGGCAGAAGTCCAATGAGGAAAAGAAAAGAGGGATCATCATGTCCAAAAGTAACCGAATCTTTCTTTCAGCTATGATAAGAATTTTGAGAACCATCTCTAGATGATGAGCGACTAGCAACTGCAGAACCTGTCAGACAATGTTGCATAGTGGCACTGCAATGTAGTGAAATTTTTGGACACATTGATCTCACAATATTCTTCATTAACTTGGAGCCGGTCAAAAAATCCACCGCAAATGCGGACCATCGAGACGAACGAATCGAACGCAAACATCGAATAACAACATACCTCGAGCAGGGCATGAGTGGCGAGATCGACCGTCTCCTCTCCGCGAGTCCTCTTGCTTGTAGTTCGTCTCCGAGAACTCTCGCATTGGTCTTTTAGGCGGAGAAGGTCGAAGTTGACAGTGTAGGTAGAGAGGCCACAGGGATTCTTCTGGAGCCTGGCGATGTGTCGCGCCCCAAACCCAAGACCAGGCCAGAAGTATGACAGACAGCCGTATGTTCTGGAGATTCAATCTTTTCAGGGACATACCAGGCCTGTACCAACCATTTCTTATATAAAATGAGTAACCAGGCAAAATACCAATAAAAGCAAAAATAGGCAAGTAGATTCAAATGTCATAAAGCCAACCATCATACATTTATATGAATCTAATTTCAGACAATAATTAATAAAAATATGATAGTGTCCACTAGATCCTAAGCCTCACTGATTGTATACCTGGCCCATGTGTTCCTCTGATCCTGAAAAAATGCAAGGAAAAGGAATGAGTTTCCCTTAAACTCAGTAAGTCATCATATGTCACAATATAAAATTTACCATGAATCTAAAGTAACTCCATGCATATGAGCAACATAATATATAAGCCATTTTTCATTATTAACCTTCTTATTTATTTCTGACATCATACGAATTTTTTTTTTAGGATGGCCATCCAAACATACTCACTTAGTCCCTCATACTATGGCCACGATCGGCCCGTGGCTCGCCCCAAAAGAGTCTAGATCCTGTGTCACATGCCGCACACAGTCATGTGCCAGCGATAGCCCTGCTGGAGGCCCAAAAGGAGTCTAGCTCTGAGTATCACACGAGGAACATGCTTTCCAGCATGTGCTAGAATAAAACAACAACTCCTGTGTCACATACCGCACATCGGTCATGTGCCAGCGATAGCCCCGCTGGAGGCCCAAAAGGAGTCTAGATCCTCGTGTGATCATAGTCGGACTAGAGAGCAATTACAACCAACTCACCCCGTGACTCATTACATCTTAGTCTATGGTTAATTTCATAACGCATCAAGATATATGTATGTAGCATGAGCATAAACAATAAAATTCAATAACAAGTCAAATAATGGGTTCACAACATGCATGGCAAAATTATATCGGTGAGTGATAACTTACAATTTACTAACTCATCACTAAACCAATTTTCCAAGGATGATGACGACCCTGCATCACAAATCATTTTGTTTATGATTTAATATCATTAATTTCTAAAAAAATATAAAATAAATCCTTGGAACAACCCCAGACAACTCTTTCCTTCCTGTCGTTACTGGGTCGGCCCATCCAAGATAATAGGCCTAGCCCAACAGGGCATGGCTCAAACGAGTCTAGCCTTACAAGGCCCGGCCCAGCCAAGCCCACCAGCCAAGCCCGGCCCAGTCAACTTGGCCCAGTCAGCTCGGCCCAGCTCTGATCAAACCAAGCCCAGCCAAAAGAAACTCCACTCGGCCACAGCACCCCCCCCCCCCGATTCCACGGAAGAACCAGGGAGGATCAACGGCGATCCTCCGTCCGACCAACATGGAGTACTCGCCGGAGGGAGAAAAGGGTCCGGCGACGCCTATGGCGGTCGTCCGACCGTCAGCCGGTGAGCATCGAGCCGAAGACTGCCATCCGCAACAGAACCTCCCGGTCGATCAAAAATCCCACTCTCCCTTTCTCTCTCCCCCCCCCCAAGCAAGCGAAGGGACGGCGGCGATCCCTGTGATCGGCCGCCCAGGACGGTTGCTGGAGAGGAGGAATCCGGCGGTAACTTTTTCGTCGCCGGCCACAACACTCGGCTTCAACGGAGAGGAAGAATCAACCGGGTTCTCCCTTCCTCCCAGCCAAACAATCACACACACCCTTCCGAGGAGGAAAGACTTACCGGCGAGGCTGGCTCCAACCGCTATGACCACCGGTGGAGAGTGCTCCGGCGAGGGTAGGGATACTCGAAGAAGCCGTCGGCGTTCCACCCACAGGGAGGTATTCCCGGATTAACTAAGGCACCCTACACCCCTAAAAAAAACCCGAGGAAAACCTTATCCCTCCCACTTCCGGCGGCGTCGCGAGCTTCTCCGAATTTCCCGCCGGGAAATCCAAACTGCCGAACCAGACTAAATTTGAACTGATGTCGGCGGCCCTAGCCGACTTCAGTCCAAACTTAGCCCAATAAGAACTGGGCCTCACATTCTCCCCACCTAAAAAAATAATTTCGCCCTCGAAATTAACATACCTGGGTTCTGGAAAAGTTGAGGATATTTAACTTTCATGATTTCTTCTAACTCCCAAGTGGCTTCTCGTTCTGTATGATTACTCCACTGGACTTTAACATAAGGGATGATGCGTCGCCTCAAGACTTGTTCCTTTCTATCCACCACCTTCACTGGTTGTTCCTCATAAGACAAATTTTCCTTGAATTGAAGTGGTCCCAATTCAACTACATGATTTGGATCAGGTACATACTTCCTCAGCATAGAAACATGAAAAACATTATGTACACCAGCAAGAGAAGGTGGCAAAGCAAGCCGATAAGCCACAACTCCAATTTTCTCTAAGATCTCAAAAGGACCCACATACCGAGGGCTTAGCTTCCCTCGCACCCCAAATCTCATAACTCCTTTAGTAGGGGATACTTTAAGAAGCACATGATCCCCCACCTGAAAATTCATCTCTTCTTCGATTATCTGCATAACTCTTTTGTCGACTCTGAGCTGTAAGCAGTCGCTTCCTAATAAGTTGAATTTTATCTGTGGTCTGCAGCACAATATCTGGTCCCAAAAGTTTCCTCTCGCCAACGTCATCCAACATACCGGGGTCCTACATCTCCTCCCATACAGAGCTTCAAAAGGTGCCATCTTAATGGTGCTTGATAATTTTGTTATATGCAAATTCTATCAGTGACAGATGTTCATCCAAGACCCTTTCAAATCAAGAACACATGCTCTCAACATATCTTCTAATGTCTGAATCGTTCTCTCTGACTGCCCATCTGTTTGAGGATGAAAGGCTGTACTAAACTCCAGTTTGGTTTTCATAGCTTGATGCAAACTCCTCAAAAATTGAGAAACAAACCTAGTGTCCCTATCAAATACAATTGACACAGGAATACCATGCAATCTAACAATCTCATCGATATATAATTTTGCTAGCCTTTCCATGGAGAAATTGACCTGATAGTAGTAGGAAATGAGCTGACTTTGTCAATCGATCTACAACAACCCAAATAGCATCAAATCCTCTGAGAGTCCTCGGCAATCCAGAAACAAAGTCCATTGTGACATTTTTCCATTTCCATACAGGAATAGCTAGGGGTTGTAGTGGTCCCGTTGGTCTCTGATGCTCAGCCTTATTTGTTGACAAGTTAAGCATTGAGCCACAAACATGGCTATTTCCATTTCATACCTTTCCACCAAAGTTCTCTTTAAGATCTCTATACATTTTTGTGCTCCCAGGGTGAATAGTATAAATAGCATTGTGGGCATCGATCAAGATTTCCTTCTTTAGACTTGCATCCCTGGAACACACAATCTGTTTCCAAACCTTAGGATCCATCCTCATGAATTCGAAATTCTGAGATTATCCCAGATTGTATCTTCTCTCTGATCTTTTGAAATTATGAATCACTCATCTGTGATGCCTTAATTCTATCAATCAGGGTAGATTGTATCTTAAGAGTAGCAAGTGAGAATTTAGAGTTATGCATCTGGATCTCCAAATTTAGCTTTCAAAATCTTGAAGAATTTCTCCTTGAGAAGTGATTAAGGTTGCTAAGCTACCTCCGGCCTTTCTGCTCAATGCATCAGCCACTACATTTGCTTTTCCCGGATGATAACTTATTTTCAAATCATAGTCTTTGATCAGCTCCAACCATCTCCTTTGCCTCAAGTTTAACTCTTTCTGAGTAAATAAATACTTAAGACTTTTATGATCAGTAAAGATTTCACAAGATACTCCATACAGGTAATGTCTCCAAATTTTCAAGGCAAAGATACAGCAACTAGCTCCAAATCATGTGTAGGGTAGTTCAATTCATGTGTTTTTAGCTTCCTAGATGCGTAGGCCACCACCTTCTCCTTCTGCATAAGAACACATCCTAACCCTTTTCTTGGTGGACATCACTTTAAATAGTAAAACCCTCACTTCCAGATGGTAGGGTAAGAATAGGAGCTGACACCAAGCACTTCTTTAACTCTTGGAAGCTTTTCTCATAATCATCAGACCAAACAAATTTAATCCCTTTATGAGTTAGCTGGGTCAGTGGCAAGGCTACACGGGAAAATCCCTTCACAAATCTTCGGTAATAACCAGCTAGACCCAGAAAACTATGGACTTCTGTCACATTAGTTGGTCTATTCCATTCAACGATTACTTCAATCTTTGCTGGATCAACAGATATTCCTTCCTTAGAGACTGTATGGCCAAGAAAAGAAATATTATCAAGCCAGAATTGACATTTCTTCAACTTTGCATACAACCTCTGCTCCTTTAGTATCTGTAAGATTCTCCTTAAATGTTCTTCATGCTCCTCCGGGTTCTTGGAATATACTAAAATGTCATCAATAAAAAACTACTACACACTGATCCAAATATGATTTGAATATCCTATTCATCATATCCATGAAAGCTGCCGGAGCATTCATCAGTCCGAATGGCATCACCAGAAATTCATAATGCCCATATCTAGTCCGAAAGGCTGTTTTGAATATGTCCTCATTCTTAATTTTCAACTGATAATATCCGGACCGCAATCGATTTTTGAGAACACCTGAGCACCCTGCAACTAGTCAAAAAGATCATCAATTCTGGGAAGGGGATACTTATTTCGGATTGTCAACTTGTTCAATTCTCGATAATCAATACACAACCTCAAACTTCCATCCTTCTTCCTGACAAAAGTACCGGAGCACCCCACGGTGAAACACTCGGCCTGATAAATCCCTTATCAAGCAGATCCTGGAGTTGTTCTTTGAGTTCTTTCAATTCAGCTGGTGCCATCCTATAGGGAGCTTTAGACACAGGTTCTGCACTGGGTATGAGATCAATAGAAAATTCCATCTCTCTATCAGGAGGCAATCCCGGCAATTCATTTGGAAATACATCCGAAAATTCTTTCACAATAGGAATGTTTTCCAACCTTTTTTCTTCTTGCTGGAGATCCATAACATTGGCCAAATATCCTGTACAGCCTTGCCTCAGCATCCGATTAGCTTGCATAGCTGTAATTATTCTAGTAGGGGTCTTTCCTTCACTGCCAGAGAAACCAAAAGGTTCCTGACCTGGAGGGTAGAAAACTACTCTCTTCCCGAAACAATCTACTGTGGCATGATAAGAAGCTAGCAAATCCATCCCCAAAATAATATCAACTCCTCCATTTCCAATACCATTAGATCGGATGAAAATTCATGGTTTCCAATGCTTAGGGTGCAGGATGGACAAATCATGTTGACCATGATAATGCCCCCATTTGGAATGGACACTCCGATCTCAAAATTTAGAGGTACTGGTTTCATACCAGCCTTCTTAGTAAATCCGGTTGAGATAAAAGAGTGTGTTGCTCCGGAATCAAATAAAACACGGGCATAAGAAGAGACTACTTTGATGGTACCTACCAGATAATTCTAACCTATGATTATATGCACTTAATTAAATCAACTTTTTATATAAAATTTTTTTTTTTGCGAAATTACCTGTCACCACAGCATTCGATGCCTGTGCATCTTACTGAGTTAGAGCATACACGAGCCTGGGTCTTCTGCTTCTGGCGCTCACCAGATCCATAAGCTATAGGTTGTCCTTGGATAAAAGCTGGTACATTTGAAGGGGAGGTGCTGGCGGTCGCGGTGCATTCTGGAAGGTATGTTGATTCCCAGGATTCTGATGACGTGGGCAATCCATAGCTTTGTGGCCCTGCTGACCACAATTAAACAAGCCCCAGAAAACCAACGACAATCCTGCTCCAGGTGAAAACCTTGACATCTCCTGCAACAAGAACCATACCCTACTGAGGACCTGGATCTTGCTTTGATTTCCCCTCTGTCTAGGGTTTGCCAGAGTGTTGATTCCCTCGCTGCCCATCAGGTCTGGATCTCTTCGTCAGCTGCTGTTCCCTCTCCTGCTGCATATTATCAACCTCTTGCTCTACAATTTTTTCTTTACTAACGACGTCCCGGTATGAGGCCAGCTGCATGGGTCTTACTCCAGCACGAATCCTGGGTTTCAGCCCTTTTTCAAATCTCCGAGCCTTGATATAGTCTGTGGCCACCAACTCCGGAGCGAAGCGGGACAGTTCAATAAACTTGGCCTCATATTGTGCCACTGACAAGCTTCCTTGAATTAACCTGGTGAATTCACTCTCCTTCTCAAATCTGAGACTTTCGGGGAAATACATATCCAAAAACTCTTGGCGAAAAATATCCCAAGTTATTGGCTCTTCATTACCATATTGTCTCCTGACAGCATCCCACCATTCCGAAGCTTCACCTTGCAATTGAAACTGCAAAGCGAACCTTTTCCCAACCTGTACAGTCCATGCTGGCAAAGACCTTCTCCATTTCTTTCAGCCATTTCAAAGATTCAGTAGGTTCAGTAGAAACCTCAAAAGTAGGAGGCGCCAACTTCTTAAATTCAGTGATCCCCGATCCATTTTAGAAGACTGACCACCCCTACTCCCCTGCTGCCTCATTTCCTGCAAAGTCCAGTTAGAGCCTGGATAGACCTACTACCTGACCATCCGAATTGGCTGTCCTCATATCATGCTGCAAAGGAGGAGGACTAACTGCTCGGCTCTCGCCTTGATCAGGTGATGGGCTATGAGTCATGAAAGTGCCGGCCACCCGAGATGGACCCGTTGCTTGCGAAGTATCATGAGCTCGAGAAGCATGATCATTTTGATTCGATGTCCTCATGGATCGGGTCCGAGCCATTAAACCGATGCCACAAAAGTTAGTTAGTTAAATAATATAACCTTACTTATACTTTATTAATTTAAACTTGCCCTAATTGTCTCTACCCCGCTCTCACTATCTAAAACATCTTAATTTCTGAGACAAGCCTGGCTCTGATACCACTAAATCTGTCGCGCCCCAAACTCAAGACTGGCCAGAAGTGCGACAGACGGCCGTATGTTCTAGGGATTCAATCTTCCCAGGGACATACCAGGCCTGTACCAACCATTTCTTATATAAAATGAGTAACCAGGCAAATACCAATAAAAGCAAAAGTAGGCAAGTAGATTCAAATATCATAAAGCCAACCGTCATACATTTATATGAATCTAATTTCAGACAATAATTAATAAAAATATGATAGTGTCCACTAGATCCTAAGCCTCACTGATTGTATCCCTGGCCCACGTGTTCCTCTGATCCTGAAAAAATGCAAGGGAAAGGAACGAGTTTCCCTTAAACTCAGTAAGTCATCATATGTCACAATATAAATTTACCATGAATCTAGAGTAACTCCATGCATATGAGCAACATAATATATAAGCCATTTCCCATTATTAACCTTCTTATTTATTTTTTGACATCATACGAATTTTTTTTTTTAGGATGGCCATCCAAAAACACTCACTTAGTCCCTCATACTATGGCCACGATCGGCCCGTGGCTCGCCCCAAAAGAGTCTAGACCCTGTGTCACATGCCGCACATCGATCATATGCCAGCGATAGCCCGCTGGAGGCCCAAAAGGAGTCTAGCTCTGAGTATCACACGAGGAACATGCTTCCCAGCATGTGCTAGAATAAAACAACAACTCCTGTGTCACATACCGCACATCGATCATGTGCCAGCAATAGCCCCGTTGGAGGCCTAAAAGGAGTCTATATCCTCGTGTGATCATATCGGACTAGAGAGCAATTACAACCAACTCACCCCGTGACTCATTACATCTTAGTCTATGGTTAAATTTCATAACGCATCAAGATATATGTATGTAGCATGAGCATAAACAATAAAATTCAATAACAAGTCAAATAATGGGTTCACAACATGCATGGCAAAATTATATCGGTGAGTGATAACTTACAATTACTAACTCAACACTAAACCCAATTTTCCAGGATGATGACGACCCTGCATCACAAATCATTTTGTTTATGATTTAATATCATTAATTTCTAAAAAAATATATAAAATAAATCCTTGGACAACCCCAGACAACTCTTTCCTTCCTGTCGTTACTGTGTCGGCCCATCCAAGATAATAGGCCTAGCCAACAGGGCATGGCTCAAACGAGTCTGGCCCTACAAGGCCCGGCCCAGCCAAGCCCAGCCCAGCCCGACCCAGCCAAGCCCGGCCCAGTCAACTCGACCCAGTCAGCTCGGCCTAGCTCTGATCAAACCGAGCCCAGCCAAAAGAAACTCCACTCCGGCCACAGCACCCCCCCCCGATTCCATGGAAGAACCAGGGAGGATCGACGGCGATCCTCCCATCCGACCAACACGGAGTACTTGCCGGAGGGAGAAAAGGGTCCGGCGACCCCTACGGCGGTCGTCCGACCGTCAGCCGGTGAGCATCGAGTGAAGACTGCCGTCCGCAACAGAACCTCCCGGTCGATCAAAAATCCCTCTCTCCCTCTCTCTCCCCCCCCCCCCAAGCAAGCGAAGGGATGGCGGCGATCCCTGTGATCGGCCGCCCAGGACGGTTGCCGGAGAGGAGGAATCCGGCGGTGACTTTTTCGTCGTCGGCCACAACACTCGGCTTCAATGGAGAGGAAGAATCAACCGGATTCTCCCTTCCTCCCAGCCAAACAATCACACACACCCTTTCCGAGGAGGAAAGACTTACGGCGAGGCTGGCTCCGACCGCTACGACCACCGGTGGAGAGTGCTCCGGCGAGGGCAGGGATACTCGAAGAAGCCGTCGGCGTTCCACCCACAGGGAGGTATTCCGGATTAACTGAGGCACCCTACGCCCCTAAAAAAAACCCGAGGAAAACCCTTATCCCTCCCACTTCCGGCGGCGTCGACGAGCTTCCCCGGATTTCCCGCCGGGAAATCCAAACTTCCGAACCAGACTAAATTTGAACTGAAGTCGGCAGCCCTTGCCGACTTCAGTCCAAACTTAGCCCAATAAGAACTGGGCCTCGCATGATGTATCCGGTGACGAGGTCCTCCAGGGTGAGGCGCTGGCTCTGGCACTCGACCGGGCCCAATTTATCAGCACTCGCGCCTCCCCAAAAGCGATGTGGCTGTCCAGGCTCACCTTCCGAAGAGAAGAGAAGAGAGATCACAAAAAGAAATCAAGATAAAGAGGTAATAAGGGTTATGGATCATGAAGTCTGGGAGCTTACGGTTACCTTCTTCTCGACGCCGAGGGCTCCATGCTGTTGGAGCCGCGGATGCCAACGTAGGAGGGTGTGCTCCACCTTGGTAGTCTCAAGACTCTTGACTCTTAGCCTTATGCCATTATGCGAAATCGGGGTGGGCTTGGTCGGTAGGTTTGGCCCGTGCCGAAAATCCAGCTGTTAATCTATTAAGTATTTAACTAGATAATATATTATAAATAATATATTTAAAAAAATTGAATTCTATAACTGAATTCAGGTCAGGTTGGATTGGATCGGATCATATCTGAGATCCAAATTAATTCAAAATATTTATGCATGATCGGATTGGATTCAAATTTAATAAATTCAGACCTGATTCAAAAAATGAATGGATCTAATTTTTAAATTCAATTCAGATTCATGAATCTTTTAAATAATCTAAATCTAAATAAAATTTATCAAATTCAATCGAATTAGATCATGAATCGATCCGACCCATTTGCGGCATTGGTCCGCCGGTTCATGGCGCCGGACTTGGGCTGCCTATAGCAGCTTCCGGTCCCATGACCCGGGAAGGGGCGGGGTGCCTATCATCCTCGGAATCCGCATGCCGGGCCTTGGGGCGGGGCCGTTCACCGTGAACTCACCCCACCGCTCTTGGCAATCCTTGCCGGATGGAATCGGGGGTTTGGGGAGGGAATTTGGAGAGAACGCTAGAAAGGGATCTAGGCACGGAGGCGGGGGCCACCGGAGATGGGGAGATGACGGCTGGAATCGGGTGTTGGGTGGGAGAGGAGGGGTTTAGGGGAGAGTGCACTATCTGATGCCTGAGCAGAGAAGCATCAGACGCCAACCGCTTGCCCTGGACCACCCTGCACCGTCCCTCCTCTGCTTCCCCGACTTTGACGGACGAGAAGCCAACGGCAGGGTCCTTGGGATCGACAGGTGCGTCGCCGCGATCTCGCCGCCCCGAGCAACGCTTCCGTCTGCCTTGCGCTTGGTCGCGGTGCGAGCTCATGATCCTCTTCTGTGGCCTCCTCCCTGATCCCAAACCTGCCATCGCCGCAATGGGTGTCCTTGTCCAAACCACCGACTTGCTCCACAGTTTCCTTTCTGTGCTCGGGTTCGGGGCATCGACGCGGGTGGGAACGAGCTAGGGGCCAACCGGCCGGCAGGCACGAGGGCGACGAGGGCAAGTAGGGCAGGGATCGCGGCGGGGGCTGCTGGATCTGGCGGAAGAAGGCCGCGGATGGCAGGGAAGAGTCGCCGCCCGGGTGGGGGGTGGGGGGGGGGGGAGGTGGTGGCGGGAAGGCGGTGGATGCCTTGGGCCATGAGGTTTGGTGCGGGGCGTGAGGGAAGCGGAAATGAGGCTTAGGGTTTTAAGTGGTTAAATAAGTAAAAAATATCAACGTTCTCTCTGGGTCATGATCACCATGGCCGCCAGGCTAGCCGACCATCTAAGATCAACAGTTTTGGTTCTCATCTTCATCTTCCTCTATCATCCGAACATAACCGTTGATCTTATTAAATAAAATTTAATTTTTTAATTTTTAATTTTTTAAAATTTTAAATAAGAATTTCGAATACTAGATTCAAGTTTGGATATCCAGGAGGATCTATAAGGATCCAAGTCTAGTATTTCAAAATTAAATCATCAAGTATTCAAATTCCTGTCCTAATCTGGTAATTAAGATTGGGACTAGATTTGGGTATCTTGATTTTGATCGGAACTCAATTTGTTGACAGCCTTATTAGACGGGTTGCAAAATTTGAATCCGAATTTAATCGATTTAATAAATGAGTTAAACATGTGAACATATTTATAATTCAAATATATTTAAGCTAAATTCAAACCTATTTAAAATGGATCGAATGCGAATGGAATTTATGGGTCAGAATATATTTTATCATAAATATAGGGCAAAATCTGATTTTTCAATATTTTTAGAAATATAGTTAAATTAATATCATGGAAAAATTTATTTTCAGCATTTTATCATATATACATGATAAAAAAATTTGATTTTCTAATATTTTTTGAAATATGGCTAATCAGAATTTCTTATATCGTAGTACTCTAAAAATAAATAAATACAAAAAATTAAAAGCACAAACCACGCTTATCACATACACTAAACTAAGAATAATTCCAAAACTCAACAAAATAGTAGATTTTTTTCCTGAAAATGATCTTGAATGGATAATCCTATTCATATTGGTATAGAGCTTAAAATAAGCTTTTCAATGAAATCTTTTGGGCCTCAACTCTTTCCCAATCTAAAGTTATGGTTGTTCGAAATTGAAGTATATGTTTAGGCATTATAGATTATTTTTTTGGATTTTCTTTGTTTCCTGTTTGTCCGGTCCAAGTAATCTTTGTTTAATGTAGCCTATCTTATCTAAGTAATCATGGTTTTATTTGAGTTAATTAAAATCGAATGCTTTACATATATAAATTAAACTCGAGTATAATTTTAATATTAGACCTAGTCCTAATTCAATAGAATATCGAGTCGAGGCAAGTTGAGTAAGCCAAAACTTTTGACCCTACGAGTTATTTAGGTTAAGTATGGTCCATGTATAATATGATCTAAATCCTAAAAAATTCAAGTCTAGATTGGGATGGATCAGGTCCAAATCAAATATAGCTAATTATGTTTTATTTATCATATAACTAACTACTATTAACCATACAAAATAAATAATAAACAGTATTCTTTCAAAACAAATTAGAATATAAAGATATTTTTAAATTTATCTTCATATTAAAGACATTGTCCATACAAGTCTTAGACATGATCCATATAAGTCTTAAATCATAATTTAAAGGCTCAAACAAGTTTAAGTCCTAATGGTTCGGGTTGGATCTAAATTCAATGAACATAGACCCGATTCAAAAAATAGATTGAGTCCATTTTAGAACTCAACCTCAACCCATGGATCTTTCAATGCAGATTGAATCCAGTCTAAGTGGGTCGTGCCAGGTCGGATTAGAGTAAACTTGATCCATTTATATCCTTATAAATAAAAGAATTTTACAAGTTTCAATCAGATGAGGCCAAGAGCGAATGGTATTCATATATAATAATTTAAATAAGATAAAATATATTATTAGTTAATTTAAAAATAGATTGATTAAAATAGTTGTTAGACTATCCAAAGATTTAAAGTTCAAATCCTCTTATCTTCAAATTATTTATACTTTTTTGTAAAAACTATATTACATTATATATATAATCAGGGGACATCCAAGAGGCAAGTCCCAAACTTATATGGATGGCAACAAAATCCAAATCTATGGGTACTCGACCCGACCCAACCTGATTGGGCTGAGTAGTTAATACTTTAATGGGGTTTGGACCAGATTTGGACAAAATCCGAATGCTTAACTTTAGATTTGGACCGGGACTTGATAGATTTGTACCCAACCTAAACCCGATCTAAATTATTTTAATATTTTAATATATAATTAATATGTATTATATTAAATATATTTTTTTAATAGAATATGAAATTAAGTGCTATTGAACTAAAAATATAGTTAATTTTTATTTATTTAATGTTTGTATGATTTATAGAATGGTAGATGATTTTAAAGTTAACAAAAATAAAAAATATATATTTAATATGACTTAATTAGGTTTGGACCAGGTAAACCTGAAATATCCGATACCTGATTGAGATGAGTTTGGATAAAAAGAATCCAGTCTCGATAGTATTTGGGCTGGGTTTGGATAGTTTATTAGATATTTAGGTTTGGGTTTAGATAGTTAAAAACCCGATCCGAACCCGACTGATTGCCATCCCTACAAACCTATCGCTTGGAAAGTCGGGTGGCCAAACATGAAAACTTAATCAATAATAATTATAAGTTATATTTATATCTAAGTTTTTAATTAATATAAATATTTTATCAATTAAAGTATAATTAACATACGGTTAGGCCCGGTGGCTAAGGTAAAAAGTACAAGGATTTGAAGTTCAAATATTTGTATATTTACCTATTTATACAAATTCAAAATTAAATTATGATGTTTTTATATTTGCTATAATATTTTTGACTATCATTCTATTATGGATAATCCGTTAAAAAATTTAATTTCTATTTGTTAAAATATTTTTGATTGTCTTTCTATAAGAAATAACCATTCGAAAAAATTAGAAAATATTGATGCCAGTTTCTTGACAGATAATCCATTAGAAAGTTTACTTTATATTTGTTAAAATATTTATGACTGCCTTTCCACTAGAAACAACCATTTCATTAATTTAAAATTTATTGAAATTATATTTTTGATGGTAAATTCTATTAGAAACATTACTGACAAATAATTTATCACTAAATCCATTATAAATATTTTTTTATTTTTTTAAAAAAAATATAGATTTTTTTGATGGAATTGGTTCTGACACATAATCCATCAGAAAGCTGTCAAAGATTTTAAGACATATTAAATACATTTTATTACTATTTTTTTGATAGACAACTATCAGTGATCCATAAGAAATTTATAATAGACCATGTATGTCAATAAAAAATTCTGCTTCTAAACCCCTATGTTGATGCTAATCCCTGCAGACCGAATGGAGTGCTGGATTTACTGGTTCATCTCCTCGGACTCCTACAAAATAAATCTCTAATCGGAGGTTTTCGATGGGGATGCTCCGATGCCTAAGTCAGCAGAGTTCAGGCCATAGAATGAAGAGCTCAAAGAAAATAGAGATCGGAAAAAAGAAGAATCAATTTAGCATAATGCAAGCAAGTCGTAGACCAACTCAAACTAGCATGGAATGGCTTACCTTGGAGATCCCCTTTTACCTTCATTTATAGATGTTGTTTTAACTAAAAGTAGTTTAAACTTTCTAATTTCTGTTAGGAAAGTTAGTCAATATAACTTTCCTTTAACTAATTATAGTTACTGTTGGAGGTTAGTTACCTTGGTCTTACTAAAGCTGTGGCTGTTAGTTATATGATTGGTTGGTTATAACAATCAAGTCCGTTCTTGACTGCTTTAAGTCGAAGTAGATCGGCCACTCTCTTAGAAGCGGGCGATTGTAGATAGGCCATTCCCTTCGGAGCCATTTGCTTCGGAACACACATTGTAGATCGGCCATTCACTTTGGAATAGGTTTAAGGCCGATCTCAAATGATGTGTTGTCGCTGGCTGAAGCATAGTATCGATCCGTTCTTTCATCGGGTTTCAAAAATATTGTTGGGTCAATTCATCTGATCGACTGGTCTGGATAGGATACCAGCAATTATCTTTTTGGACCGGTCTATCATAATACCCTATTTCTAGTAGTATGCTACGGACGAGAGAAAATGAATTTATAAGTACTCTTATTTAGAAATCATGAGAAAAATAGTTTTCTTGATGGATACATTAAGTATTTTGAAAATTAAAATATTATGTTGACAAGTTTGATGATAAACCGCGCCTAGATTTTTGTCATGGTAAATTCTGCTACTCTTTTAAGAACGCCTCTTGGATGTAGACCAAGTAGTCATCCTCAATTTTTATTTCTTCTTCATTGATATGGTAACTACCTTCTCCACAATCCAGCTCCCTGGTCCACTTCTTAAGTCCAAAAACCTGGAGAAGTTTCTTCTAAAATTGAATCACAGTTACTATCACCATTACAATCTTCTTTCGCGAAGGGAGACATTTTGTTGACTGCCTTCGCCAGAATCCTGCTCCCTGATCCACTACCTAAGTCCATAAACCTGGAGAAGTTTCTTCTACAATCGAATCTACGGTCACTATCACAATCTTCTTTCGTGAAAGAAGACATTTCCTTGTGATGTGCTCCAAAATTGCCACCAGCAAGAAAATTCATTCTCATCCAAATCACAGATCATAATGAGAAAACCAAAGAAAAAAATAAAAAATTTTTGGCAAGTTCAAAGTGGTTTCCTCTGCTCTATACATAATACAGACCAGCTTGAGAGACAAATTATCCTCGAGAATCCATTCGTCTGATCCACTAAATGACTAAAGTCACAAGGTAAGAGAAGAGAGTACATAGGGGTGTAACGGGCATATTAAAAAATATAATGGTGCAAACTTTGAGAGCTCAAATAAAAAATTGGAAGTAAAATTAAAAAAAAAAAAAAAAAAAGGAAAGAAAGATACGGGAACCTTTGGTAGCAATATTATCAAATCGGACGACTGCATGTAAATGATGTAAAAATCTTTCTTAATTTGAATTAATATTAATTATAATTTTTTTTATTAAAATCGGATTGATTTTATGGTCCATGTTAATAGGTGTATGATAAGTTCAATATTATATGATCGTTGTTTGGGCTAGGAGTACCTCACATGGATTGGTGTGGTTGAGACGGTACAGTATAGACCTTGGTCCAACTGGCCCGTGATGGGAAGACATGCTAGGATTTGCTTATAAATAATAGACTAAATCCCCTATCCGATCCTCATTATCATTATTTTTATCATTTGCATGAGTTTTGTTCTCACGGCTTGTCCCATCGATGAGCCACCTATTATGAGGATGCTAAAGAGAAGGACTCTGTCTTTGACGCATCATTCCAGATTTAGAATTATGTCAAATACGTGTAAGTATCTTAAATCTAAATCTTTTGAAAATTTGATTATATGATATAAATTACAGATTTGTTGTTTGCTCTAATCAACAGGGAACTGATATATTTTTTAGGTGTTCTAAAATTCATGTATATGATCTTGGATTTTTAAAAAAATTTCTTACATTTCGTATCAACTAGAATCTTTTTTATTTTTAATTTTTTTACATTTTCTTGATGATTTGGGAAGAAGCCGGTAGATCGTTTCATGGTTATCCTCCAACAAATTTAATGTTGAAAATTTTTGATGCTACAATTTAATTTTTCGGTCATGGCGTATCATCTTTACCTTTTAAAGGGATCGAATTAAAAAAATTGAAAACTTGACAGCGATCATGCGCTAATCACCGGAGTCAGGATTTTGCCATGGCCGAACCTTGATGGCAAACGGTCGGAAATTTGGGGCTAATGGCCACCGATTTCTCTCCTTTCTCTTAGATCCGACAGAAAGAGGAGATCCAGCATCGAATCTCCTCGATCTACCTCTTCCATTCGTCGGCGGTGGTGGGGTTGCTACTATCGCGGCAATGGAAGGGTATGCATCGACAGTAGGCTATGGCGGACCTGGTGGTGTCGAGATCCGGTGGTATGAGGCCCGTCGGAGAGGCACTGGCGCCTCTCATGGAGAGACCTGATCCTAGCGCCGGATGAGGTCGGAGAGCCCTGAACGTGCCAGTGGCGATCCCGGCCGTCGGTTGGTCAGTTTTCATAAAAAAAATTGCCACACGGACCGTCAGTAGGCTCGTTTTCGTCATCGGTGCACTGCCGGAGGCGGCGCTGGTCATCTCCAATCGGTCCTGGTGGCTGTCCCACCGGTCCTTGTGCCGGTGGTGAGGGGTTTAGGCAAGAGGTGGTGCCGATCTTAGGGTTCTTTTCTTTGGGTTAACTGTGGGGAAGGAGGTCAAAATCCACCACCCAAGAAGATCTTTTGGCCGCCGGCGATGACGAGAAGTGGCAATTGATGGTCGGGTTCGGCTGATAGACCTTTGCGGTGGAGATCCCAACTTCAAACCTCCATTAATGGAGGTTTTGGGAGGTGATCAGGAGATGTAGATGGGATGAAGGAGGGATTTTAAATGGATTTTGGATTTGGGGTTATCGGGTTTTCAATCTTTTTAAAATCCAATCCATAATTTTAGTTGAGCCCAATAGTGATGATAGGTTGGACCCAATCATATTGGGTCAAATTCAATTTGAGTTAAAGAAAAAATTTTATAATTAAACCCCTATAAATTAATAATTATAAATATTTTTTAAAAAAATTATAGATAGGTCCCTAATATTTGAAAATTATAAATTAGTACTCAAAATTTTATCCCTATTTTTTTTGAAAATATAACTTACAGAAAAGTTCCTATAATTTCTGTAATTTATGGTTTGGTCCTTTATCATTTATTTTTTATTAAAATCGCTGGAACTTGCTCATTTTATATCTGATTTGAGCGATTTTTGAATTGTTGAACTCATAATATTCTACATAACAATTTGGTAGAGTTCTTTATATTTGATAAAATATTTAAATAATTTAAAAATTATTTATGTGTAATTCTACTCATTATTATATAATTTGAGTGTGTTTTCGCATAGCTCAAAGGGATTCGGAGTACTCTATGAATTTTGAATAGCTGAGTTATTGAGGACTAATTATTCATCCTTTATTATATTTTGGAATTATATATTGATGTTTCTATTGCCGTTGATCCAAAATTTACTATAATTGATTGTTACATTTATTATATACTATAATTCTTGTCCAAAGATGTTTTATAGTTGTGTAGTAAGTGTCATTGATAGAAGTGGGACTTAAAATGCATTATTATTATAATTGATCAGCGGAGTGCATGTTATAGAGTATTCCATTTTGGACTGATCTTTTGTGGCATACATGTCATTGAAGTATGTCATTTTGTATTTATTTGGGCATTTATCTTTCATGTATGAATAATTTATGGATTGATATAAGTATAAGTATTTATCACCAAAGTGGTTTATTTATGTTGTCCATGAGTTTTTCATCATGTGAGGGATATTTTCTGGTTATTGTATACAACCGCCTGTCCAAAGAGGATATTGTATATTTTAATCAAGAAATGTTACATGGGGCATTGTGTTGCAATGGTACTTTAACTTTCATGGGTTTTGTTGCTGCCCGGATCGTCGTGGCCTGTAGCTCTTTAGGTGGTCGGGAGTCATGCATCCGCCCGCCTGGGAACGTCTCCGGCGCCGGGGACTTGCGAGGAAGCAACGTCAGTGACCCAGGCCGGAGATACCGGTGGGGGCACTCCGACGATCAAGTCAGTGATGATCCAGGGGAGCAGATCCTCCTGGTCGAGCCCCTCTGGATGAGCTCCACGCTAGGAGGAGTGAATATAGTATAAGTGGAAGATGAGGACGAGCTGGGAATGGTGTTGGCCGAGGTGGTCTTGCCCTCCTCTCTGACCTTCTTCCCTTGTGTCGCTATGGTTCCTCCCTTTTTTTCTTTGAAAAGCATGCTATGGGGATCTTCCCCTTTGGGGTTAGATGCCGATACCTTTTTGCTTATTTTTTGGCGGGAGTTTCTACCTTGGTTTGCTTCGGGATCTCCCCTGCTGTCGTGTATGGTGAGGTACCGTGACGTGGACGGGACATCTCTCCTGTTGTGACAGTCGGGGAAGCCTCCGTAGATTTCTGACATTCCTTCTGCTTATCCCTCTCCTGGGAGTTTGTCAGGGTCTCGATCGGCGGGCCGCCGGTCTTGGGATCCATGCTCTCTGGTAGGTTCTTTTCTCCGGTTATACGACAGATTATCGGAGGGTATGGCACCTTGATTGCGGCATGGTTGGTGTCGTACGGCCCTCGGGAGCATCGCCACTATCCTCGGAGGAGAGGTATGGCTCCCTTGGCGGCCAGCGTATTGGCTTGAACAGAGGGCCGAGCTGGAGAGGCAGGACCCGTCTGTGGTAGACTCGCCTGGGTGCTGCTTGGCAGGATGGAGGCAGACCGAGCTCAGTCGCGGAGGGGCGTCTCGTGGCGGAGGAGGCTGAGCTCGACTCCTGACCAAGGGCCCGACTTCAGACAAATCGGTGCTGGGGTGCCACCTAGCCCAGGGGACCTGAGCTGGAGGGGCGCCTCGCGGCGGAGGAGGCTGAGCTCGACTCCTGACCACGGGACCGATCTCGAGGGGTCCGTCTTAGGTGGGAACTCGGACCCGGCTCCGGCCTGGTGTTCCGGCTTGCGGGAATGGACCTGGTGGAGGACGGAGCTTGCCTTTGGGGGCAGAGGTGTTGCCTCAGGGAAACTTAGCTCGGCAAAGGCGTTCATGCTGGGGTGTCGTGGCACTCATTTGCCCCCCACGCCCGAGGCCCATTAACGCACGCTCTTGGGGCTTGCATAGAGGCTGAGCTTGGAGGCCTCGCGGCGGAGGAGGCTGAGCTCGACTCCTGACACGGGACCCGATCTCGAGGGGTCCGTCTTAGGGGGAACTCGGACCCGGCTCCGGCCTAGGTGTTCCGGGCTTGCGGGAATGGACCTGGTGGAGGACGGAGCTGCCTTTGGCGGGCAGAGGTGTTGCCTCAGGGAAACTTAGCTCGGCAAAGGCGTCATGTGAAAGCTTGTCGTGGCACTGATGGGGACTCCACGTCACTGCCTCGTGCATATCAGCATTTTGGCACATCATTTGCCCCCCACGCCCGAGGCCCATTAACGCACGGCTCTTGGGGTGAAGGCATAATTATAGCGCTGACGTGGAAAGGCAAAGAAATTGGACACAAAATGGCTAAAATCGACGTCGCCTTGCTCTGCGGTCCCATGAGCTTGTGGGAGGATGCCACATGGCCAGCAGGAGGGGGGGGTCGAAGCGGGCACGGAAGTCGTAGCGACCACGGCCGGATTGGCGCACGAGCCAATGGATGGTCGACACAAGGCGGGCGCCTTCTGGTGGGCCGCAAAGGTACAGTCGGGCACAGGTAGTTCCGGAAGGAGGGGCAAGTTTTTTCGAAGCTTACCCTCGTTCAACCTCCGCGTGCTCAGTACCTTGCAGGAGCTTCTCCGTCTCCCTCTTCCCCTTCGGCTGCTGGCGTCCTCTAGAGTTTATGCAGGTTAGCCTCCTATTCTCGCCTCGTGGGAGTCATTTTAGGGTCCCTCCTGTCCTTTTTCTTCTTCCTTCTTGTCTCTTTTCTCCATGGATCGCTTTGGTCCGGAGTTCCGTCCTTCTGCTAAGCCGAAGCTGGACCCTCCAATCGAGGACTCCCTCTTCCTCCGACGAGGATGGAGGCGGCGAGGTTCGAGTTTAGTAGGCAGCCCGCCCCGGGTCCAGTAATCATCAGGGAGTCCGGGTCTTCTCCTCTTCCTCGAGTCCTTTCTGAGCCTGAAACCTTCTCGGTCGATGGGTCCGGAGGGATTGCCTCGGCGATTACCTATGAAGATATGCTGGCCATCCGGGAAGCCTACGGGATTCCCGAGTATGTCTGTCTCTCCGTTCCTCATCCGGGGGAGCGAGTGACTTCCAGTGGTCCTGGACGGATTGCCCTTTATGAGGAGGCATTCGCTGGGGGCCTCTGTTTTCCTCTTCACCCTTCTTCCTTTCATTTCTGGCCAACTATCATCTCGTCCCAACTCAGTTTGTCCCCAACGCCGTCAGGACCATTTTGCCTTCATAGTCTTGTGTCATTTCACGGGATTGTTGCCCGTTTCTCCCTCTTTAGGACATTTTCACCTAAAAACGCTACCCACCGAGGAGGGGTGGTGGTCTCTTTCCTCCGCCCTCGGGGAATAAAGTTTGTCCTCCCTTCCATTAAGGGATGGAAGAGTAGGTTTTCTTTGCTTCCGTAGAGGGGTCGACTAGGTCTGGAGTGACCCAGATCGATCTCCAAACTAGAATTTGCTGTCGAGGAGGCCGGCGTCAAACTGTCAAGCAGCTCAGATCGGCGGAGATCCCCTCACTTGAGGTTTTGCTGTCTGAACAAAATCTCCGCGAGGCTGGGGTGGGCTGGCATTGGAGTCGGGTGAGTCCCACTTGGCCATCCCCTTCTTTTTCTTCTTCTCTTTTTTCTTTTTTTTTTTCCTCTTTTTTTTGGGGGATGACCTTATTTCTGTCTGGTGCAGCAATGAAGTTCTCGATGGATGAGCTACTCTCGTTCTCCGAGGCGCGGGAGCGGCCACTGAGGCTGCCGAGCCAGTGCTGAAAGAGCCGAGCTGAGAAAGGGGTGAGGTCGGTGCCGGCTGGGGTGGACGTTTCGGTGTAGGTAGAGACGAATGCGCCGGTACAGGAGCGCAGATGGACGAGGGCGGTCGAGCTGTTTCGGAGCCTCCCAAAGCGATGTCCGAGCCCGAGGGGTTGTTCGCGTGAGGTCAACCGCCGCTGCTGCCAGGTCGGCGCCCCCCTCCTTGGAGGTCTCCAGTGCCGAGGAGGACGGGGGGGCGCAAGAAGTCATGCCAACGCTCCAAGTCCGGTCCGATGCGGTGCCAATCTCCAGTTGGCGCCAAGGAGCTTCTACCGCTGAAGGAGTCGAACCGGCAGAAACACGGGAGAGGAACTACCGCGAGCCCTTTCGGCTAGGCTCAAACGTGTCCTTAAGAAGGATGCGAGCCTGGCGGAGCGCATGATGGACTTCTCGGTCCAGTCATGCGACAGGCGCGAGGGGAGTGGCGACTACTCGGTGATGTCATCACAGCAGCGTCCTAGCTGTATGCCATAAGTAGTTCCCCTGACTTTGACATCTTTTTGTCTCCTTCTCTGTTAGTCTGTTGCTGACCTTGCTCTTTCGATGTAGCAAGGGCGAGAGATGATCCTCATAAGGGATTACTGCCGCAACTAGACAAGGAGGGACCAAGAGAGGGCGGAGCGAGCTTGCATCCCTCAAAGCTGAAGTAGGCCGCAAGGATGCGGAGGTTCGGGAGGTTAGCTAGAAGGTGAAGAGCCTCCAGACCGAAGCTGCTGAAGCAGCAAAATAAGGAAGGAGCTCGAAACGAGCTCGAGTCAAGCGGGCTCGGCTGAAGGAGCTTCGGCGCGAGTCAGAGGTGGCCAGAGAGAGGGCCACCTCCGCTGAGAAGAAGGTGGTGCGGCGAGAAGAGAGCTGCCGATGCAGAGGAGAAGGGCCGCCCTTTCCCACGCTCCACTGAGACTGCCGAGAAGGTGCTGGCAAGGCCATCCGTCCGTCCGAGCACACCTGAAGGCAGAGCTGGAAGAGGTCTGGCACCGGGCGAGGCTGTAGAGAAGGTAGCGCTGATGCTGTGGCTACCTTCAAGCGACCTCGGAGTACCTCAAGGACTTCGGGAGCAGCAACGGACTCCTTCGCCAAGGAGTTCACATACTGCCTGTCCCAGCTACGGGGAGTTCTGTCCGAGGAGCAGCTAGCCACACTCGAGTCCCGGGGAAGAAGGCTTCCTCTGCAACGATGACAGTGGCGGCAAGGCAAGGAGCTACTCCAACGAGGCTCGGGCTCCAGCGACCTAGGAAGCGCTTGACCCCCGGGAACCGACAGCGAGGGCGGGCACCTGCGTCGCTGCCGGAGGCAGCCGGTCCGACCCCAGTGGCCTTAGTGGCTGAACCTGGCTCCTTCTATAGAGGTGGAGGAGGGAGAGGTCCCAATAGTGCACGCCGGGGAAGGAGCCAGCCCCTTAGGAGGATTTTTCTTCTTTTGTACTAGTGCTGTTTTCTCTTTTCTTGACCTGGTCACCCGGCCTGTCGGGGCCCATAAGATAATGTATTGGTTCTCCCAGTAATGAAATGCACTTTTGTAATATGGTGTCTCCGTCGTCTGCAATGTGGAATGTCCCCCTCTCTTCCTTCTCCCTTTCTTTGCTACTTCTTTCTTCTCGGTGGAGGGGAGGTCCGGGAGGGGAGCCAAGGACTTCGACTGGCATGGGCCCGGCGCTGAGCTCAAGGTCATGCTAGTGAAGGATGTCAACCTTGGACTCAGTTGCTGAGGAGCATAATTTAGTGGTTGTATCTTGGAGTCGAGCTCGGAGACGTCAAAGGCTGAGATCCTTGGGTTGGAAGTCTGAGTCTTAAGCCCTAGTGTATCAGAGCCAGTCTCGAGGACATTGATGCTTGAGAATTGCGGTGCTAGAAATCTGAGTTCTAGGCCTTGGAATCCTGGAGTTGGGCTCGGAGGCACTAAGTGCCTGGGGTTTCCCAGGTCCTTTGTCGGGGAGATGGGCCCCCGGTGCCGGAGGGTTACGGTCTTTAATGCGGGGAGCTAGGCTCGCGGTGCTTGGGGCTTCCCAGGTCTTTGTGCAGAGCACTCTTCTCTGGACTTTGATGCCGGGGAGCTAGGCTCGCCGGTGCCTGGGGGCTTCCCAGGTATTTTGTGCCGGAGGGTCGTGGGATCCGGTCTTTGATGCGGGGAGCTGGCTCGCCGGTGCCTAGGGGCTTCCCAGGTCTTTTGTGCGGAGGGTCGTGGGATCGGTCTTTGATTGTCGACGATGCTGTCCAGCCTAGGAGATCTGAGCTCGGAGGGGTGCCTCGTGGTGGAGGAGGCTAGGCTCAAACTCCTGGCCACGGGTCTCGATCTCGAGGGGTCCGCCTTGGGTGGAGGCTCGCGCTCGGCTCTAGCCTAGGCATCCCAGGCTTGCGGGAGTGGACTGGTGAAGGACAGGCCCGGCTTCAACTGTCATCGTGAGGTCGAGCCCAGGGGCATTGTCGATGACAGTTGCATGGCTCGGGGGTGCCCCTGGCCGGAGGTCTGAGCTCTGGTCTCGAGCAAGCGTCTCGGAGCTGGGCCGAAGACGATGAGAACTTGAGATGCACATTGGAGTTGGGCTCGTAGGCGCAGTGGTCGAGAGAGTTCCCTTGGCCGGAGATCTGAGCTCCGATGTTAGGCAGTTGTCCTGGAGCTGGGGCTCGGGGACGTCGATGATTTGAGAAGGCACATCTCGGAGCTGGGCTCGAAGGCATCGAGTGCTTGAGGGCTTCCCAGGTCCTTCGCCTGGGAGCTAGGCTCGCCGGTGCCGGAGGGTCATCCGGTCTTTGTTGCCGGGGAGCTGGGCTCGCGGTGTCAGAGATCGTCCGATCTTTGTTGCGGGGAGCTGGGCTCATCGGTGCCGGAGGTCGTCCGGTCTTTGCTGCCGGGGAGCTGGGCTCGCCGGTGCCGGAGGTTGTCCGGTCTTGATGCCGGGGAGCTGGGCTCGCAGGTGCCGGAGGTCGTCGGTCTTTGATGCCGGGGAGTGGCTCGCCGGTGCCGGAGGTCGTTCGGTCTTTGATGCCGGGGAGCTGGGTCGTCCGGTCTTTGATGCCGGGGAGCTGGGCTCGTCAGTGCCGGAGGTCGTCGGTCTTTGTTGCCGAGAAGCTGGGCTCACCAGTGCCGGAGGTCGTCCGTCTTTGATGCCGGGGAGCTGGGCTCGCGTGACGGAGGTCATCCGGTCTTGTTGCCGGGGAGCTGGCTCGCCAGTGCGGAGGTCGTCGCGGTCTTGATTCTGGGGAGCTGGGCTCGTCGGTGCTGGAGGTCGTCAGGTCTTTGATGCCGGGGAGCTGGGCTCGCCGGTGCTAGAGTCGTCCGGTCTTTGTTGCCGGGGAGCTGGGCTCATCGGTGCGGAGGTCGTCCGGTCTTTGTTACGGGGAGCTGGGCTCGTCGGTGCTGAAAGTTGTTAGGTCTTTGATGCCGGGGAGCTGGGGTCGCCGGTTGCCGGAGGTCGTCTGGTCTTTGATGCCGGGGAGCTGGGCTTGCCAGTGCCGGAGGTCGTCTGGTCTTTGTTGTTCCTGCAAGGTAAATAAACCGTTGCACAGAAAAATGATCTTCATTTCAAAAGGAGGGGGAACTTACACTATTGGCAGTAACTCCTCGTATTACAAGCATTCCATGTCCGGGGGGAAATCTGGTTCCATCTAGGTCCTCGAGATAATGGGCTCTCCGTAGGAGAGCTCGGCCACTTCGTATGGGCCTTCTCAATTCGGCGGGAATTTATAGCGCTCTCTGGGTTGAGACGCCTCAGGTCACCAGGTCGGAAGATCTTCAACTTCACCCGGTGTT
Source organism: Areca catechu (assembly GCA_021397845.1). Taxonomy (NCBI): domain Eukaryota; kingdom Viridiplantae; phylum Streptophyta; class Magnoliopsida; order Arecales; family Arecaceae; genus Areca; species Areca catechu. The sequence continues at coordinate 1,018,181 of JAHSVC010000043.1, forward strand.
ATGACATAGGGCGACCTGTTACCGGTGCGCCGCCACCCAAAGCGAGGCTCTGACCCCCGTTTCTTCGAGGGAGTCCAGGTCGAGGAGGGAGCGCCGCCGAGCTCAACTGGAATCACTATCACCGTGACGAAGACGAGGTTGAATGGCGCTTTGCCCGTTGCCGCTCTGGGCATTGTGTGGCAGGCTCTCAGGACACTCAGGAGCTTTTCTGCTCCTTGCCCCCCCAGGCCTTCTTAGAGGCGCTCCAGTCCCCCAGTATATCATCCCCACGGCTTCTCAGTAGGGTGATTATCGACCGCTGGGACTGGTGGAAGGGCGACAAGTGCCTGGGATTCCAACTGGGATCTGCCCCCTACATACCTCCCGAGGTAGCCTCTCTCGATGAGTTCCTTAATCTCCCACTTGAGATCGCGGCATTCCTCGGTATCGTGACCGTGGTCGTGATGGAAGCGATAGTACTTGACCTGTCACGGGTGGCAGACGGCTTCAATGGCGGTGGGCACCTCAAGTAGGTCTGGCCCTCGACCTCCATGCGGATCTTCGTCCTCGGGGCGAGAAGGGGAGTGAGATTCCTTTCAGGGACAGGAGTGGTCCTCGGCCCGACCAGGGCGGAAGCTCAGAGCCAAACGGCGCTGGCTTCCGCACCCCAGGCGCTTCGATGGGCATGGGCCTCTTTGGTGACTTCTCGTCAAGCTCCCACCGGTTACGATCCGCCTCCTCGGCGCGGATGTACTTCTGGGCACGGATGAGGAGCTCAGAGTAAGACTTCAGAGGCTTTTGTCGAGCGAGTACGTCAAGCGGGAGGTCTTAAGCTCTCGCTTCAGGGCCAGTATGGCGGCGACTCCTTCAAACAGTAGATCTCCAGGGTGGCAGCCTTGAAACAAGCCACGTAATCCTACAGCGGCTCCTGATCCTGTTGCATGATGGAAAAGAGGCTGTCCGCCTCGCGTGGTATCCTCCGGCAAACGTCGAAGTGAGCCACGAACTTCTGCCCCAACTAGGTGAAGGAGTTAATGCTCTCCGTCTCGAGGCGGGAGAACCATACTCGAGCCACCTTCCGGAGAGTGGCGGGGAAGGCGATGCATAGCAAAGCATCGGTGGCCCCCTGGACCTCATGAGGGTCCGGTAGCTTTCCAGGTGGTCCAGGGGGTCTGTGGTCCTGTCGTAAGGATCCACCTGCGGCATCCAGAACCGGTGCGGGATCGGCTCCGCTTGGATTTCTTGGAAGAATGGAGGACGGGCGTCGTAGCCCGCTGGCTCACTAGCAGAGCCCGGCATGCTGGTGAACCGGCGATCGAACTCCACCTTGTGTTCATGCTCCTCCAGGCGCCTACACATGTGTGCCTGGCGGCTTCATCAGGGAACCCCTCCATCGAAGGAGACGAGAAAGGTGAATGGATGCGCGGCAACCGTGGTGGGGGGTCTTACCTTTCTTGCCTCGGTGGGGTATGGGCACCTCCCACCGAGGTTTAGTGAGCGACTCTCTCCATCAGCAGAGGCCGGCTCGTTGTCTTTTCGTCGGAGCTTGATGGCTGCCTCGGTTGTCAGTGGTGGCCCGTGGCTGCGACGGCCCTCCTTGAAGGAGCATAGGCTATCGCGGGGAGTTGCGGCATGGGCCGCCAGGGTCCCTGGCTGCTGGTGGATAGCCACAGACCGGTGCTGGTAATGGAGCTGGCGCACTACTGTGGCAAGAACTTGCATCTGCCGGGCAAGTATGGCAGCTAGGCCTCTAGTGGGGGTGGCTGGACCGGAGTAGGTGGCTCCACTTCTGTCTCCGATCCGTGCAAGTTCCTGTGAGAAGGGGATGCCTCCGCCGGCTGGGAGAAGCTCCCCCGGCCCGGGTGGTCATCGTCCCCCGGTGCCGGTCCGGCTGAGCGGGGCTTGAACTAGATCAAATGTCGTTCTGTGCCCCCTACCTGGCACACCAATCTGTTACCGCCGGATCGTCGTGGCAGTAGCTCTTTGGGTGGTCGGGAGTCACGCGTCCGCCCGCCTGGGAATGCCTCCGGCACCGGGGACCTGCAAGGAAGCAAGTCAGTGACCCGGGCCGGGGATTCCGGCAGGGGCACTCCGATGATCAAGTCAGTGACGATCTAGGGGAACAGATCCTCTGGTCGAGCCCCTCTAGATGAATCTATGATAAGAGGAGGAATGTAGTGTGAGTGGAGATGAGGATGAGCTGGGATTGGTGTGGAACGGGTGGTGGTTCTTCCCGCGCTTCTACTCTGGCTTCCCTCTTCTTCCCTGCCCTCATGCTCTGGTCCATCCTCCCTTTTTTTATTCGAAAAGCATGGCTTATGTGTCGCTCGGTTCCTACCTTTTTTATTTGAAAAGCAGCTATGGGATCTCCCCGTTGGGGTAGATGCAGATAGCTTTTGCTATTTTTGGAGGGAGTTTCTACCTTGGTTTGCTTCGGGATCTAACACACGATATTGTGTACGGCGAGGTACCATAACATGGACGGGACGTCTCTCTGTTGTGATAATCAGGGAAGCCTCCATAGATTTTTGACATTCCTTCTGCTATCCCTCTCCTGAGAGTCTGTCAGGGTCTCGATCGACGGGCCACCAGTCTTGGGATCCGTGCTCTCCGATAGGATCTTTTCTCCGGTTGTACGGCAGATCGGCGGAGGGTATGGCACCTTGATGCGGCATGGTTGGTGTCGTACGGCCCTCGGGAGCATCGCCCACTATCCTCGGAGGAGAGGTAGGGCTCCCTTGGTGGCCAGCGTATTGGCTTGAACAGAGGGCCAAGCTGGAGAGGCAGGGCGTCTGCGGTAGACTCGCCTGGGTGCTGCTCGCAGGACAGAGGTGGACCGAGCTCAATCGCGGAGGGGCGCTCCGTGGTGGAGGAGGCTGAGCTTGACTCTTGACCACGGGGCCCGACTTCAGATGAGCTCGGTGCCGGGGTGCCACCCAGCCCAGGGGACCTGAGCTCGGAGGGGCGTCTCGTGGCGGAGGAGGCTGAGCTCGACTCCTGACCACGGGGCTGATCTCGAGGGGTCCGTCTTAGGGGGAACTCGGACCCGGCTCCGGCCTAGGTGTTCATGGCTTACGGAATGGACCTGGCGGAGGACGGAGCTTGCCTTTGGTGAGCAGGGGTATTGCCTCAGGAAGCTCAGCTCGGCAAAGGCGTTCATGTTGAAAACTTGTCGTGGTGCCTGATGGGGACTCCACGTCCGCTGCCTCATGCCACATCAGCATTTGGCCACATCAGATGGTGACCATCAAAGTGGCCTGTTCATGAGATTTACAAAATCCTTTTAAAGCTATTTAGAAAGGATTGTGTAGCATTATATGTTGGAGAGAGATTTCTTATTTGGATTATTTTCTTCTAAAGAGTTTTTGCATTGGACAAAGGGCTCTCTATTAAAATAATACTTACAAAGTTTTTCTAAAATATATTGTTATATTTCTCTATTAATTAACTGCATAAAGATTATTTAGCAGTTAGTATATTTGTGTTCAATGAGTTAAAGCTTCGTTTGATGACTCTGACTGAATGTAGATTTGAAAACTGAAATTATGCTAGCACTAAGTATGATGAAATATAGATATTATATATATACTGATCTTCTATCTTAGTATCTTAATAGAGTACTTTGAAATAAAGCTACTTATAAAGTTGTTGCAGCAAGCAATCTAAGAAGGGGGGGTGATTGAGTTTCAAAAACTTTTGTAAGTATGTGCCAATTCAAAATAATTTAGGTGCTAGTGAATTATAAGTGTTTGTGTGATATTTAAGAGTTTGCAGTAGAAATAAATAAGTAAATATGAAGTAAATAAGAGCAAATAATGAGAGAGCAAGTAATCACAAATACTAGGATATATACGGGTTCGGTGCTGTTGCCCAACAAGGAGTCCAAGAGGGGGTGATTAGGTATTTAAAAAATTTAAATAATTATGTGCTGAACTTTAAGTGTTAGTGTGGCAAAGTAATTGTACTAAAGAGATATGCTGCAGAAGTAACAAATTAAGTGCAAAAGATAAAGAGCAAGTGAAGAAAGAAGCAAACAACTACAAACACTAGATGTATAGTTATTGGTGCACTCCAAGCACCTACATCCACTTCAAACTTTTTCCTGGAGATTTTCACTATAATCTATCAAGATTATAGTAGACTGTTTTTTCAAGGTCATAAGTCAAACCTCGTTGGTTTTATCACCCAGGCTCACCAACAACCTTCATAACGTGTTTTAATCTAGACTTATTAGTAAACCCTAATTGGTTTATCTCTTAGGCTCACCAACAATCTTTAACACTAGTTTCAATACTTTTAAGGCTAGTAATAACAAATAAAATCAAGTACACAGAATAAGCACAAGAAATAGCTCCTAAATGAGCGAAAATAAATTCGATGAAGCTCTTCTTGAATGCTTGAGTTGTCTCCTTCTTAGAATCTTTGAATGCACTCTTTTTGATTAATAATTTGAAGGCTCAAAGCTGAGTTGAAGGCTTTTCAGGTGGAATCTACTTTAAGGCTCACACTTATCTTTTCTCAAAAGATAAAACTTGTCTCTACTTGTTGTTCTTAGATTCTTGTTTCCAAGTGTGTTGGTGAGTGATAATAGCTCCAAAATACTGAAAAGATCGTTGGAGACTGTTAAAGTGAAAAAAAAAATAGCCGTTTGAATCATTCTGAACTTCTGAAAAACTAGTCGTTACACTAAATGTCGATACTTGAATCTTTATGAGTCGATCTGTGAGTCGACACTTAAAATTGTGAGTCGACACTTGGATCGACACTAGGCAAAAATTTGAATTTCCAGGGTGCTACTTTACTTTTGCTCTCAGGCTTTGAGTCGGTCTGAGTTGACACTGGATTTGTGAGTCGACACTGAGTCTGTGAGTCATTTTTCTGAGTCAACACTAGGCAAAAAGATCTTTAAATAGTATGTTCTATTCATTTTCTGTTCTTAGGCCTTGAGTCGACCTGTGATCGACACTTGAATCTTGTGAGTCGATACTTGAGTCTGTGAGTCGACCTGTGAGTAGATGCCTGGCACGCAACAAAAAAACTTTGCATGCCAATCTTTTGAAGTGTCGATACTTTTTTCATGAGTCGACTGTGAGTCGACCTGTTAGTCGACACTTGATCCATGAGTCGACACTTTGAGTAGACACTTGCACTATGCCATTTCAAAAAGTATGCCAAACTCTGAAATTTTTAAATTGTGTCCAAGAACCTCTTAGACTCATCTTCATAAGGGCCAAATGGATTATTTTATCAATGTTCCGAGGTGAGAAGACAACTTAAACATCGAAATTCATCTGCTTTGATGTTAGCAATTTTGATACACTGAGTGAAGAAATTGATGTACCTATGTCCTGAAATTCATACTCCAATTGAAATATTAGTCTAAACATATACTCAATGTTTTGTTATTCATCAAAAAAGGCAGCCAAAGCCAACAATCTCCCCTTTTTGATGATGACAAAACTTTGAGTATATAAGCATATAAGTTCCAAAATTTGACTAGTATAGTCTTAAGAATTCTGAAATTGAATGTCTTTCAAAACATCTTCATATTTGTCAACAAACAAAGTTCACACATGTATTAGGTGAGAATGAATCAAATTATTAGTTCATACATCAATGTTTCAAGAGTTTCAAGGTTAGAATTTTTCAATTCTCCCCCTATTTTAGGTACTTATGAATTCTTGAAAAATTTTAAAATTTGTTGCTTATATAACCTTTTCTACTCTCCCCTTTTGTGATCATTAAGCACTAAAAGTTTTCTCCCCCTGAATAGGTGCGTTAGTCAAAGGAAAAACTATTGAATAGACAAAAAGAAGAGTAACATAACATACCTGAAGCAAATTTTATAACTATAAAGAAACTTTCATTAATAACTAGTTTCAGTACAACAAGACATAACATAACAATAAGAGAACATAACATAACACCATAACATGCAATAAAAGACATATAGAATAGGGGCCATAACCTTAGAGAATGTCGACCTAGGAGTTTTATGTAGCATGCTCCTAGTCCTAAGGGAAGGGTCTGATCTGGGTACGACTCTGGTAGTCCTAGCGGCACGACTAGCAAGTGTCTCCACCGAAGTCTCAAAAGTAGAAGTAGAGTCAAACTGAGTATCAGTAGGAGAATCCGGAGTTTGATCTGGAATAACAGGAGTCTGATCCTCCCTGCTGACAATCTGATAACCAGCTGCCTTATCACCACCATCACTATCAGAGTCACCATCACCATCTGCTTTGCCATCGTCATCACCAGCTATACCATCACCATCCGGAGTAGTTATTAGCACCAGTAGTGTCATCATGAGTATCATGGTCATCATCGTCTACTGGCGGAGGAGTCGAAGGTCCTACTGAAGGTAATAAAGATCTCAGCATGTCTCGGATCTCTGTAAAACTGGCCTCCATCACCTGTTGAATACCAGAGAGCTCCTCAAACCATGCAGCTCCAACTGAAGTCTACTAGTCTAGATAGATGGTCCCGAAACCTCCTCTCGAACATCAGTGATCTAAGCTATGATCCACTCCTCAAAAGTGGACTCAGTCTCTGTAGTATCGTGAGGAGTAGCGGCTAGAGCACGAGCAGGTGCCGGAGTAGATGGCTTCGATCTAGAAGTAATGGCTGGTGCAGGTCTGGGTGGAGAAAAGTGCTTAGCGAGTCTAGATGGCTCTACCTCAGTAGCTCTAATCTCATCCTCTTCGTCTGACTCTGTCCAGACTCTCTCTGACCCATCTACCACCGACATGCCTGAAATCCATGCGATGTAGAGATTTCTCTTCATAGGAGTCTGTGTGGAGAATCTCTTTGGAGGCCTCGCCCTCCAATGGGATACCAAACTCTCTGAATATCTAGGTGAGCCCCATACCATACGGTAGGCAAAGTCTGCACTGTGTAGCGGCCTCACCCATCTGATGCACCATAATCATCGGTAGGTTGACAGTTGTCTGCTATCTCAGTGCTACCATCAGAACAAGGTCCCTCTTTGTGATGAAATCGAACCCCCCAGCCTTCAAAATCAGTATCTGAGCTATGATGTGATGTAGAACTTGCATCTCGAGCAACAACTGGTTGGCCGAACCACCGAAACACCTCTAATATCTTCTCTCTCTAAGAAACATTTGAAAGCAGCTTCCCTATTCCTTACACAGTTTGCTGCCAAGCTTTTGAGAGGAATCTGCCAAATCCTGCTGATGGTCTCCGCTGTCACTGGTATGTGAACTCCCTGACCACCTCACTCTACTTGAGTCCATCTATAGCTAAGCTGCCATAAAACTCTTTGATCAGGTGGGGGTAGTACCTTTCTCTCATAGTGCAGAAAGGTACAGACCAGCTGCTCTAAATAGATCATCGATGATAAAACCCTGGGAGTCCCAAACTGCAAGTCCACATGCCTCCCACAAGCAATGACCATCCCTGCCACTCTCTCAGCTACAGGGGAAACCTGGGAAGCAAGAACTCTGTTGGTTGACTGATCCTAGGGTTGCTCCTCACTATGTTGCACAAGGTCCTGACAAGCCTTGGACCTCCTCTCTCTGAATTTGGCTCCCCTCGCTCAAAGGCAGTCCTCTTCTTATGAAACACAACTTGCACTTTGGGTGCCATGCAAGGACTAGTGATGCGAGACAAAATGCAAGAGATGGATAGACGATGATGAACTCTAAAAGATCAATTAATCAATATGAGCTTTGGAACACAAACATGGGTCAAAATCACTCATAAGAGAAGCAAACAATATTATAGCAAGAAACTAGTTGACCCAAAAATCAAATACTCACATATAGATCAAATTCAAATTAGCAAGAATGGATAGAATGGCTACGAAACCATTTATACTAGGTCAAATACTTTCATTATCTTAGATCCAAAGGGTTTATAAGAGATTTCCTAATAATAATGAAGGCTAAAATTATTTGGTGGAAGGATTCACTCAACACTCATAGGAATGAGGATTGAATTATAAGACTAGCACTCCCTATACTTAAGAACTTACCTTGCAATTGATCCATGACTTGGAAACCTTCATCATCAACCGGAATCCAAGAGAGAACCTGCAAAGAACTTGATTAGAGGCGTGGACATGAAGCATGGAAGGAAATGAAACAAAAAGAAAGCAAAGAAATGAAAGATGGAGCTTGGCGGCTAGCAAAGGGCATCACATTCTTCTTCAAGCTTGGAGAAACACAACAAGGGCCTCCTACCCTTAGATCAACACAAGCAAAGGGTGTCCCACCCTCTTCACAACTTCAACAAAGGACACCCTATCCTCTTCACACATAACAAAGGGCACCTTACCCTCTTCACACTCAAAGAACTAAACTAGAAGAAAACTAGAAATAAACTTCATTTCATTCAAATTCTCTCATTGCATCCATACAAAGGAAGGCTTGGGTCCTATTTATAGGCCAAGGGGCGGCCAAGAGAGGGAGCTAACTCTAGCTAAAAGTAGTTCTAGCAACCCTTGGTAGCAACTACTAACAAGATTTGGTTACTACTTCCATGTGGCATTAAGAAGAGCTTCCAAATGGCATTGCTTGCAACTACTAACAAGAATAGGTTAAACCTACTCTCCACGAGGGATCCAAACAAGCTTCTAAGTGGCATCCAAAGGTGCTTCCAAGTATCATCCAAGCAAAGCTTCCAAATGGCTTCAAGATGTTTTCCATATGGCGCCAAGGGAAACCTCCATATGTCATCCATATGCTTCCAAGTGTCCTCCAAAGTTGCTTCCAATTGTCAAGCAAGGCTTCCACTTGGTTTTCAAGTAAAGGATCAAATTAATTTCTTGAGGTGAGCATTAAGTCGGCTTATGGGAAGTGGGTTGAGTCGGCTCAATTTGACTCTGCTCCAAGAGGATGGCTAGCTTCATGAGGCTTCCTTGCTTCTTCCATTGATTCATTGGCTCAATTTAAAGGCCTTCTGACTTGATCTCTTAACTTGTAATTGAGTTAGCTTGAAATGTATTTGTCCTTGCCTAATGTCCCCATCAATTCTCCCAGGGCAGAAAGAACTCGACCCTATCGAGTAAAGGTTAGCTTGACTTTGATAATGGTTTAGCAAGTTTGGGTTGATCCTTTACAAATCCTCTCAAGTATTCCATGAGTCTTCAGATTTAGGTCAACCTTGCCAATGAACCAAATAGTATTTGAAAGTCCTTGTTCAGGATAGTGATAGTCTTATAATCCAGAATTTGCTCAATCCTATCTCACCGATTTAGTTGCATGGCTGGTGGATACTCATGGGTTGGTTCACTCTAAAAAAAATGGGATAAGGTCCAAATAGCTCACTAGGTATCATTGTTGATTCCAAACACTCTATTAGTCTGAAATATAAAAGGTGGAACTAAAGTCATATGGTAACTATAGCCTTAGGTGAAAAGGACCTACATCACTAGGTGAGAATCAACACATAGTCTCATTCAAAAAATTATTTGACTTTCTTATGGAAATTGGCCATATGCTTGTAAGTTTCTTTGCTCAAATTGATTTTCTTTTTGATGCAAATCCCTAGCATGTTATGCATATGACTCTACAGGCCAGTTACTTGTGCATGCATGGACAAAGTGTATGGGCTTGCTCGGTGTATCCATGTACATTCTTAAATGGATTTTCTTAGTGGACCTGTTGACTGAGTTAATGTATGCAAATTCAATGTGAGGCTCCCGATTTTCAGTACTCTTATTAGCTAGACAATTTGAATAGGTCTTCAACTTTGGTCTGGCCCTCAGTTTGAATGGTGGGTGGGGTGGAAGAATTTAGTTTTTACTCCATATTTGTGTCACAGGGCTTTCTAAAATTGATACTAACTCAGACAACCCTATTAGACATAGTAGGTTTTGGTAGGTTTTACAACTTAATTACTTCTTCTAGAGAAGGTTTGGCCACTTTAGAAATATAAAAAACTCGTGAACAGGGTAAAAATTATTCCATCTTGGAATGCTGATTTAGGTTCATCTTATATCGTGGGACTGAATTGATAGCATGCTGGATATCCCTAGATGGTGGAAAGTGATCAGAAAAATCTCCAGGTAGTTTGTCTTGAATTTCCTTCAAAATCTTTATGACTTCTTGGGTTTGTTCCTTAGGGGTTTGAACTTTCTTGGGTGATCCTTTACTGAATAGTTGTTCTAACTTCTTAGTTCTGTGTAACCCTCTTCTTTTTCTCTCATATTACTAGATCCCTTCTTTTGATTATCCTTGTTGGTGTCAAATTTATAATTATCTTCTTACCTTGGTTGGTGAATGAACAAGAATTAATATGCTATACAGGATAATATTATGATCATATAATCAAGGTCTACCCAAAATGATACTGCTTATCTCCATGGAAAGCACATCACACCAAACTTCTTCATGATAGGATTGGATCTGAATTGGAACTAAACATCTTGATTCAATGGGGATGGAAGTCGAGTCTATCCTAGACACTTTATGAATATTGGGATGGGGAACAATGTCAAGCCTAGATTCTTAATGGCTTTGATAGAAATGGCATTAACACAGCTCTTGTTGTCAATAATAATTTTGTAGACCTTTTCATTTATCTAGACAAATGTTTGAAGTATGTTGGTCCTTTTCCAATCCTCAATCTCTTTTGTTTGATTCGAAACACATCTTGTAACTCCCAATGTTTCATTTGATCAATTTCTTCTTCATCTCCTTCATATTCATTCACTAGATTGGGTTCAACTTCATATACCTCTTCCTCAAAGTCTTTAGCAGATTCAGAATCTTTTTCAGCTGGTTCTCCTATGTGTAAAGATTGAGCAGGGCATTGGCTGGCATAGTGTCCCATTTTTAGACAATTAAAGCATTGAATATTTGGGTTACTATTCTTCTAGACTTTAGGAGCCTTACCCTTGTTACTTGTTTGTTTTAATGGGGCACTAGGAGTGGGTCGATTCGGACGCACTTGATTAAACCCTGGTTTTTGGCTAGGGACACTAACCCTATTTGGTTTAGGTCGTTGAATTATAGGTCCCCTTTGGAATCTTTCACAATCCTTAGCTATATTATAAGCTTGCTCAAGATCATTGACTTCTCTCAAATATAACTCTCTTTGAATATCCTCACGCAGGCCAGTTCTAAATCTGGATAAAGTCAAGGCCTCAGGCTCATTGATGTTACATCTCATAACATATTCATCAAACTTAGCAATGTATTCAGATACTATCTTGTTGCCCTGATTTAACCTTTGTCACTAATCTAAAAGTCTTTGCTGATAAGATTGAGGGAGATATTTTTTCCTAAGCCTAAACTTCATGGCTCTCCAGGTAGTTACGGGTATATCTCCTCTTAGTTGAATCATACGTTCAACATTTGCCCAATATAATCTAGCTTGGCAGATTAACCTTAGCTTCGCAAACTTATATTTTCTTTCTTCAGACATCTCGTACCATTCAAAATATTGATCCATTTCTCCTTCCCAATTAATGTATACTTTTGGGTCTAAACTTTCATCAAAATTTGGTGCCTCTAGATGCATGTTCCTTATAGCTCTCTCATCCTGATCTACCAAGTTATGGTGATTTCGTCTGGGGTTGTATTCATAGGTGAGATCATGATGATGGACTCTTGGATCATGGGAATTGGCCTAGGTGGTTTAGGCTCGGCATAGGTCCTATAGGCTTCTTTTACGAAGTCATGGTGATATCGTATGGGATTGTATTCGTAGGGAAGATCATGATGATGGACTCTTGGACCATGAGGAATTGGTCTAGGTGGTTCAGGCTTAGCATAGGTCCTATGGCCTTCTTCTATGAAGTCATGGTGTAGTCGTCTTGGAGTGTATTCAGGGATGAGCTCAAGATGAGGGGCTCTTTGTCCAAAAGGAGTTGGCCTAGATAATTCAGGTTCAGGGGTGTCAACCTGACTTGCCCTCTTATTTGGTTAAACTAATTGTTCATTTGCCTAAATTATTCAGTCAAGGTATTATTCATTTGCCCCATTTGCTCGGTCACGGTATTGTTTATTTGTTTTATTTGCTCAGTCATGGTTTGGCTTATTTGCCTCATTTTCTCAACCATAGATCTTATCAAGGTTTCAAGAGTGGATTCCATGGTGACACCTTATGAAGGTTGATACCGTACTCCTAACCTCGTAGACATGTAGTACAAACTTAGCTTTTAGGGATCCTAAACCTAGAAGTTCAATGTAACAAGACTTGACTAGGTACTAATTAAGATTGCAACTATCCTTTCAACTAGCCAGGTAAGAGGTGGGGTTGTGGGAGGCTCCCTTCGTTTTCACGAGGTCCTAATTAAAAATCACAAGTCCACTTAAGACAATTACCGTTGGACCTCTAGCCTTACACACCAATATCATGGAGTAAATACAAAATTAATCAACACTTGGCCTCATCATGCACATGAACTTGACCTGTTGATGTCCCTAATTTTAGATTAGGCTTAGGTCAATGCACGATGTAGGTGGTTGTTTTGGACCAAGGAAAGATAATAACCTCCTTCCCTTATGTTATATTGAATGCCCTTAAGTTGATTTTGAAATGAATGCACAATAACTCTCAACTAGCTAAGAATATCTAGACTAGCACAAACTTATGATTCAAAATTTAAATTTCAAAATTTTAAATTTTAAATTAAAAATTTCAGATCTTAAAGTCTAGATTTCAAAACTCAAAATTTAAATTTTAAATTTTAAATTTCAAATTATAGTTGAAAAATTCGTTCTTGGAGGTAAGAGTTATTGCAAGAAAAATGTTAGCAATTAACAAACTTCCAACTAACTAGTTTTTAAAAATTCAAAATTCAAAATTTAAAATTTTAATTACAACTGTTAGATCTCAGAGTTAAGATTTCAGATTTCAAATTTTGAATCTTAATTCTCAAATTTTGGTTAGGAAATTCATTTTTGAAAGCATGTTGTAAAAGTTGTTACAAGAAACTTTTAGTTAACAAACCTTTAACCATAAAACACTCAAAATTTGAAATTTAAATTCAAAAAATTTCAGAATTCAAATTTTTATAAGTGGAGATCGAAGATTCAAATAAAAAACTTAGAGAAAATCTTTTTTGAAATTTTTTCTAAATTTGAAGAAGCAACTTGATGGAGGGAAAACTATAATTGAAACAACCTATGAACTAGCTAAGGAAGCAACTTAAAATGATGAAAATTAAACTTCAAATTTATTTTTTAAAAAAAATTTGGATCTCAGATCTTAGAGTCCTAAGTTGTAGTAAAAGAAATTTTTTCAAATTTTTGAGCTTTAAAAAAAAAACTAAAACTCATGGAACTATACTATAGCAGAATTTCAGCAACTTGACCTAATAGAATCATACTCTGATACCAAAAATTGATGCGGGACAAAATGCAAGAGATGGATGGATGATGATGAACTCTAAAAGATCAATTAATCAAGATGAGCAATGGAACACAAACATGGGTCGAAATCACTCATAAGAGAGGCAAACAATATTATAACAAGAAACTAGTTGACCCAAAAATCAAACACCTGCATCTAGATCAAATTCAAATTAGCAAGATGGATCGAATGGCTAAGAAACCATTTATACTAGGTCAAATACTTTTATTATCTTGGATCCAAATACCTGCATGTAGATCAAATTCAAATTAGCAAGAATGGATCGAATGGCTAAGAAACCATTTATACTAGGTCAAATACTTTCATTATCTCGGATCCCAAGGATTTAGAAGAGGTTTCCTAACAACAACGAAAGCTAAAATTATTTGGTGGAAGGATTCACTCAACACTCATAGGAATGAGGATTTAATTATAAGACTAGCACTCCCTATACTTAAGAACTTACCTTGCAATTGATCCATGGCTTGGAAACCTTCATCATCAACTCGGAATCCAAGAGAGAACCTGCAAAGAACTTGAATAGAGGTGTGGACATGAAGCATGGAAGGAAATGAAACAAAAGGGAAGCAAAGAAATGGAAGATGGAGCTTGGCGCAGCTAGTAAAGGGCATCACATTCTTCTTCAAGCTTGGAGAAACACAATAAGGGCATCCTACCCTTAGATCAACACAAGCAAAGGGCATCCCACTATCTTCACAACTTCAACAAAGGGCACCCTACCCTTTTCACACACAACAAAGGGCACCCTACCCTCTTCATACTCAAAGAACTAAACAAGAAGAAAACTAGAAATAAACTTCATTTCATTCAAATTCTCTCATTGCATCTATACAAAGGGGAGGCTTGGATCCTATTTATAGGCCAAGGGGGAGGGTGCTTCATGGTGTTCGGCCAAGAGAGGAGCTAACTCTAACTAAAAGTAGTTCTAACAATCCTTGGAAGCAACTACTAACGAGATTTGGTTATAACTACTTCCATGTGGCATTAAGAGGAGCTTCCAAATGGCATTGGTTGCAACTACTAACAAGAATAGGTTAAATCTACTCTCAATGTGGCATCCAAACAAGCTTCCAAGTGGCATTCAAAGGTGCTTCCAAGTGGCATCCAAGCAAAGCTTCCAAATGGCTTCAAGAGGTGTTTCCATGTGGCACCAAGGGGAACTTCCAAATGTCATCCAGATGCTTCCAAGTGTCCTCCAAAGTTGCTTCCAATTATCAAGCAAGGCTTCTACTTGGTTTTCAAGTAGGGGCTTGAATTAATTACTTGAGGTGAGCATTGAGTCAGCTTATGGAAAGTGGGTTGAGTTGGCTCAATTTGACTCTGCTCCAAGAGGATGGCTAGCTTCATGAGGCCTCCTTGCTTCTTCTATTGATTCATTGGCTCAATTTAGAAGGCCTTCTGACTTGATCTCCTAACCTGCAATTGAGTTAGCTTGAAATGTATTTGCCCTTGCCTAATGTCCCCATCAACTAGCAAGAAAAGAGAGGGTGAACTGGAAGAGGAAAGAACCAAGACAAAAGTGAACCAAATAAGGGAATCGGATCAAAGAGAAGAGAAATCAGTGGAAAATAGGGTAAAATCGAAAGGGATGAGGAAGAATCGGACCAGAGTGGACCAGGGGAGAGAGGACCGATTTGGAGGAAGGCGAAGCAAGAGTGACATGGAAAAAATTGGGCTGTAACCATCAAAAATCGCATGGTATGGAGAAGAAAAATGGACGGGAAATGAACCAAAAACAAGGGAGAAAGAGGGAGTTCACCCAAAACAAGAAGGTCAAGAGAGGGAATCCATAGTTCTTGAGGCTTTGGATGGCTTTTGGGGACCACACGAGGAAGAGAACAATGAAAAAAGAATGAGAAAAGGACTTACGGGATGCCCTAAAAAACATAGTCAGTCGGTCATGAGTCGACACTTGGAAAGTGCTCAAGTGTCGACACTTCAGGTGAGTCAACACTTGGGCACTTTTCCAAGTGTCGACACTTGGTCGAAATTTCTAAATAAATTATAATAAATTTTCAAAATTTCAAGGAAGTGTCTAGGGATCATTCTAAGATGTAAATGAAAGGATTTTTGAGCATTAGAGAGGATTCAACAAGAATTTGAAGAGACTTCAAATAAAAGGGTCAATGATTCCTAACTCTCTTCTAATCATGCAAAACCTATTTTCGCTAAGGGGTTTAGTGAAAATATCAGCAAGTTGTCTATCAGTAGACACAAAATCAAGCATTACATTATCATTTTGCACATGATCTCTTATGAAGTGATGTCCTATTTCAATGTGTTTGCTTCTTGAATGTTGAACCAGATTTTAGTTAGATTTATTGCACTAGTATTATCACATCTTATGGGAGTTTTATTTAATTTTATGCTAAAATCTTTGAGTTGTTGTTTGATCCATAGGATTTGAGCACAATAACTTCCAGCTGCTATATATTCAGCTTCCGCCGTAGATAGAGTAACTGAATTTTGTTCTTGCTAAACCATGTGATGAGGACATGAACAAGAAGAAAACATTTTCTACTAATTCTCTTTGGTTTTGCAGCTAATATAGTATACTAAAATTTAATAAAGAGCTTTGGAATGAAGCCCACCAAGTCCATGAAGCCAACCCTATTTGAAGCATAAATCCATGAGCCAACTCATGAAAGAAAGCCTCCTTTTCCTTAAGTCGGCTCAACCTAGGTCAAGCCCAACTTCAAGCAAGCCATGTTGCCACCCAAATCAAAGCCCAAGCAAGTCATGATGCCATCCTTTTGAAGCCCATTTTCCTTCACATGAGGGATGCATCATCAAGCATTCTTGGGGGAAGGGGATGGACACCACATCAAGCATTGTGAGGGGAGCACACAACCACTTTCCACTCCCTCAACAAACCTCCAACCAACTTACCATGTAGGATGCCACATCACATGCCACCTAAGGCTTTACAACAGCAAATGGAAGCCATATCATTACCATCTAGATGCCACATGTCAAGTTGTTGTAACTTTCTACCTATAAGTTATTTCTAGTTAGAACCACATAACCAAAAGGTTGTTAGATCTAACTAAGCTCACCCTTATCCCCTCATCATCCTTATCCTCTCCTCTCTCCTCTTGGACAAATTCTCCTTGGCTTGGAAGCCTATAAATAGGGCCCTAGGCCCTCTCTTGTATTCAATGCTATCTTGGTTTAATGAAAGAAAAGTTTCTTCTTGTTCTAGTTCCCTTGTGTGGAGTGAGCGAGTTCTCTTAAGTTTGAGTGTTTGAAACTTTGTTTGAGAAGAGGTTGAAAGGCCCTTGAGTTTGTGTTTGAAGGAGGGATTGCCCTTGTGAAGAGTGAAGGGTGGGACACCCTCTTGTTTGATCCAAAGTTCTAGTTCCAATCTCCAAGCCGCTGGCCTACAATCTTCTCTTTTCTTTCCTTTTATTTCAATTCCAACCTTTGATTCCTATTCCATGCCTAATGCTTGATTTGTTGCAGGTTTTCTTTGGTTTTTCAAGTCCAAGATGAAGTTCTCCATGCCATGGATCAAGGCTAAGATAGGTCCTAAAGTAGAGAGTGCTAATCTTGCTATCTAGTTCTCAATCCTTGATGTTGAGAGCTTCCTTTCCACAAAAATATTTTAGCCATCATTGTTGGTAGTAAAACTCTTCCTAAGCTTTATTAGATCTGATCATTTGAAGGTTAACTTACTATAGTAGTGATGGTTTCCTTGCCATGAAGATCCTAATCTTTGTTTTGAACTAGATCTACATTACGGGTATTGTAACTTCAATCAACTAGTCTCCTTATGAAAATTCTTTCCTTATATTAATTTAGTCCATTTATTTGATAATTAATTACTCAAGTTTGCTTGCTAGTTAGCTTGCTAAAACTCTCCATCCATCATTTCATTTTTGTCCCGCATCACCATAAAATCAAATTCACTCCAAGAAATTGACAGGTTCCACTTGTACTTTTCCTATCTAGTTTGCATCTAGCAAAGTTAGCATCATAATATGCAATCAATTCAATAGATGAGTCTCTAGAATACCATAGACCAATATCAATTATTCCAGACAGATATCTAAGTATTCGTTTAACAGCCAATAGATGAGACTCTTTAGGAGCAGACTGATATCTAGCATACATACATACACTAAACATGATATCTGGCCTACTTGCAGTTAAATATAACAGTGAACCAATGATACCTCTATATAATTCTTTATCTACATTTTTACCTGATTCATCTTTATCAAGTTTACAAGAATGGCTCATAGGAATACCTAGTGGTTTGGTGCTCTCCATCCCAAACTTCTTTAAGATTTTCTTTATGTACTTAGTTTGGTTGATGAAGATCTCTTCTTTGGTTTGCTTGATTTGGAGTATGAGGAAAAAGTTTAATTCTCCTATCATGCTTATCTTGAACTCACCTTGCATAAGCTTGGCAAACTCTTGACAAAGAATTTCATTAGTAGCACTTAAAATGATATCATCAACATAAATATGTTATACTAATAAATCATCATTTTTCTTTTTCAAAAATAGTGCAGTGTCAACATTGCCCCTAGAAAATCCATTTTCAAGCAAAAAAGTACTTTGTCTATCATACCAAGCTCTTGGAGCTTTTTTAAACCATAAAAGCTTTATGAAGTTTAAAAATATGATCAGGGTATTCATGATTTTCAAAATCAAGGGACTGTTCAACGTAAACTTTTTCTTCAATAAAATCATTCAAAAAGGCATTTTTGACGTTCATTTGAAATAACTTGAAATCCATAAAACAAGCAAAAGCAAGTAAAAATCTAATTGCTTCTAATCTAGCAACAGGTGCAAATATTTTATCAAAATCAATGTCCTCTTCTTGATTATAGCCTTTTACAATTAATCTAGCTTTATTTCTAGTTACTAAGCCATTTTCATCAAGTTTATTTCTGCAAACCTATTTTGTTTCTATTATTGAAACATTACAAGGTCTTTCAACTAAAGTCCAAACTTTGTTTCTTTTAAATTGATTTAATTCATCTTGCATAGTATTTATCCAGTTTGAATCTTTTTCAGCTTCTTCAATTGATTTAGGTTCTACTTGAGATACAAAAGCTAGATAATCATAAACATTTTTTATTGAGGAACGAGTACTTACCCCTTTTGATGAATCACCAATGATAAGTTCTTTAGGGTGTCCATAGGCATACCTCCATTCTTTAGACAATGGTTTGGGTGTTGATGCTCCAACTTCTTATACTTGTTCTTCATTTCCTTGATCACATCTTATTCTTTGGAAGCTCCTTCATTGATTGTCATTCTTCCAAACTTTTGAATGCCTGTTTCATCATCAAGAGTATCTTCTGTTCTAGAAGATTTTTATTAGTTTCATCAAACACTATATGGATGGATTCTTCAACTAAAAGAGTTCTTCTGTTGAAGACTCTATATATCTTGCTAAAAGTAAAGTATCCTAAGAAAATACCCTCATCTGACTTGGCATCAAATTTACTGAGATTATCTTTACTATTGTTTAGAATGAAACAATGGCATCCAAATACATGAAATATTTTATAGTAGGTTTTCTACCTTTCCAAAGTTCGTAAGGCATTTTCTTTAAAATCGAATGGATTACAACATGATTCAAACTATAGCAAGCAGTATTTATGGCTTCCACCCAAAAATATCTAGGTAAATCATTTTCATAAAGCATTATGCATGCCATTCTTCTAGATCCTATTCTTTCTTTCTACTATCCCATTTTGTTGAGGTATCCTAGGTACAGAAAAATTATGAATAATACCATTTTCATTGCAAAATATTTTAAAATCATGATTTTCAAATTCGGTACCATGATCATTACATAAAAAAATAATTGAAATACCTTTTTCATTTGAAACTTTCTTATAAAATTTAATGAATGCTGAAAATGTTTCATCTTTATGAGCTAAAAATATTACCCATGTAAAATGAGAGAAGTCATCCATAATTATAGACCATATTTTTTACCTCCAAAACTAGTTGTTCTAGCTGGTCCAAAGAGGTCTATGTGAAGCAATTCTAAGGGTCTAGTTGTAGACACTACTCCTTTTGGTTTGAAAGAAGATTTTATTTTTTTTCCAAGTTGACATGCACTACAAATCTTATCTTTTTCAAAAGTGAATTTTGGCACATCTTTTATAAGATTCTTTTTGTTTAATTTTAAAAGCAAATGCATACTTGCATGCCCTAGTCTACAATGACAAAGCCAACTAGTTTCATTTATCTTAGCTTCTTTAGCCACTAGGCATTGACCATTTTACATAGGTAGATCATCAATATCAACCATGTAAATATTTCCATGCCTATGATCAATGAACTTGATGCCATTGTTATCTAGACTAGATACCATGCACATAGAATATTCAAAAACTACTTTAAATCCTTTGTCACAAAATTGGTTTATACTAAACAAATTATGTTTTAAACCATCAACAAATAAAATATTTTCAACATAAGTAGAAGGGGTGATATGGACTTTACCGATACTGATAATTTTGTACTTTTTATTATCACAAAATGTCATATTTCCACCATTTAAAGCTTCTAGAGTTGAGAATTGCCTTACATCCCCAGTCACGTATCTTGAGCAACCGCTATCAAGATACCACATTATTCTTTTATCCTTGGTTGTAAGACACACCTATAAAATAAATCAAGTAGAAACTTTAAGTATCCAAGTCATCTTGAATCCTTTTGGGTTAGTTGAACTGGTTGCTTTTAGAACTCAAACCTTTCTAATGGCGTTTAACTTTCTTTTGTCACATATATAAGATTTGTGTCCTATTTTACCACAAGCATAACAAGTAATACTAGAGGAAGCAGGTACAAAGAAATTTTTTAAATATTTTTGCTGCTTTTGCAGTTTAAAATCTAGGCCAGCTTTATTAAAGACTACTCTTTGGTTGTTTAAAAGCATGTTTAGTTTTTCATAACTGTAAGTAAACTTTTCAACAAATGGCTTCACTTTTTCAAGTTTTTTTTTTGTATTTCTTATTTTCTAGCAAAAACTCCTTGTTTTGTTTAGCAAGTTTTTCATTTGTAGAAAAAATTTTATCCTTTTTCAGAGAGTCTTTTTCTTTCACAAGATCTTCTTTTTTATTTTTCAAGACAATGATTTGTTCATTAAAGTTTTTGTTTTCTTGAATCAAACTTTCATTCTCTATCAAAAACTTATTGGTTGATTTTGAAAGCTCTAAGTTTTGCTTTTTCAAATCTTTGTTTTTCAATTTAAGTTTTTGATATTCCATAACTAATTCATCAAAAACATCACATAATTCATCGAATGTAAATTTATTTTTAGGTTCAAGGCTTACATATTCTTCATTGGCCATAAAGCAAAGGTTGGCCACTTCTTGCTGTTCTTCATCAGAGCATGAGTCTTCGCTCTCACTCCATGTTGCCATCATGGCCTTTTTCCTGAATTTCTTTTTGCTCTTCTTGAGTATAGGGCAATCCATTTTGTAGTGTCTGGGTTTCTTACACTCAAAATATATTGGTTGTTGTCTTTCCTTTTCTTTTTTTTTTCCTTGCTATGATCTCTTTTTGTAGATCTTTCTTGTAATTGAACCTCTTCCTTCTCATGAATTTCTTAAATTTTCTTGAAATGAGAGCTGTCTCATCTTCTTCATCCTCTTCATCAGATTCATCACTGGACTTTTCCTTGGTTGTGGACTTGAATGCAATAGCTTTCTTCTTCTTATCATTATCAACCATTTTCTACTTTAATGATAGCTCATAGGTCATCAATGACCCCAAGAGCTACTCCAGTTGAAGAGTATTGACATTTTTGGCTTCCTCAATGGTAGTGACTTTAGGATCCCAAGAAGCCAGAAGAGACCTGGGGATTTTGTTAACAAGTTCAGCATTAGAAATCACTTTTCCTAAACTTCTCATGCCATTAATAATGTTTGTAAATCTCGTATATATTTCACTAATTGTTTCTATTGGTTACATCCTAAACATCTCATAAGTATGAATGAGTATGTTTACTTTGGTGGTTTTCACTTGATGTGTACCCTCATGGATAACTTCAAGTGTATCCTAAATTTCTTTGGCAAAAATACAGTTGGATATTCTAGTAAATTCACTTGGATCAAGTACACAAAATAATAAGTTCATGGCCTTAGCATTAAGCTCTGCTTGCTTAATGTCATTCTCATCCCAATCTTCTTTTAATTTAGGGGTGGGAATGCCAATAACCAAGACAGTGGGCAGATGAGGGCCTTTAATAATAGTTCTCCAAATGTTATAATCAATAGCTTGAATATATATGCATATGTGTGTCTTCTAGTAAGTATAGTTTATGCCATTAAACAGTGGGAGATGGTTTGAGGCTTGTCCTTCTACAATACCAATACTGATTTGGATTGCCATAATCTTTAACTCAAGATCATTGGACCTACAAGCAGAGTACCAAGCTCTGATACCACTTGTTGCCCAGCAAGGTAGCCCAGGAGGGGGGTGAATTGAGTATTTTAAAAAATTTAAAAAGTTATGTGCTAAACTTTGAGTGTTAATGTGGCAAAGTGATTGTGCTAAATAAGATATGCATCAGAAGTAGTAAATTAAGTGCAAAGTAATAAAGAGCAAGTGAAAAAAGAAGCAAACAACCACAAACACATAAATTCATAATGGTTCGGTGTATTCTAAGTACCTCAAACCACTCTCCAAGTATTTTTTGAAAATTTTTACTATAATATATCCTAGATTACAGCCAACTTGTTTTTTAAGGCTCACAAGTCAAACTTCATTGGTTTTATCACTTAGGCTCACTAACAACCTTCACAACTTATTTTAAATCCAGTCTTACAAGTCAACCCCTAGTTGGTTTTATCTCTTAGGCTCACCAACAATCTTTAACACTAGTTTTAATACCTTTGAAACTAGCAACAACAAATAAAAGCAAGTACACAAAAATAAGCACAAGAAATAGCTCCTAAATGAGCGAAAATAAATATCGATGAAGCTCTTCTTGAATGCTCGAGTTGTCTCCTTCTTGGAATCTTTGAATGCACTCTTTTGGTTAATGATTTGAAGGCTCAAAGCTAAGTTGAAGGATTTCTTAGGTGGAATCTACTCTAAGGCTCACACTTGTCTTTTCTTAAAAGATAAATTTTTGTCTCTACTTGTTGTTCTTAGATTATTGTCTTCAATGAGTTTGGTGAATGATAAATAGCTCAAAAATATTAAAAAGACCATTGGAGATCGTTAGAGTGAAGAAACTAGCCATTTGGAATTAATTCTGAATTTCTGGAAAACTAGCCTTCATACTAAGTGTCGACACTTGAATTTCATCATGAGTCGATCTGTGAGTTGACACTTGAAATTTGTGAGTCGACACTTGGATTGACACTAGGCAAAAATTTGAATTTCTAGGATTTTGCTTTACTTTTGCTCTCAAGCTTTGAGTCAGTCTCTGAGTTAACACTTAGATTTGTGAGTCGATACTTGAGTCTGTGAGTCGTTCTTCCGAGTTGACACTAGGCAAAAAGATCTTGAAATAGCATGTTTTGTTCATTTTTGTTCTCAGGCCTTGAGTTGACCTGTGAGTCGACACATGAATCTTGTGAATCGACACTTAAGTCTATGAGTCGACACCTGGCATGGCAACTGAAACTTTGTATGCCAGTCTTTTGAAGTGTTGATACTTTCTTCATGAGTCGACCTGTGAGTCGACCTGTGTGTCAATACTTGATCCATGAGTCGACACTTTGAGTCGACACTTGCATTGTGCCATTTCAGAAAGTGTGCCAAACTCTAAAATTTCTAAATTTTGTCCAAGAACCTCTTAGACTCATCTTCAAAAGGGCCAAACTGATTATTTTATCAATGTTCCAAGGTGAGAAGATTACTTAAACATTGAAATTCATCTTGCTTTGATGTTAGCAATTTTGATACACTTGAGTGAAGAAATTGATGTACCTATGTCTTTAAATTCATACTCCAATTGAAACATTAGTCCAAACATGTATTCAACATTTTGTTATTCATCAAAATTAGGGAGCCAAAGCCAACAGGTGCAACCAAAGCACCTACATCCACTTCCTAAGGTCCACTTGGGTTTTTCACTATAATTTTTCTTGATTATAGACAATTAGTTTTTTGGGCTCACTAATCAAAACCCAACTTGTTTTCACCGGGAACACAAGTCAAAAACCCCTTTGATTTTACGGGATAACCAAAAATCTAGTTGATTTTGTAACTTCGGCTCACCAACAACCTCCTTGGTTTTGTTACTTAGGCTAACCAAAAACCTCCATTGGTTTTAACACAAAGGCTTACCAATAAACCTCAACTCTAGTTTCAATTTCCTTGAAACTAGAAACAATAGAAATATTCAAGTATAATATATGAAATACAATAAAGCTTTTAACTAAAAGTATCTCTTTGAAGCTCTTTGATTGCTATTGAAGATGCTTGTCTTCAAGTTGTTGAAGACTTAGTCAATGCTTAAATAGTTGGACTTGAATGCTCTTGAATGCTTTGAATGCTTGAAGGCTCAACTTGACTTAAAAGTAGTTGTTCTTCAATGAATATTTGAGTGAATGCACTTAACTTCTCATCTCTTTCTTTAATCTTGAGTTTGGTCCACTTTAAATTCCTTTCCAAGCTTCAAATGGCAGTTTTTGACCATTGGAGAGGAGAAAATAGCCTTTGGGGGCAAAAAAGACCAATTCTATGCTTTAAAAAATAAGCCATTACTGTTCATCAGAACTACAAGTATTGATACTTCAGGTTATGAGTTGATACTTTGAGTCGATACTTGGTTTTCTGAGTCAACACTTGTTCATAAAAATCTTCTGAAGCCCTCTGGAATTCACTAGTGCGTCGACACTTTTTCTGGTGAGTTGACACTTTAAGTCGATACTTTATCTCCATGAGTTGACACTTGAGGAAGGTTTAATTTCAGCATATTCTATATCATTTTTGTCTCAGGCCTTGAGTTGACCCTTGAGTCGACACATAAGTCGACACTTCATGCATGCCATTTAAAACTTTTTCTGCATATCAGCTCAAGCCTCTATGAGTCAACACTTCACTTCTATGAGTCGATACTTGGCTGAAACTTTCTAAAACTCAACTGAAACTCTGCTAAATCTTCTTTAAACTTCAAACTTATGTCCTTTCAAGTCATTCTTAAGTCTATTTATCTTGAGATTTCATCTTCAAAAGAGATTTCTTCAACAAGATGATAAGCAATCAAACTTTCAATATAAAATAGCTTTGGTGAGTACCCTATTCTGACAAAATATACTTTCAACACACAGTGAGTACTCAAATATACTTAAGTATTTTGTTAGTCATCAAAATCAATACAGGAGTCAACAATCTTTTTCTTTTTGATGATGACAAAATCTTTAAGTATATATATATAATAAACTCAAAAGTTTTGCAACAAGTATAGAACTTTTGGTAATAAGTATCAGAGCTAATGATGATAATCATCAAAGTCTAAATTTATAATCATTATCAAGAACTGAGACTCATTTACAATGTATCAGAGTTATAAATATATGCATGAAGAAATTTAAATTTATATAGCTTCAATGTTAGAACTGTAATTGTAATGAATAAGAGCTAGAGATTATGAAATATTAGAGCTATGATTAAAAGTATCAGAGCTGAGATATATATATATATAATGATGCTCAAGAGGTGTACCGGAGCTAACACATATTTGAAAGACATACATTATAGCATGAAGAGTATTAGAGCAAAAACAACAAAGAAAAGCTTTAATAGTATTAGAGCAAAATCAATAGATCATGAAGAATATCAAAGTATTAAATCAAAGAGTATCGGAGCATATTAAAAGTAATAAGTATCTGAGCATAAAAAATAAGAGTAAATAAGTATCAGAGCATAGAATTGAAGGGTATAGAACAAAAGTGATCAGATGAAACACTTCCCTCAATATATGATCTGAAAATCTAATTTTCAAAAATATTTTTGATGAAATTTTCAAAAAAAAAATAATGGCTTTAGTAATTTTCTTTCTCTCTCTCCCCCTTACTCATTGCTTCTTTCTTTGCTTCATTGCTTGCCAATTCTTTCATAGTTTCATTAATTCTTCCATTACTTCTCCCCAAAACTATTAATTCTGCACTTTCGATTGATTCTTGATACCACTAATTATTCTCCCCCTTTTTGTCACCATTAAAAACATATAGGAAAGGGAACAAGATAGACATAATACATTGCATTAAAGTAAGAATGCACACAGATAAAGTCTGAAAGAGTCAATATATATAAATTTCAAAGATTTGATACAATTGGTTCAGATTTTGATACACAAAATAGAATTTGATACTAACAGAGATACATAAAATCATAAAAAGTACTAAAATACAAACTGACTAGCATAAAGACCATCCCTAAGGGATACCTTCCTCATCGGAGGATAACCCGATCTCAAGAATAATAGGACCTATAACCCTAGAAGGTCTGGGTCATGGCCACATCGATCGAAGATCAGAAAGTCTAGTCCGAGTAGGTCTGGGTGTATCGCCATGGCCTTGGCCTTTGCATCTGGTATATGCTCGTCCTCTAGCTGGTGCTGAAGAGGAGGAGGCAACATTAGGTGCAGGAGCATCAACATCGACGGAAACAGTAGCTGTATTAGTGATTCGAGGTGTGTCATCAAAAATAGGACCTGAACCAAGAACATGAAAACCAGGAGTATAAAATCCTAGTTCCCGGATCAATGATGATATGGAAGGAATAGGTTGAGTCCAGTGGGAATACTAACAATAGGAGTCGGTAAAACAATGTCAATTGGGTCAGTATGAAGTATAGGTGTGGAAATTAAAGTATCAGTCGGGTCAGGAAAGGTGGGTGAGCTGGATAAGCTAGAGTCTGGAAGGATGATCTGATGGATCAGGAACAGGAGTCCTCGATACGTCTGCAACAAATCTGGCTCAGGCTTTGCCATGTAATCTCCAATATCAAACTCTGCAGAAGGTCACCCTGACCATCTCTTATGTCTGGTGCTGGGGGCACTGGTGGTGCTGGAGGTGTTGGAGGAGAGTCTGTGTGTGAAAAAGGTGAAGGTGCTCTGGCAAAAGACAACCTGTCTAGTGCAGCCAATATAGCAGTAATACCATCTCTAAAACCTTGGTGATCAGCTCTCATCTCCAAATGGATCTGGTTGACTCGCTGTCTGATAATCATAACCTCTGTCTCTAAGCGAGTGACCCTCTCATCCATACAGTCTCCAGATGCTGGCATCTCGGGCTGTGCCAGAATGGAAAGCTCGGGCTGAGTATCTGGAATGTCCTTCTATGGCTCAAATGGCCAGACTTTAGCAGTATAGATATGCTTCTCCTTAGTGGCAACCTCATCATCTATGTCAGTAGCCTATCCAGAGATCCTATATCTCCACTATCCTCCATGCAGATGAAAGCCCATCCTATGTAAAGAGCACTCATCGTAGACGTCTGTATGCAGTAACTGTCTGAAAGGCTCTCCATCAATGACTACGCCGTAAGCTCAAAAGATGATGGTCAGTCCCATGCCATAGGGCAAACATAGCCTCCTGTTGGTAACAGCCTCAGCCATCTAGTGTACCATAAGAACTAGGAAGCAGACTGGAGTGTGCTGAATCAAGAAAACCATCACCAGCAACTCTCGCTTCGTGATAAAATCAAAGCATCCGGTCTTCGATAGAAGAATCTGGACGACGATGTGATGGAGCAGTCTCATCTCTGGTGAGAGTCTAGAGGCTACCACTGTATCTCCCTCTGAAAGTCACCACTCTCAAAGATACATCTCAATCCACTCAATCGATCCACCAAAGAATCTGCCACTGTGCCTCTCATGGGAAACTTCCAAGCTTTGCTCAACACCTCAGCTATGAGCAGGATCTCTGTCCCTCAGACCTCAATGATCCATCATCTGCTCCTTTGGCAAGAGTACTGTAGAACTCCCATATCAAGCCAAGATAAAATCTCTCTAACAATGAGTAGAAGTGGCCGAGACTAGCATCCCTTAACCAATCTCCAATGCGAAAATGATTCTGGTCCAGAAAGTCGAAGTCAACCCGTCGTCGTCCAACTATGGCCTTGGAGGCCATCCTATCTACTCCTGAGATGGGTGGTCTGACTAGAATGCTCTGCTGAGCCGATCTCTCCTCTACTGCTGGATCCTGATGCCACGCCTTCATGCACCGCTTGGCCTCCTGAACTGACGGATGAGGTCTCTTGACAACTTGCTTCCTAGAATCCATTTATCAGAAAAATAGGGAATGAAGCACTAGGGTAAATTGAACAGGAATTTCATGGTGAAACCATGAGAAAACGATGAAGGAATAGTGAAAAAGGGAGGAAACTGCTTCAAACAGCAAATCGGGCAATTGGAACATGGATCGAAGTGAAATGGATGGTTGGGATACTGTTATAGGATGAGTTGGCTCAAGGGATTGGAAGAAAAGTGGAAGAAAATGCTTAGTTTTTCCTATTTATTCTCGGGTTCCCGCTGTTCAAGTATCGACTCATGACTGCAGGCCAAGTGTCGATGCTTGGAGGTGTCGACACTTCAAAGTGTCGACACTTCGACAAAAATCTAAAAAAATTGGAAAAAAAACATAGAAAATTTTAGATCTGATTTTAAATGTTTATGAATAATTAAACATGATTTTGAAGAATATTTGATTAGAAAAATCTCAAGGAAAACTTGAAAGACATGAAGAGATTGAAATTTAATTAAAAGGATTAATGATCCCTATTTCTCTTCTAATCATACAGAACCGATCTTCTTGAAGAGGTTTGGTTAGAATATCAGCCAATTGCATTTAGTGCACATAAATTCAAGCATAACATCATTGTTTTCAACATGATCTCTAATAAAATGGTGTTTCATTTTAATGTGCTTACTTTTAGAGTGCTGAACATGATTTTGAGTTAAATTTATAGCATTTTTATTATCACATCTTATGGATGTCTTAGTTAATTTGATTCCAAAATCTTCAAGTTGTTGCTTAATTCATGAGATTTGAGTATAACAACTTCCAACTGCAAGATATTCAACCTCAGCTATAGATAATGCAACCGAAGTTTGTTTTTTGCAAAACCATGAGATTATGTTAACTCCAAGAAATTGGTAGGTTCTACTAGTACTTTTACTATTTAATTTATACCCAGCAAAGTCAGCATCAGAATAGCCAATTAATTTAATTGATGAATCTCTAGAGTACCATAGTCCAATATCAATAGTGCCAGATAAATATCTAAGAATGCACTTAACAATCATTAAATGAGATTCTTTAGGAGCAGACTAATATCTAGCATATATACAAATACTAAATATAATATCTGGTCTACTAGCAGTCAAGTACAGTAATGAACCAATGATAACCCTATACAATTTTTTATCAACATTTTTATCATATTCATCTTTATCAAGTTTACAAGAAGGGCTCATAGGTGTACCTATTGGCTTAGGTGTCTCCATCCCAAACTTCTTTATGATTTCTCTTGTATACTTAGCTTGGTTGATGAAGATCCCTTCTCTAGTCTACTTGATTTGAAGTCTGAGAAAGAAGTTTAGTTCACCCATCATACTCATCTCAAACTCTCCTTGCATAAGCTTGTCAAACTCTTGACAAAGTGTTTCATTAATAGCACCAAAAATGATATTACCAACATAAATTTATACTACTAAGAGATCATTTTTCTTCTTTTTCAAAAATATGGTAGTATCAACATAGCCTCTAAAAAAATTATTTTCAATCAAAAATTTGTTAAGTCTTTCATACCATGTACGAGGTGCTTGTTTTAAATCATAGAATGCTTTATGCAATTTGAAAACATGATCATGATGTACATGATTTTCAAAACCAAGTAGTTATTCAACAAATTTTTTTCAGCAATATAACTATTTAAAAATATACTTTTAACATCTATTTAGAAAAGTTTGAAATTGATGAAACATGCAAATGCTAAAAATAATCTAATGGCTTCAAGTCTAGCTATTGGAGCAAAGGTTTCATCAAAATCAATTCCTTCTTCTTGATTATAATCCTTAGCCACCAGTCTAGCCTTGTTTCTAGTTACCATACCATTTTCATCTAATTTATTTCTATACACCATTTTGTATTAATTATTGAAATATTAGATGATTTTTTATTAGTGTCTAAACTTGGTTTCTTTCAAATTGATTTAATTCTTCTTGCATTGCAATTATCCAGTTAGGATCCTTTTTAGATTTTTCAATATACTTATGTTCAATTTGAAAAACAAAAATAATATAATCACATTCATTTCTAATAAATGATCTAGTTCTTATCCCTCTCGATGGATCACCTAAGATTAATTCCTTAGGATATCCATGAGCATACCTCCATTCTTTTGGTAGATCTTTGTGCTTCGGTGAGGATCTTATAGTTTCTCATCCATCCTTCTTGTTCCGATCTTCTTCATCTTCTTTGGAGGGGGGATCATCCAAAGTCAGCTTCTTTAGTCCTTCAATACGTGCATATGCATCAGAAGTATCCTCCTTTATAGGAAATTTGTTAGTAGATTCTTCAAATACTACATGCACTAATTCTTCTACTACAAGTGTTCTTTTATTAAAAATTCTGTATGCCTTGCTAAATGTAGAGTATCCTAAGAAGATACCTTCATCTGACTTGACATCAAATTTGCTTAAGTTGTCTTTTCCATTATTCAAAATGAAACATCCGCAATCAAAATTCACAAATATTTTAAAGTAAGTTTTCTTTCTTTCCAAAGTTCATAAGGTGTTTTCTTTAAAATAGGTAGAATTAAAATATGATTTAAAATATAACAAGCGGTATTAACAGTTTCGGCCCAAAAATATCTCGGAAGATCATTTTCATAAAGCATTGTGTGTACCATTTCTTCTAAAGTCCTATTCTTTCTTTCTACCATCCCATTTTGTTGAGGTATCCTAGGTACAGAAAAATTATAATCAATTCTTTTTTCATTACAAAAATTTTTGAAATCTTGATTTTTAAATTCAGTACCATGGTCACTTCAAATACAAATAACAGAGATACCTTTTCATTTAAGACTTTTCGATTAAACTTCATGAAAGCAGAAAATGATTCATCTTTATAAGCTAAAAATAAAGTCCATGTAAATCGAGAAAAATCATCCACTATGACTAATCCATATCTCTTTCCTCCTAGGCTTGTAGTCCTAGTTGGTCCAAAGAGATCCATATGGAGTAGCTCTAATGGCCTGGTGGTTGAAACAAAACCTTTTGGTTTAAAAGATATTTTTGCTTATTTTTCAAATTAACATGCTTCACATATTTTATCTTTTTTAAAACTAAGTTTTGGCAAATCTCTTACTAAATCCTTTTTGCATAATTTTGAAAGTAGATGCATGCTTGCATTACCTAATCTATGATGCCAAAGCCAACTAGTCTCATTAATTATGGAATTCATTGCAACTAGGCATTCACCATCATATAAAGTAAATTGTCAAGATCAACAAGATAGATATTGCCATGCCTATTTCCAATGAATTTTGGTCCATTATCATCAGGACTAGCAACCATGTAAAGAGATGATTCAAAAACAACTTTAAATCCTTTATCACAAAACTAACTAATACTAAGAAGATTATGCTTTAATCATTCAACTAATAAAACATTATCAAAAAATATAGAAGGGGAGATGTAAACTTTACCAATACCAATGATTTTTTCTTTACTATTATCTCCAAAAGTTACACTCCCTCCATTCAGTGCCTCAAGAGAAGTGAATTGCTTCATATCTCCTGTCATGTGTCTTGAGCAACCACTATCAATATACTACAATCTCTTCTTCTTTTTGGTTGTAAGACACACCTGCAAAATAAATTAAGTTTTTATTTTAGGTACCCAAGCCATCTTGGATCCTTTGGGATTAGTATTAATGATGGTTCCTTTTGGAACCCAAATCTTTATAGAGCTATTTAACTTTCTAAGATCACACTGATAAACTTTATGTCCAAATTTCTTACAACTAAAACAAATGATATTTGATGATGCAGGAACAAAAAAAATTATGAAAAAATTTTATTTTTTTGTTGCTTATAGCCAAGTCCTGCTTTGTTAAATATGGCTCTTTGATTATTTAATAAAAGATTTAATTTTTTAGAGCTATATATAAATTTTTCAATAAATGATTTAACTTTGTCAAGCTAATCTTTGAATTTTTTATTTTCTATCTCAAGGTCTTTATTTTTCTTTAAAAGTTTATTGTTTGAAATAATAACCTTGGATCTTTTCAAAACCTCTATTTTCATTGATAAAGCATTCTTTTGTTTTTCAAAAATATCAATCTTAGTTTTAAAATTATTGTTTTCATTTGTAAGATTGGTGTTTTCATGAGAAAAATATTTGTATGCTTTTTTAACTTTTTGTTTTCAATTTTTAGCAATCTATATTTATGCATGAGCTCATCAAATACATCTCTAAGTTCATCAAATATAAATTCAGGTTCAAAGTCAGATTGTACCTTATCTTCTTAAACTATGAAGCAAAGATTGGCTACTTCTGATTGTTCTTCTTCTGAGCTGGAGTCTTCACTATCACTCCATGTAGCCATCATTGCCTTCTTTCTAAACTTCTTTTTGGATTTCTTTAGGAAAGGACAATCAGTTTTGAAGTGTCCCGGCTTCTTGCATTCGAAGCAAATTGGTTGATCCTTCTCCTTCTCTTGTTCTTTTCCCTTCTTCTTACTAGGTTGAGGCTTCTTCTTGTAGGAAGATTTTTTTCTTCTCATAAATCTTCTAAATCTTCTTGCAATAAGTGCCTCTTCATCCTTATTATCTCCTTCGGATTCTTCACTTGAAGACTCTTCTTGTGTGATAGATTTGAATGCTATAGTCTTCTTCTTTTTATCGACATCCATTGCCTTTTACTTCAAGTTCAACTTATAAGTCATGAGTGAACCTACAAGTTGTTCCAAAGAAAGTGTCTCAACATCTTTGGCTTCTTGAATTGCTATCATTTTCGGATCCCAAGATGTTGGCAATGACTCAAGAATTTTATTTACAAGATCAGCATTAGACATAATCTTACCAAGACTTCTCATGCCATTTACAATATTTGTAAATCTAGTATACATATCAGTAATAAATTCATTAGGCTCCATTCTAAACATCTTAATGTATATACAAGCATATTAACTTTAGAATTTTTTACTTGATTGGTACCCTCATGAGGAACCTCAAGTGTGTCCCATATTTTCTTCATAGAGTGCATGCAGAGATCCTATCAAATTCACTAGGATCCAATGCATAATAGAGAAGATTTATTGCTTTAGCATTTATCTTGGATTGTTTAATATCGTTTTCATTCCAATCCTCTTTGAGTTTTGGTATGGAAATACCATTAACAATGACTGAAGGAATATGTGAACCTTTATCAACTAGATTCCATAAATTTTAATCAATAGAATGTATATAAATTCTCATACGTGTTTTCTAATACATGTAATTTGTACCATTAAAGTAAGGAGGTCTATTTGAGGCTTGTCCCTCAACAACAATAGAACCAAGTAGGGCAACCATTAATCTTTAAATCAAGGTGGTTAGACCTATAAGCTAAGTACATAGCTCTGATACCACTTGTTTCCCAGCAAGCAATCCAAGAGGGGGTTGAATTGGGTTTCAAAAATTTTTGCAAGTATGTGCCAATTCAAAAATAATTTAGGTGCTACTGAATTACAAGTGTTTATGTGCTATTTAAGAGTATGCAATGGAAATAAATAAGTAAATGCAAAGTAAATAAGAGCAAATAATTAGAGAGCAAGCAATCATAAATACTAGGATATATAGTGGTTCGGTGCACAACAAAGCACCTACGTCCACTTCCCAAGATCCACTTGGATATTCCACTATAATCTTCCTTAATTATAGCTGATT
Organism: Areca catechu; assembly: GCA_021397845.1. Classification (NCBI taxonomy): domain Eukaryota; kingdom Viridiplantae; phylum Streptophyta; class Magnoliopsida; order Arecales; family Arecaceae; genus Areca; species Areca catechu. Next base: position 1,051,366 of record JAHSVC010000043.1, read on the forward strand.
AATTTTTCAGGCTCACTAATCAAAATTTAACTTGTTTTCACCAGGAACACAAGTTAAAATCCCTTTGGTTTTATGGAATAACCAAAAATCTAGTTGGTTTTGTAACTTAGGCTCACCAATAACCTCCTTGGTTTTGTCACTTAGGCTAACCAAAAACCTTCATTGATTTTAATACAAAGGCTTATCAACAAACTTCAACTCTAGTTTCAATTCCCTTAAAATTAGAAACAATAGAAAGATTCAATTATAATATATGGAATATAATAAAGCTTTCAACTAAAAGCAAGTATGTCTTTGAAGCTCTTTGATTACTGTTGAAGATGCTTGTCTTCAAGTTATTGAAGCCTTAATCAATGCTTAAATGGTTAGACTTGAATGCTCTTAAATTCTTTGAATGCTTGAAGGCTTAACTTGACTTGAAAGTAGTTATTCTTCAATGAATATTTGAGTGAATGCACTTAACTTCTCATCTCTCTCTTTAATCTTGAGTTTGGTCCACTTTAAATATCTTTCCAGGCTTCAACTAATAGTTTTTGACCGTTGAAGAGGAGAAAATAGCTGTTAGAGATGAAAAGGGCAAAAGGGATCAGTTTTGTACTTTAAAAAAACTAGCTGTTACTGTTTATTAGAATTGCAAGTGTCGACACTTCAGATCATGAGTCGATACTTTGAGTCAACACTTGATTTCCATGAGTTGACACTTGTTCACAAAAGTCTTTTGAAGCCCTCTGAAATTCACTGGTGCATCGATACTGTTGCCCAGTAAGCTATCCAAGAGGGGGGGTGAATTGGGTTTCTAACAATTAATTACAAGTGTGTGAACTAATTCAATAAACAATTTAAATGCAATGAGATGCAAGAGTAATATGCTCTTAAAGAATATGCAGCGAAAAATTAAATGTAATAAATGTAAGAGCAAAAGAGAGAGAGACAAACAATCACAAACACAGTCCAAGTATAGTGGTTCGGTGCTTTCCAATGCACCTACATCCACTTCCCAAGGTCCACTTGGGAATTCACTATAATCTCCATCGATTATAGTCGATTAGTTTTCTGGACTTACTAATCAAAATTTCTTTTGATTTTTACAAGGCTCACCAGAAGAAACCTCTTGGTTTTCAAAGGCTAACCAATAACTTTCTTGGTTTTCAACTAGGCTTACCAAAAATCTCCTTGGTTTTCTAATAGGCTAACCAAAAATCTCCTCGATTTTCCAATAGGGTAACCAAAAATCTCATTGGTTTTCCAATAGACTACCAAAAACCTCAGTTTTTCAATAGGCTAACCAAAAACCTTTACAACAAAAATAGAGTTAAAGTAAAGCAACAAGAAAAGCTTTCTTAATAAAAGTAGATGTCTCTTTGAAGCTTGGAGGAATTGCTTGTCTTCAACTTGATGAAGCCTCAATCAATGCTCAAGGATGTTAGACTTGAATGCTCTTGAAGGCTTTGAATGCTTTAAGACTTTTTTTTGCTTGAAGGTGGTTGCTCTCAATGAATGGGAGTGAATGCACTTCCTTTTTTTGTCTTCTTCTTGTTCCTCTCATGTTTAGATTTGATTTGAATCACTTAAATATCATCCAAAGGCCTTAAAGTCAGTTTATGACCGTTAGACACAAAAAACTAGCCATTGGGAGCCAAGAGTGCCTAGTTCTGTATTTGAAAAACTAGCCATGACTATTCCCAGAACTCCAAGGTCAACACTTCAAGCTGTGAGTCAACACTTAGGGTTGACACTTAAGTCCCATGAGTCAACATCTAGTTCAAAATTCTGCATTGAGGCTATCTAAAAATCTCAGGTGAGTCGACAATTCTTCGGGTGAGTCGACACTTGACATCCATTAGTCGACACCTCAGGCAAGTCTTCAACTTCAGCATGTCCTGTAAGAAATCTTTCTCAGGCGATAAGTCGATCCTTGAGTCGACACATGAGTCGATACTTGTAGGCCATGAGTCGACACTTTAGTCATGCCATCTGAAACTTTTTCTACGTGCTGGCTTGAGTCGACACTTGCACTGCCATGAGTCGACACTCGATCAGTGAGTCGATAATTTGAGTCGACACTTACTGAGAATACTTCAAAAATCACTAAAGCTCTGCTAAAGTTTTTTTGTGCTGAACTCTTTATGTCCTTTCAAGCAATCTTCAAGTACTTAAGTTCATTTATAACTGATCTTTTACTCAAAGAAGGGGCTTCTTTATCATTTGATAGGCATTCCATTTTTGTTGAATTGAAGAGTACCTTTTTCTATTTAGCACACTTCAAAGAACAGTTAGTACTCAACTTATAATTAAGTATTTTTTTATCATTAAAATCAATAACGGAGTCAACAATCTTTATCTTTTTGATGATGACAAAATATTTAAGTATAATTCATATAATAAGCTTTTAAAAAAATTTTCAACTGATATAAAGCTTATTGCAATTTGCATTAGAGTAAAAGAAAGATAGACATTTAAGACTAAATGAGAATCAGAGTGATGAGGAATATGAGAGCTAACAATTTTATGAAACAAGATACTTCAAATGTGAATTAGAGATTAAACATGCTTCAAGAAAAGGAAATTCAGCATATAATATATAGAGAATGTAATCAAAAACGGAATCTTTAAATAATAGATTGAAAAGTATAGATACTCCCCCCTCAAAAGTTGATTCGAAAAAATTGATTTTCAAGGATCTTTCATAAACGAAAAGCTGAATTTAAAGATTTTTCAAGAAAAATTTATCAATGGATTACTCCCCCTCACTCATCGCTCTTTTCTATTTACTCTCATTTTTATATAACATACACAAACTCTCAAACTTATCTCCCTCTTTATCTTTTACTTATCTCTGCCCCTTTTTGTCATCATTAAAAAAGAGAGAGGAAGAAAGGGAATGAAGAATAAATAGTAGAAATAATAAAATGTTTCAAACATGTTAATCATTCATTCACAGGAGATAATATCCAAAGATAAAATATTGAAGTATATAAAAGGATTTCATTCATTGAAGTACATTTCATACATTGATACAAGTAAAGATATAGAATAGTAGCAGACATAAATGCATACAAGAGTACTGAAATATAAACTATCTAAATATAAGGACTGTCCTAAGTAGATTCCTCATCATCTGAGGATCCAATCTCGATCGGTCCTGTATCAGTAAAAGCACGGCATCGAGGCCACATGGATCGAAGATCACGAAGATGGATCCTAGTCAATCTCGATGGAACACGACGGCCTTGTCCTTTGCATCTAACATAAGTCCTACCTCTAGCTGGTGCAAAAGAGGTAGAAGCTATGTCAGCAGTAGGAATAGCACTGACAGGAATGGCAGTATCAAAATCAATATGAAGCGGTGTATGATCAAAGATAGGTCATGATTCAAGATGATGGAAACTAGGGGTATAAAATCCTAGTTCCCTGATAAGGGAAGATGTATGCAATGGGGGAGAATGAATAATAGGTGTATCAGAAGCTGAAGATATGACAGGAGTAGGTGCAGGAATGGAAGTATGATCATTAGCTCTAGAGAGAGGAGTGGATAGAATAGGAGTCTGGAAAGATGAACTAGATGGATCATGAAAGGAACTCCTAGGAAGGTCAGCTGCAGTCTCCGACACTGGCTCTGTCATCAGATCTGCAATGTCAAACTCTCTAGAGTCAGACTGATCAACCGTCTCATCAACATCCATATCAAGTCCTGGAGCTGAAGGTGCTGGAGGTGAATCAGCTGGAGTAGCAGTATCAGGAGCTATGCCAGAAGAGGGTCTACTCAAGGCAAACAAAATGGCAGAGATCCCATCTCTCAATCCTCGATGGCTCTCTCTCATCTTCATGTGAATCCTGTCGACTCACTGATGAATGATCATCACCTCAGTCTCAATGCAAGCGACCCTGTCCTCTAGACTCTTTGAAACTTTAGGAATATCTGACTGTGCTGGCTCAGGCTACACCGAAGGCTCGGGCAATGTCTCAGATGTCTCTTCATGAACCTCAGATGGCCCTGCCTGTCCAAAAAAGATGCGCTCCTCCCTCGCTATATCCTTAATTCTATCAGTGGCCTGACCAGATATGCATCATCCCCAATGGCCTTTGACAAGCTGGTACCCCATCCATGAAGAGATCTGATGTCATAGACATCGGTGTGCAATAGCTGCCGATAGGGCTCATCATTCATGACTACTCCATAAGCTCTGAAAAGTAGTGTCAAACCCATCCCGTAGGGTAGACACAATCTCTAGCTGATCGATGCCTCAGTCAGCTGATGTACCATGAGTACCGGGAGGCCTACTAGCATGTCCTATACCAGAGAAACCATCACTAATAGCTTCCGCTTTGTGATGAAGTCAAAATGGCCGGTCTTCGATAGAAGAATCCGAGCTACTATATGATGCAGCAACCTTATCTCAGCCGATAATCTCGAAGCTACTACAGTGGCTCCCTCAGGTAAATCATCTGTCTTGAAAATGCACCGGAGACCACTGAATCTGTCCACTAGGCTATCCATAATTGATCCCCTCATGGATTGTCCCATACACTGCTCAATATCTCTGTGGATACTGGGACATCTCTGCCTCGGACCTAAGCAATCCATCCATCGCTACCTCGAGCAAGGAACCCATAGAACTCTGTGATCAATCCCGGATAGAATCTCTCTGAAATCAAGCAGAATGGCACTAATTTTATATCCCTGAGCCACTGACCTATCCTAAACTGCTACTAATCAATGAAATCGAAGTCCACATGACATCCCCCGATAATGGTCTTCGATCCCATTCTGCTAGCTACAAGAACAGGGGGTCTAATAGGGATATCAGGCTCAATTACTGCACTGGCCTCATGCCTGGCCTTGGTTCTCCTTTCTTCTTCCTGATTGGATGGTCTTGGATGCCGGACAACTTGCTTCCTAGGCCCCATTATTGAGAATCAAGGGAATAAGGCAAAAGGAAAGAAAAACTAGGGTTCCTACGGTCCAAAACAATGAAAATAGGGTGAGGAACGGTAGAAACAAAACACAAACCATCCCAAACAAGGATTCAAGCAATTTGGAGTTGAAATCTAGATGGAAGAATTTGTTGGAATGGAAGTAGGGATGAGTCAGCTCGATTTGGAAGGAAAAAGATGAAGAAAACACTTTGTTTTCCTATTTTTATCTCGATCTGTCGATGTTCAAGTGTCGACTCACGACACAGAGTCAAGTGTCGATACTTCCAGGTGTCGACATTTCCAAGTGTCGACACTTTGATTTAAAATTGAAAAAAATAGAAAAAAGAGCATTGATCAAAATGAATAGAATTTATTTGGAATTTAGAAGGATTAAGCATGAATAACAAGCAACTTTGATCAAACAAGAGTTCAAGATGTGAAGAGATGAAAATTTTCAATCAAAAGGGTTGATGACCCCAAGTTCTCTTCTAATCATACTGAATCGATCTTCTTGGAGAGGCTTAGTCAATATGTCAGCTAGTTATATTTCAGTACTAACAAACTCAAGCATGATATCATTATTTTCAACATGATTTCTAATAAAATGATGCCTAATTTCAATATGCTTACTTCTAGAATACTGAATAGGATTTTTAGTTAAGTTTATAGCACTAGTATTATCACATCTTATGGGTGTCTTAGTTTGATTCCAAAATCTTTAAGTTGTTGCTTAATCTATAAGATTTGAGCACAATAACTTTCTGTTGCGATATACTTAGCCTTAGTTGTTGATAGTGTAACTGAAGTTTATTTCTTGCTAAACCAGGAGATTAAGTTAACTCTAAGAAATTGGCAAGTTCCGCTAGTACTTTTTCTATCAAGTTTATATCCAGCAAAATCAGCATCAGAATATTCAATTAAATCAATAGATGAATCTCTAGAATACCACAAACTAATATCAATTGTACCAGATAAGTATTTAAATATGCGCTTAACAGCCAATAGATGAGATTCTTTATGATCAGACTGAAATCTAGCATAATATAAACACTAAACATGATATCTAGTCTACTAGCAGTCAAATATAATTAAGAGCCAATCATTCCTCTATTTAATTTTTTATCAATAAATTTACCATGTTCATCTTTATCAAGTTTACAAGAGGGACTTATAGGTGTACCTATTGACTTGGTAGTCTCCATCCCGAACTTCTTTAAGATTCTTCTTGTATACTTAGCTTGGTTGATGAAGATTCCATCCTTAGTTTGCTTGATTTGGAGTCCGAGGAAAAAATTGAATTCTCCTATCATGCTCATTTCGAACTCTCCCTGCAAAATCCTGGCAACCTCTTGACAAAGGATTTCATTAGTAGCATCGAATATAATATTATCAATATAAATTTGTACTACTAATAAATCATCATTTTTTTTAGAAATAAAGTTGTATCAACATGGCCTCTAGAAAAATTAATTTCAATCAAAAACTTGCTGAGTCTTTCATACCATGCTTGGGGTGCTTGCTTTAAACCATAAAGTACTTTGTGCAGTTTAAAAACATGATCAGGATGTGCATGATTTTTAAAATCAGGTGGTTATTCAACAAATACTTCTTCTGCATATAACCATTCAAAAAAGTACTTTTAACATCCATTTGAAAAAGTTTGAAGTTCATAAAACATGCAAATGCTAAAAGTAATCTAATGGCTTTAAGTCTAGCAATAGGTGCAAAGGTTTCATCAAAATCAATGCTTTCCTCTTGATTATAACCTTTAGAACTGGTATAGCCTTATTCCTAGTAATGATACCATTTTCATCCAATTTGTTCCTAAATACCCATTTTGTACCAATAATTAAAACATTAGATGGTCTTTCTATTAGAGTCCAAATATTATTTCTTTCAAACTGATTTAATTCTTCTTGCATTGCATTAATCCAATTAGGGTCCTTTTCAGTATCTTCAAAATATTTTGGTTTAATTTGAGAGACAAAAGCAATATAATCACATTCATTTCTAATTAAAGATCCTGTTCTTATCCCTTTTGATGGATCACCTAGGATTAAGTCCTTAGGATATCCGTGAGCATACCTCCACTCCTTGGATAGATCTTGATGCTTTGGTGTGTATTGTATAGCTTCTTCTCTTTTATTTTTGTCTTGATCTTCTTCACTTTGTTGAGAGGGTTGATCATCTAAGATCAACTTCTTTAACTTGTCAGCACCTGCACATGCACCGGAAAAATCCTCTTTTCTAAAAGATTTGTTAGCAGATTCTTCAAAGACTACATGTACAAACTTTTCTACTACTAAGGTTCTCTTGTTAAAAACTCTGTATACCTTGCTTGATGTAGAGTATCCTAAAAAGATACCTTCATCAGACTTGGCATCAAATTTTTCCAAATTATCTTTACCATTATTCATGATAAAACATTTACAACCAAAAACACAAAAATATTTTAATGTTGATTTTCTTTGTTTCCAAAGCTCATATGAAATTTTCTTTAAAATATGATAGATTAAAATAAGATTTAAAATATAACAAGCAGTATTAACTACTTCAATCTAAAAATATCTTGGCAAATCATTTTTACAAAGCATAGTACATGCCATTTCTTCTAAAGTATAATTTTTCCTTTCTACTATCCCATTCTGTTGAGGTGTCATAGGTGTAGAAAATTTATGTTCAATTTCCTTTTTCATTGTAAAAGTTTTCAAAATCCTGATTTTCAAATTCAAAACCATGATCACTACAAATGCAAATAACTGAAGTACCTTTTTTATTTGAAATTTTTTGATAAAACTTCATAAATGTTGAAAATGATTTGTCTTTGTGAGCAAGAAATAAAACCCATGTAAACCATGAAAAATCATCTACTATAATTAATCCATATCTCTTACCTCCTAGACTTGATGTCATAGTTGGTCCAAAGAGATCCATATGGGATAGTTCTAATGACCTAGTAGTTGTAACAAAACCTTTAGGTTTAAAAGATGTTTTTACTTGTTTTCCAAATTGGCATGCTTCATAAACTTTATCTTTTTCAAAACTAAGTTTTGGCAAATCTCTTATTAAATCCTTTCTACAAAGTTTTGATAATAAATACATGCTAGCATGACCTAATCTACGATGCCAAAGTCAACTAGTCTCACTAATAGTGACATTCATTGCAACTAGGCATTCTTCATTAGACAAAGATAGACTATCCAAATCAACAAGATAAATATTACTATGCCTTTTTTCAATGAATCTCACTCCATTTTTATCAGGACTAGCAATCATGCAATAAGATGATTCAAAAATTACTTGAAAATTCTTATCGCAAAATTGACTAATACTTAAAAGATTATGCTTTAAACCTTCAACTAAAAGAACATCATTAATCCAAGTAGAAGGGAAGATGTGAACCTTACCAATATCACCAAAGATTACACTCCTTCCATTTATTACCTCAAGAGAGGTAAATTGCTTCACTTCTTCCGTCATGTGTCTTGAGCAACCACTATCGAGATACCACAATCTTTTGTTTTCATTGGTTGCAAGACATACCTGCAAAATAAATTAAGTTTTATTTTTAGGTACCCAAGCCAACTTGGGTCATTTAGGGTTAGTATTAAAAGTGGTTCCATTTAGAATCCAAATCTTTCTAGAATCATTAATTTTTCTTAAATTATATTGAAAAGCTTTATGACCTACCTTTTTGCAAGAAAAACATGTAATAATAGATGATGCAAATACAAAGAAATTCTTGAAATACTTTTACTATTTTTGAGATCTATAACCTAATTCGGCTTTATTAAAAACAGCTCTTTGATTGTTTAAAAGAAGATTTAATTTTTCAAAACTATAGGTGAACTTCTCAACAAAAGATTTTATCTTTTCAAGCTCATTTTTATATTGCTTATTTTGTATTTCAAGATCTTTACTTTTCTTCAAAAGTTTATTATTTGAAATAATGGCTTTAAGTCTTTTTAAAACTTCATTTTCCATGGATAAAGCTTTGTTTTTCTTTTCTAGAATATCAATTTTGTTTTTCAAATCATTAACTTCACTTAAAAGAGTAGTGTTTTCATGTGAAAAAGAGTTTGCATGCTTTTTCAATTTTCTATTTTAAGAAATCATCAACTTATAATCATACACTAATTCATCAAATGCAGTTCTCAATTAATCAAAAGTAAAATCTACTTCAAGATCAGAATTTACCTCTTCTTGTTCCTATAGTGCCATGAAACATAGATTGGCAACTTTAGTTGGTTCTTCATCTGAACTGGAGTCCTCACTATAACTCCAAGTTGCTATCATTGTCTTCTTTCTAAGCTTTTTCCTTGATTTCTTTAGGAGAGGGCAGTCAAACTTATAATGTCCGGGCTTCTTGCATTCGAAGCATATTGGTACCTCCTTCTCCTTATCCTTTTCTTTCTTCTTTTTTTTTCCTTTTCTTTGCTTGGTTGAAACTTTTTCTTGTAAGGAAATTTTTTCTTTTCATGAATCTTCTAAATTTTTTAGCTAGAAGAGCTTCCTCACTCTCACCATCATCTTCTTTATTTGATTCTTCAGTTGAGCAAGCTTCTAGTGTTGTAGACTTGAAGGCTATCCCTTTTTTTCTTCTTATACAAATCCATAGATTTTTGTTTCAAATTTAAGTCATGAGCAATCTTACTAGCTGCTCCAAGAATAGTTTGTCAATATCTTTGGCTTCTTGTATGGCGGTCATCTTTGGATCCCAAGATGTTGGAAGAGACCTGAGAATTTTGTTCACAAAATCGGCATTAGACATAACTTTACCTAAACTTCTTATATCATTTACAATGTTTGTGAATCTAATGTACATGTCAGTGATAGACTCATTTGGTTCCATGTGGAACATCTCATAAGTATGCACTAACATGTTAACTTTGGTATTCTTCACTTGATCAGTACCTTTATAGATAACTTCAAGTGTGTCCCATATTTCTTTAGCTGATGTGCATATAGAAATCTTATTGAATTCACTAGGATCCAATGCACAGTAAAGAAGATTCATTATTTTTACATTGATCTCGGATTGCCTAATGTCATTTTCATCCCAATTCTCTTCGAGCTTTGGAATGGAAATACCATTAACCACAATCGAAGGAATATGTGGACCTTTATCAACAACTTTTCATAAATTGTAATCTATAAAATGCATGTAAATTCTCATTCTAGTTTTCCAATAAATATAATTAGTTTCATTAAAATATGGAGGTCTGTTTGAGGCTTGTCCCTCAACTACACTAGTACCAAGGGGGTTGCCATAGATCTTTACTCAAGGCAGTTAGACCTATATACTGAGAACGTGGCTCTGATACCACTTGTTGCCCAGTAAGCAACCCAAGAGGGGGGGTGAATAGGGTTTCTAACAATTAATTGCAAGTGTGTGAACCAATTCAATAAACAATTTAAATGCAATGAGATGCAAGAGTAATATGCTCTTAAGAGTATGCAGTGAAAATTTAAATACAATAAATATAAAAGCAAAAGAGAGAGAGACAAATAATCACAAACACAGTCCAAGTATAGTAGTTCGGTGCTTTCCAATGCACCTACATCCACTCCCCAAGGTTCACTTGGGAATTCACTATAATCTCCATCAATTGCAGTCGATTAGTTTTCCGGGCTCACTAATCAAAATTCCTTTTGGTTTTTACAAGGCTCACCAAAAGAAACCTCTTGATTTTCAAAGGCTAACCAATAACCTCCTTGGTTTTCAACTAGGCTTTCCAAAAACCTCCTTGGTTTTTTAATAGGCTAACCAAAAAGCTCCTTGGTTTTCCAATAGGCTAACTAAAAATCTCTTTGATTTTCTAATAGGCTAACCAAAAACCTTTACAACAAAAATAGAGTTAAAGTAAAGCAACAAGAAAAGCTTTCTTAATAAAAATAGATATCTCTTCGAAGCTTGAAGGAATTGCTTGTCTTCAACTTGATGAAGTCTCAATCAATGCTCAAGGATGTTGGACTTGAATGCTCTTGAAGTCTTTGATGCTTTGAGACTTCTTTTTGCTTGAAGATGGTTGCTCTCAATTTGGGAGTGAATGCACTTCCTTTTTTTTCTTCTTCTTCTTCCTCTTATGTTTAGATTTGATTTGAATCATTTGAATATCATCCCAAGGCCTCAAAGTCAGTTTATGACCATTAGACACAAAAACTAGCCATTGGAAGCTAAGAGAGCCGAGTTCTGCATTTGAAAAACTAGCCATTACTGTTCCTAGAACTCCAAGTATCGATACTTCAAGCTGTGAGTTGACACTTAAGATCGACACTTAAGTTCCATGAGTCGACACCTAGTTCAGAATTCTGCATTGAGGCTTTCTGAAAATCTCAGGTGAGTCAACACTTCTTCGGGTGAGTCGACAGTTGACATCCATAAGTCAACACCTTAGGCAAGTCTTCAACTTCAACATGTTCTGTAAGAAATTTTTCTCAGGCGATGAGTCGATCCTTGAGTCGAAACATGAGTCGACACTTGTAGGCCATGAGTTGACACTTCAATTGTGCCATTTGAAACTTTTTCTGCATGCCAGCTTGAGTCGACACTTGCACTGCCATGAGTCGATACTTGATCAGTGAGTCGACACTTATTGAGAATACTTCAAAAATCACTGAAGCTCTATTAAAGTCTTTTTGTGCTGAACTCTTTATGTCCTTTCAAGCAATCTTCAAGTACATAAGTTCATTTATAACTAATCTTTTACTCAAAGAAGGGGCTTCTTCATCATTTGATAGGTATTCCATTTTTGTTGAATTGAAGAGTACCTTTTTCTATTTAACACACTTCAAAGAATAGTTAATACTCAACTTATACTTAAGTATTTTATTTATCATCAAAATCAATAACAGAGTTAACAGATACTTTTTTCTGGTAAGTCGATACTTTATCTCCATGAATTGACACTTGAGAAAGGCTTAATTTTAGCATGTTCTGTATCATTTTTGTCTCAAGCTTGAGTCGACTTTTGAGTCGACACATAAATTGATACTTGAGCTCCATGAGTCGACACTTCGTGCATGCTATTTGAAACTTTTTCTGCATATCAGCTCAAGCCTCTATGAGTCGACACTTCACTTCCATGAGTTGACCTTGGCTGAAACTTTCTGAAACTCAACTGAAACTCTACTAAATTTTCTTTAAATTTCAAACTTATGTCCTTTCAAGTTATTTTTAAGTCCATTTATCTTGAAATTTCATCCTCGAAAGAGATTTCTTCAACAAGATAACAAGTAATCAAACTTTCAATACAAAACAGATTTGGTGAGTATCCTGTTCTGATAAAACACACTTTCAACACATCGTTAATATTCAAATATATTTAAGTATTTTGTTAGTCATCAAAATCAATACAGGAGTCAATAAAAATGATAAGAAGTGAATCATTTTATTTAAAATATATTTATATAATTGATTACATTCTTATTATTATATTTAAGAATGGTGATCTAATTTTGACCTTATTTGTGGTAGATATGTAGATCTGATAAAAGAAAGTCTGGATAGCTGATGGATAGATAAATTAATATGAAATGGATGGTATGATGGTGTTAGGATTTATATCTTGAAATTAGAGAGAATTGTATCTAAAATTAGTATTATGAGATTTCTATCTCTAATATATAGGCTACTCAACATATTTAGTTTTCCTGCTATATAGTTTAATGAACTTAAAATCATATATGTGAAATAATTAATAAATTACATCTTATTTTGTTTCAGAAGTTTTTGATACTTTTGAGAAAAAAGATAAGGATATTGATAAGGTATATCAGTCACATTCTAAGATCTCATATATAATAAATAAATAGTATTATTTAATATTTATATAAGTATGGGATAGTTGTCTAATACACCATGCCTGAAATTTCTAAGTAAAATGATGTGACTAAGAGGCAAAGCATAGACATGGTGTGTAGGATGATGAGTGGCCATAATTTTTCATGATATCTCTAGTATAAGATCCTAAATAATTACAATCTTTATTTAAATAAAATTATTGATAAAATAGTTATACAAGATATCTTTTGAGTTAAAGATTGATAGAAAGTCTAATATCTTTTAACTTTATGATTAGAGCTATCTTGCAATACTTAATTATTGATAATCCATCAGCGAATAAATCTTAGTTTTGTAATAATATATTATTTATTTTGGTTATCCAGATAATTTTAAATGAATACAGATTCTATTATCTAAATAGAAATACAAAGAATATTGAGTCAAATTATGCCATATTTGTAGATTCTGATTTGCATAATATTAGATGCTTCTATATATTAGAAATATGACATTGAAGAAAAATAAGATGTTGCTCTTATTTATATAAATATTATATTTTATCCTACTAAAGGGTAGTGGGAGAACAATATTAAATATATAAACTAATGATTTGACCTCCATTACTAGTTGACATAGTACTAGTAAAGATATCACATGATAAGAAAATAAATACTTTTCATTTCTTACGACAATGTAAATGACTGGAGGTTTTGTTTCATAAAAAGGCTTAAAAATAGAATCTAGTAGCAATTTTGGATATATAGACAAAGTTTGTGGCATGTTGCAAAGTCACAATTCATATTATTTTTATTATTAAACTTTATCCTCGATATTATAATAATTGATTCTATCTTAAAACCACTTATAATTTATTATAATCATAGGCAGCTATATTCTTTAAAGAAATAATAAAAGTTTACATTATTTCTATCTATGTAAAGATAGAATTTTTGTCAGTCAGAGATTATGGTTGAGAGGGAGATATTTTGTATAATATACAAAGCCAATATTTGTTGATTTTCTAATCAAGAATAAGACATAATTTTTTTATGAAATATATCAAGAATATGGGTATTTTAGAATTTTTTAATTTTTTGGATTAGTGTGAGTTTGATGTATTTATATATTGACTTGATTGATAAATTTTATTTATCATTGATTGCTGAATTGTAATCCAAGGATACATAAGTGCCGAGTATATATGTATAAAGTTCGTATCGGTTGATCCTCTAACTAAGAATTTGAAGCCTGTATGCTCTATAAAATATATTAAAAATATGGGTATATTGAATTCTTTTAATGTACTTGGTTAGTGGGAGTAACTTTATATTTGTGCTTTATTATTATAAAGCTTGGTTTCACTAGATTTTTCTATCATGCGTATTCATATACATTGTTGACATGATAATTGATGGATTGCATTTCTATATGATTTTGTATATATATATATGTAGAATAAAGTATAATATAATATCTCAAGATCATGTCTTTTTCTTGAGAAAGATAATTATATGGGTATGTCTTATTTGATAATTAAGAGATCTCATTATGTTTGGAGACATACAGACTTCTTTTTGAAATCCTAAAATTTTTCTAGCTTGTTATATAGTATATGAATAAAAAGAAATCATGATTGCAGGTACATATGTTTAATTTGTTTTGATTATGAGATATCTTTTTTGGCTATGTACCTGACTGAGACTATATATCAAGCCTCAAATATGTTGTGTTATCTCATCATTGACACCCGTTGCTGCCAAGATCACCATGGCCTATAGCTACTGTCGGCATCGGAGCGCATCTCCTTCGCTGTTTTGCCGTCTGGTGGTCCTGGACCTGCAAAACAGGGGTTAGTGACCCGGGCCGGGATTTCCGGCGGGGGCACTCTGATGATCAAGTCAGTGACGACCCAAGAAAATAGATCCTCCTGGTCGAGCCCCTCTTGATGGACTCCACACGAGGAGGAGTGAGTGGTGAGAAAGTGGGATGCAAGTGTGTCGGGGGAAGAGTGGCCTGGCTAGAGGGAGTCTCTATGTGGCCCTTCCGCCCGCTCTTGCTCAAGGATGCTGGTGGTGCCGTACTCTTTTTGATTGAACTTGCACTTATGTTCCAGTGGTATGGCTTGTGCCTTGCTTGTATTGTGGTTGTTACCTCCAAGTTTTGTAGATTAGGTTACCGTTGGGTGATCATCTCAAGATCTCCACCGGGCTGTCAGGCACGTGCGGCGGTGTCCCAAGGAGCCTTTCCCGATCCGTGATAAGGGAAGCTATCATGTGCTCTGACATTCTCCTTGGTCACCTCATTCTAGAAAACCTAGTAGTACCTCGATCGGTGGGCCACCGTCCCTGGGATTCGAATCTCCTGGTTGACTTCCTCTCTCGGGTGGTCCAGGTGGTTGGTGAGGAGCGTGGTACCTCGATCAGTGGGTTTCTCTCCTTTCTGGTGTAACCGGCGACCGCAGGCGGTCAGTACGGTCTGGCAGGTGTCCCAGTGTAGTCCTCGGGTGGCTCGTCGGTGTCCTGGGATGGCGGTGCCCACATCTGAGCTAGGGCTGAGCTGGATTGGTAGGGCTTGCTCCGACCTAGATGCCCTGAGCTTGCGGGGTCACCTCGGTGGAGGAGGGCAGAGTGTGGGCCCGGTCTAGAGGGCTCAGCCTCGAAGAGGCTTCATGTGGTGGAGGAGGGCTGAGCTCGACTCCGACCACGAGGCTCGATCTTCGAGGGTCTCGCTCTAGAGGGCAAAGTGCAGGCCCGGTCTAGAGGGCTCGGCCTCGGAGAGGCTCCACGTGGCGGAGGAGGGCTGAGCTCGACTTTGACCATAGGGCTCGATCTCCGAGGGTCATGCTATGGAGGGCAGAGTGCGGGCCCGGTCCAGAGGGCTCAGCCTCAGAGAGGCTCCATGTGGCGGAGGAGGGCTAAGCTCGACTCCGACCACAGGGCTCGATCTCCGAGGGTCTCGCTCTGGAGGGCAGAGTGCGGGCCCGGTCTAGAGGGCTCGGCCTCAGAGAGGCTTCACATGGTGGAGGAGGGTTGAGCTCGACTCTGACCACAAGGCTCGATCTCTGAGGGTCTCGCTCTGGAGGGCAGAGTATGGGCCCGGTCTAAAGGGCTCAGCCTCGGAGAGGCTCCACATGGTGGAGGAGGGCTGAGCTTGACTTCGACCACAGGGCTCGATCTCCGAGGGTCTCCCTCTGGAGGGCAGAGTGCAGCTCCAGCCTAGGCATCCCGAGCTCGCGGGACCGACCTAGCAGAGGACAAAGCTTGGCTCATTGTCTTGAGGGATCTCAGCTCAACGGAGGAGTCCGGGCAGGAGAATTGACATGGCATCCGACATGGTGGCTTCCTTTGACGTGGCGCCTATTAGCTCTCCAATGTCAGCGATCCCGCCACATCATTTGCCCCCCGCTCTTGAGGCTCGTTAGTGCGCGGCGCTCAGGACGAAGGGAGTAATTATGATGCTGATGTGTAAAGGCATAGATCTAGCGCAATGATGGCCATGATTGCTAGCGCTTCGTGAGACGGTCCTGCAGGCCAATGCGGGGGCACCACGTGGCCATGTCCGAGGAGTAGTTAATATTGGCACAGATTTTGGAGCGACCGAGATGCTGTTTTCGTCGATGGGCAATATGTGGTGTGGATTCGTTGGCGGAGGGATCATATCGGTACGGATCCATCGGGTCATTTCGAAATGAAAAGAGGGCCTTACCCGAAATATCCATTCTTTTGAATTCTCCGTGCCTGCTACTATGTTCGAGCCTTCTTCTTCCTCCCAGTTGCCTCAGATCTTCTAAGGAACCAGGTTAGTCCCCTTTTTCTTCTCCCTTCGCCAGAGTAGGGTCCTTCCTCCGAGTCTAGGGTCTCCTTCGAGTCAAGTCCGTTCTTTCATCCTTTACCTCGAGTCCTTCACTTCTCTTGTTCTTGAGGATGTCCCGCTTTGGACCGGGCTTCCGCCCCTCCACTGATCAGGGTGAGGCCGGTCCTTTCGAGCGGAGGCCGGCGTCTTCTTCTTCCTCCGGTGAGGAGGAGGATGCGACTCGCTTCGAGTTCAGTAGGAGGCATTCTCCCGGTCCGGTGCTCATTAGGGAACCAAGGTCTGGTCCTTCTCTCCCTCCTTCTTCTTCTGTACCTGTTCCTGAGTCTACCCGGTCCACAGGTCCTGGCGGGGTCGCCTCAACGATCACCGCTGAAGAACTGGGTACCGTTCGGGATGTCTATGGCATCCCACATTCTGTTCGGCGTATGATCCCTCATCTGGGAAAATGGGTCACTTCCAGTGGCCCGGACCGTATTGCTTTTTATGAGGAGACCTTTTCACGGGGTCTCCACTTTCCCTTCCATCCCTTCTTCATGTCCGTCTTGGACAACTATCGTTTGGTCCCTGCCCAGTTAGTGCCAAACGCCATTAGGGTCATCTTCTCCTTCATTGTGCTCTATCACCTCCACAGGTTTGTTGTCTGGTTCTCTTTGTTCAGGGCTCTCTTTACCCTGAAGTGCCACCTGACTGAGGATGGGTGGTGGTCCTTGTCTTCCCATCTGAAGGGCATTAGATTCGAGCTCCCCTCTTCCATCAAGGGATGGAAGAGCAAATTCTTTTTCGCCGCGGTTGAGGGGGTCGACTGGGTCTGGAGCGATCCGGACCAGTCCCCCAACCAAAATTATGTGGTCGATGCGGCTAACCGGGATGACATGAGTAGCTCCGCACCACCCAGATCCCTTCTCTCGAGGTCTTGCTATCAGAGCAGAACCTCTCCGACATCGGGGTCGACCCAACGAATGGGTTGGGTGAGTTCGACCTGAACTTTTCTTTTTCTTCCTTGCATTTCTTACATTGCTTCCTACGGGCTCTAACCGTTGTGTGACTTGCATGCAGGGATGATTTTTACAGAGAGTGACCTGCTGGCGATCACCCGACAGAGGCCACTGACCAGATTGGTCGAGGAGCCTCCGACGAGGCGGGTCCAGGGTGAGAGCGTGCCTATAACTGCTCCTGCCACGGTGGCCGGTCCGAGCTCTGCTACCCCAGTCGATCAGAGTTCAGGGGTGACCCGAGCTACTTCTGCACCAGTGGAGAGGGTGGTGTCTGCGGTGCCGGGGTCGGTCTAGCAAGAGGCCCAAAAGATCCCAGAGCGGCTCGGTCATCAGGGGGCGGCCCCCGTCGTGGAGCCTGAGGTAGTAGCCCAGGCAAGGGCCATAACTATTGCCGCTGCGTCCTCCCGTCCTCTGAGTTTGCCTGTGATCGAGGTCGGGGACGAGGAGGTTCGAGCCGCGACTAAGGCTGTGACTGAGGCACCGCCTGCACCAGATCAGCTCCTCAGACTGCTTCCAGGGGCCCTGTGGCTAGTGGGGCAAGGCTGCCTACTCCAAGAGAGAGTAGGAAAGAGGAGGCACGATGTTGTCTCCTCTTCAAGATGTGACCGGGGAGCTATGTCCTCCTGAGCCCCACACTGGTCGAGCGCATGATGGATTTTTCAATCTAGATATGCGACCGGCAGGAGATGGCCGGACTGAGGCTGAACGATGTCCTTAGCACCATCTTCCCCTAGCTTTACTCGGTGAGTTATCCCTTTCTTCTCTCCTTTTTCTCCTTTTTTTTTTTTTGGTTGACCTCTTTTCATGGTGCAGATCGGTGCCGAGGCCCTCTTCATTAGGGGCTGCTGTCAGAACTGGGAGCGTGTCGAGCGGCAGCAGGCGATCGAGATCAAGTCTCTGAGGACAGATCTAAAGGAGAAGGTCGGGGCGAACGGGGCACTCGAGCAGAAGGTCAAGGACCTGGAGGAGCAGCTCGCTGATGCTAAGGGGCGAGCAAGGAAACTCCTAGAGGCCCTTGACCTGGAGTGGAGTCACTCAAGGAAGGCTATCGATGATCTCTCCTCCATCGAGAAGAAGCTGAAGTAGTACAGTGCCGAGGCTGATTGGCACAAGGAGGCCTCCCAAATTGCCCAGGCAGAGCTAGCAGCAGGGAAAGGGAGGTTGGCCGTGGCTGAGAAGGTGGCGGAGATGGCGGCCAAGTCGGCGAAGGCTACCAAGTTGGAGGCCGCCGAGGCAAGGAAGGGGGCCACCGAGGCCAAAAAGGATGCTGAGGAGGTTATTACCAAGTTCAAGGCCTTGGAGGAGTTCATCACCGAGATCCATCAAACAGTGTCAGACTCCTTCTATAAAGGCTTCATGTTCTTGCACGGCCGGATCGAGGCATTTGTTCTTGGTGAGAACCGCGATCACCTCAGGTACCCCTCGACCTCGGACGCGGAGCCTGATGAGGAGGTCATCGTCGAGGAAGCTGTGGCCTCTGAGCCTCCGATGCCAGTCGAGGTCGAGCCATGAGAGGCCGGTGCTGTTCAGCCAAAGGTCCCTGAAGGCTGGACCTCTCAGCCTCAAGACTCAGCAGGGGGGCCGATCGGTGCAGAGTAGTCCTTTCTCTTTTCTTTTGTACTTTGTTTTCTTTCTGTGCTTGGTCGCGGTCACCCGGCATGTCAGAGGCTCGTAAAATATTTGTAACTGGCTCTTTAATAAAATTTGAACTTTTTTGCAACCCATCCTTTGCTTGGTTCTTCCCTCTTTTTCTCTTTCTTTCCCTTCCCTCCCTCTCTTTCTTTGTCTTTCTCTTTTTCTTCTTTTCTTTTTCTTTTTTTTTTAGATGACTGGGGAGATCAGAAAAGAGGGTCTCACCTTGCCTAGGGCTTAATTACCAGGCTTTGGTGTCGGCAAGTCGGGCGCAAGGTTCTGGCAGTTGTGAGCAGTTGGGCTCGGTGGTTCATTGGCCAGAGAGCTGGGCCCCGGTCCAAGGTGCCTGAGGGCTGGTCTCAGGTCTTGGATGCCTTGGAGCTAGGCTCAAGGCCTTCCTGGCCGGAGCACTGGGCCTCGATCCAGGGATTGCCTGAGAGCTAGGCTCAGGTCTTTAGCGCCTTGGAGCTAGACTCAAGGCGTTGATAAGAGCTGCTTGGCTTGAAGATCCTTTGGCCGGAGAGTTGGGTTCCAATCTTAGGTTGGCATCTCGGAGCTGGGCTCAAAGATGTTGATGATTGAGAGCAGCTTGGCTCGAAGGTCCCTTGGCTAGAGATCTGAGCTTCGGTCTTGAGTTGGCATCTCGGAGCTGGGCTTGGAGACGTTGATGATTGGGAGTAGCTTGGCTCGAAGGTCCCTTGGCCAGAGATCTGAGTTCTGGTCTTGGGTTGGCATCTCGGGGCTGGGCTCGGAGACGTTGATGATTGGGAGCAGCTTGGCTCGAAGGTCCCTTGGCCGGAGATCTGAGCTCCAATCTTAGGTTGGCATCTTGAGGCTGGGCTCGAAGACGTTGATGATTGAAAGCAGCTTGGCTCAAAGGTCCCTTGGTCGGAGAGTTGGGCTCCAGTCTTGGGTTGGCATCTCGGGGCTGGGCTCGGAGATGTTGATGATTGAGAGCAGCTTGGCTTGAAGGTCCCTTTGCTGGAGAGTTGGGCTCCGGTCTTGGGTTGGCATCTTGGAGCTGGGTTCGGAGACATTGATGATTGAGAGCAGTTTGGCTCAAAGGTCCCTTGGCTGGAGATCTGAGCTCCGATCTTGGGTTGGTGTCTCGGGGCTGGGCTCGGAGATGTTGATGATTGAGAGCAGCTTGGCTCGAAGGTCCCTTGGTCGAAGATCTGAGCTCCAATCTTGGGTTGCCTGAGAGCTGGGTTTAGGTCTTGGCACCTCAGAGCTGGGCTCGAAGGCGTTGATGCTGTTTTCCTGCAAGACATCTGATAGATACTTGTGCAAGGAAAAACCATTATCATTATTATTGATAGGAAACCTTACATTATTGATAGTATCCCCGCAAGTTGCAGGCATTCCACGTTCGAGGGAACCTGACGCCATCGAGATCTTCAAGGTAATAGGCCCCTTATAAGAGGGCCTCAACCACCTTGTAGGGGCCTTCCCAGTTCGGTGAGAGCTTGCCGCACTCCCAGGGTTGAGATGCCTCTGCTCGGTGTAGCACCAAGTCTCCGGGTTTGAAAGCTTTTGGCCTGACCCGGGCATTGTAGTATCGGGCTACTCATTGCCGGTATGCTGCCATTCATAGCCGTGCTTTATCCCTTGCTTCTTCGAGGAGATCTAGGTTGAGCAGGAGGTGTGCCGAGTTTCGTGCCTCGTCATACTATTGCACTCGTAGCGTGGGCATGCCGAGCTCGACCGGGATGACCTCCTCGGCACCGAAAGCAAGGTTGAAGGGTATCTCGTCGGTTGTCATTCTGGGTATTGTGTGGTAGGCCCATAGAATGCTTAGGGATTTCTTCCGCCCACCTGCCCTTAGCTTGGTCCAGCCAATCCTGAGTCCTTGGAGGATGGTTCGATTGGTCACCTTGACTTCTCCATTTTTTAGAGGGTGAGCTACCGAGGTGAATCGATGTTGGATACCGTACTTGGCGCAGAACCCTTCAAACTTCTGGTTGTCGAACTATCGCCTGTTGTCAGTGATGATACAACGGGAGAGTTCGAAGCGGCAAATAATTGACTTCCAAAAGAATTGGCGGACGTTGGCTTCCGTGATCCGGGCCAGTGGCTCTGCTTCTACCCACTTGGTGAAGTAGTCAATCGCCACCAGCAAAAATCTTTGTTGCCCTGGTGCAGGAGGAAATGGTCCCAAGATGTCCATTCCCCACTGGGCAAAAGGCCAAGGGGCTGAGAGCTAGGAGATCGGCACCACCAGTTGGCGCTGTATGTTCATGTGGTGCTGGCACTTGTTGCATCTTTTAACGAAGTCGGCAGCATCCTCCCTCATGGTCTCCCAGAAGTATCCCTGGTGAAGGGCTTTATAAGCCAGTGTTCTCCCTCCCACATGGTTCCCACAGAGGCCTTCGTGTATCTCTTGGAGCACAAAGGTTGCCTCGGCAGGCCTGAGGCACCTCAGGAGTGGATAGGAGAAGGATCGGCGGTAGTGCTAGCCCTCCATCAAAACGAACCGGAAGGCTTTCTTCTTGACGAGGGCTGCTTCTACCTGGTCCTCAGGTAAGGAACCATTGGTGATGTACCTAATGTACTTGTCCATCCAGCTCAGCTCGGGGGTGACTTGATGCACCTCCTCTAGGCTTTCATAGCTAGGACCTTTGAGATACTCGACGTAGGCACGTCCCAGTGATGAATCCGGCAGGGTCGCGAGCCTAGATAGTGCATTCACGCGCGCATTCTCTTCATGAGGGATGTGGAAGATGCTGAAGTGCCAGAAGCATGCCATGCTCGAGCGGACCCGCTCTAGGTACTTCATCATCTGGGCATCCCTAGCTTCATACTCTCCGGAGACTTGTCCGGCAACCAGTTAGGAGTCGGTGAAGACTTTTAGATTCTGCACACCCAGCTCGCGGGAGACTCTTAGACCCGCGAGGAGTGCCTCATACTCTGCTTGGTTGTTTGTTGCGATGAATTTGAAGCGAAGGGCACATTCCGTTACAACCCCATCACCGTTGGTGAGGATGAGGCCTGCTTCGCTCCCACCGGAATTGGATGCTCCGCCCACATGGAGGATCCAAGGTTCCTCTCCTAGTTTGAGCTCTGCTATTGCCTGCTCCGGCTCCTCAGCGAACCCGGTGCACTTGACCACAAAGTCAGTTAGGACTTGGGCCTTCTGTGAGGGCCTTGGTCGGTACACTATGTCGAACTCACTGAGCAACAGGGACCACTTGGCCAATCTCCCGGAAGTTTCGGGTCGGTTGAGTATGGTCCTCAGTGGCTGGTCCGTCATAACCACTATTGGGTGTGCTTGGAAATAGGGCCTGATGCGCTTAGCAGACATTATTAATACAAAAATAAGTTTCTCGGAGCGAGTATACCTGATCTCCGCATCATAGAGGATTTTGTTGGTGTAGTATACCGGCTTCTGAGATTTGTCCTCGTTTGTGCAGACAAGCACCAAGCTGACGGCTCCTGGTGTAACCACCAGATAGAGTAGGAGCTCCTTCCCCTCCTCCGGCTTGGAGAGCAACGGGGGGAGGCAAGGAATTTCTTCAGCTCCTCGAAGGATGTTCTGCACTCCTCCGTCCAAGTGAAGTCGTGCATCTTGCATAGCGCCTTAAAGAATGGAAGGCAATGGTCGGCCGACCTTGAGATGAATCTACTGAGGGCGGCAACACGCCCCGTCAGGCACTGGACCTGCTTCTTGGAGGTCGGGTGCTCCATGTCGATGATTGCCTGAACCTTTTTCGGGTTCGCTTCGATGCCTCTCTGGGTGACATAAAGCCGAAGAACTTTCCCGCCGCCACCCCGAAGGTGCACTTCACCGGATTCAGCTTCATCTGATGTTGTCACAGGTTGTGGAAGGATTCAGCGAGGTCAGCAACGTGGCTCAAGCTTGGCTTGCTCATGATGAGCATGTCATCCACATATACTTACATGTTTTGGCCAATTTGGTCCTTAAAGACCTTATTGACCAGATGCTGGTATGTAGCTCCTGCATTCTTCAGACCGAAAGGCATCATCCTGTAGCAGTACGTCCCATGATCGGTGATAAAGGTGGTGTGCTCCTTGTCCTCTGGGTGCATACAGATCTGGTTGTACCCAGAGAATACATCCATGAAGGAGAGTAGCCTGTGGCTAGAGGTGGCGTCCACCAGCTGGTCGATCTTCGACAGAGGGAAGCTGTCCTTCGGGCAAGCTTTGTTAAGGTTGGTGTAGTCTACACATATCCTCCACTTACCGTTGTTCTTCCTTACCATCACTACATTTGCCAGCCAGCTCGGATACTGGACTTCTCGAATGAAACCGGCATCTAAGAGTTTGTCAACTTCCTCCTTGATAGCTGTCTGCCTCTCCGGGTGAAGCTTCTCTTTTTCTGTCAAACTGGCCTATGCTTTGGGTCAACACTTAATTTGTGAGTAATGATGTCAGGAGGAATACCTGGCATGTCCGCTGCTGTCTAGGCGAACACATCCGTGCTCGCCCGTAGAAACTCCAGTAGCTGGGCCCTCTCCTCCTCGGGTAGCTGGGCTCCAATTTGCACCATCTTCGTGGTATCATCTCCGAGTGGATAAGAGAGTAGACATTCGACCGGGCCTCCCCTGGGGTCTTGGGCCCATTGGTCGAGATCGTCTATCTTGGGGTCATCCTCGGGGACCTTAGCCCCAGGGAGAGTTTGGAAGCAATGCTGCACCGGCTGGGGCACTCTCCTCATTTCTCTGACACCGTAGGGAGTGGGGAACTGTACAAGTAGCCTCTTAGTAGAGACAACGACATTGAGCAAGTTGAGCCTAGGTCGGCCCAGGATCACGTTGTAGGCGGAAGGAAGCCTGACAACCATGAAAGTCATCATAACGGTGCTCTACCGAGGTGGGGTCCCGATGGTGACCGGGAGAGTGATCTCTTCCTCTACCCTTACAGAATCACCCGTGAAATCGACAAGGGATGCATGCACAGGTTTGAGTTGATCGGGAGAAAGGTTCATCCTGGAGAAGGCATCACAAAAAAGCACATATGTGGAGCTTCCACTATCAACCATGATGTGTTTTACAGGGAGCCTCGCAATCATCATCTCAACGACCATGGCATCATTATTTATATTTTTCCCCCCGTCTTCCCCTTCCCTCATGAAGGGGAGTACATTCTCAGGATCCCCTGCCCCCCGGGCCCTTTTGGGCTCACACACAGCTCCCTAGGAGATCATGCCCACCGGCTTCTCGGTAGGGCGGTTGTCAATAGCTGGAGCCAGCGGGAGAGCGACGAGCACCTGGAATTCCACCTGAGGTCTACCCCCCACGAACCTTTTGAGGTAGCCCCTCTTGATGAGTTCTTCGATTTCTCACTTGAAGTTGCGGCATTCCTCGGTGTCGTAGCCATGGTCGCGATGAAAGCGATAGTACTTCATTTTATCACTGTCGGTGGAGGACTTCATCGGAGGCGGGTGTCTCAGGTAATCCTCGCCTTAGATTTCCATGAGGATTTTTGTCCTCGGGGCGAGGAGAGGGGTATAACCCTCCTTATGAATGGGAGCTCCATTTGGTCTTGGTCGATCCCTCCGGGAGTTCGGATCCTGGGGTGCTGGCTTCCGGGTTCCGGGCATCTCGGTGGGGGCCGGCTTCTTCAGTGGCTTCCCGTCGAGCTCCCGCCTCGTACGATCCACCTCCTCGGCATGGATGTACTTTTGGGCTCAGAGAATGAGCTTGGAATAAGTCTTGGAGGGCTTCATGTCCAGCGAGTAGGTCAGGCGGGAGGTCCTGAGCCCTCGCTTCAATGACAGCATGGCAACCAGCTCATCAAGGTTGTAAATCTCCAACACGGCAACCTTGAAGCGGGCCATGTAGTCCCACAGGGGCTCGCGGTCCTGCTGCCAAATGAAGAAGAGGTTGTCTACCTCTCATGGTAACTTCCAACAGGCGTCGAAGTGGGCCACGAACTTCTGCCCTAGCTGGACGAAAGAGTTGATGCTCTTGGGCTCCAAACGGGTGAACCACACCCGAGCTGCCTTCTGGAGAGTAGCGGAAAAGGCAATGCAAAGGAGAGTGTCGATGGCCCCCTGGACCTTCATGAGGGTCCGGTAGCTTTCCAGGTGGTCTAGGGGGTCGGTGGTCCCGTCGTAGGGATCCACCTGTAGCATCCGGAACTGGTACGGGATCGGCTCTGCTTGAATTTCTTGGAAGAAAGGGGGATGGGCATCGTAGCCCGCTGGCTCACTAGCTGAGCCCTGCATGTTGGCAAACCGACGGGAAAACTCTGCCAGCTTGCGTTCATGCTCCTCCAGGCGCTTCTCCGCCATGCGCTTGATAGCTTCATTAGTAGACCCCTCCACTGAGGGAGACGGAGAACGTGACATGGGTGCACGGTCTTCGTGCTAGAGAGTCTTGCTCTTTTTGCCTCGGTGGGGTCTGGGCACCGCCCGCCCAAGGTTTGGTGAGTGGCTCTACCTATCGGCAGAGCCAGCTTGTTGCCTTTTTGCCAGGGTTTGATGGCTTTCCCGGTTATCAATGGTGGCCCGTGACTGCGAAGGCCTTCCTTGGAAGGAACGTAGGCTATCGCGGGGGACCGCAACGTGGGCCGCGGGTGTCCCCAGCTGTTGGTGGGTAGCCAGGGACCGGTGTTGCTGCTGAAGCTGGCGCATTGCCGTGGCGAGGACCTGCATCTACCGGGTGAGTGCGGCCAGCTGGGATTCCGATGGAGGTGGTTGAGCCAGGACAGGTGGCTCCACCTCTTGGCGGTGCAGATTCCCCCGGGATGGGGAGTCCCCCGCATGGCTGGTGGAGGCCTCCCTTGCCCGTGTTGTCACCATCCTTTCGTCAAACTGCTTGTAGAAGAGGTGGAGAGCTTGGACTGAATCAAAGACTGCTCATTGCCTCCCTTCCTGGCATGCCAATCTGTTGCCGCCAAAATTATTGTGGCCTGTAGCTGTTGTCAACATCGGAGCGCACCTCCATCGCTGTCTTGCTGTCCAGTAGTCCTGGACCTACAAAACAGGGGTTAGTGACCCGAGCCGGGGTTTCCAACGGGGGCACTCCGACGATCAAGTTAGTGACGATCCAGGGGCATAGATCCTCCTGGTCGAGCCCCTCTTGATGGACTCCACATGAGGAGGAGTGAGCGGTGTGAAAGTGGGATGCAAGTGTATCGGGGGAAGAGTGGCCTAGCTAGAGGGAGTCTCTATATGGCCCTTCTACCCGTTCATGCTCGAGGATGCTGGTGGTGCTGTGCTCTTTTTGGTTGAGCTTGCACTTGTATTCCAGTGGTATGGCTTGTGCCTTGCTTGTATTGTGGTTGTTACCTCCAAGTTTTGTAGATTAGGTTATTGTTGGGCGTTCATCTCGGGATCTCCACCGGGTTGTCAAGAACATGCGGCGGTGTCCCGAGGAGCCTTTCCCGATCCATGATAAGGGAAGCTGTCATGTGCTCTGACATTCTCCTAGGTCGCCTCATTCCAGGAAACCTGGCAGTACCTCGATCGGTGGACCGCCGCCCTTGGGATTCGAATCTCCTGGTTGACTTCCTCTCTCGGGTGCTCCAGGTGGTTGGTGAGGAGCGTGGCATCTCGATCAGTGGGTTTCTCCCTTTTCTGGTGTAACCGGCAGCTGCAAGTGGTCAGTACGGTCTGGTAGGTATCCCAGTGTAGTCCTCGGGCGGCTCGCCGGTATCCTGGGATGGCGGTGCCCACGTTTGAGCTGGGGCTGAGCTAGAATGGCAAGGCTCGCTCTGACCTAGATGCCCTGAGCTAACGGGGTCGCCTCGGTGGAGGAGGGCAGAGTGCGGGCCCAGTCTAGAGGGTCAGCCTCGGAGAGGCTCCACGTGGCGGAGGAGGGCTGAGCTTGACTCCGACCACGGGGCTCGATCTCTGAGGGTCTCGCTCTGGAGGGCAGAGTGCGGGCCTGGTCCAGAGGTCTCGGCCTCGGAGAGGCTCCACATGACGGAGGAGGGCTGAGCTCGACTCCGACCACAGGGCTCGATCTCCGAGGGTCTCAATCTGGAGGCCAGAGTGTGGGCCTGGTCCAGAGGGCTCATCCTCAGAGAGGCTCCACATGGCGGAGGAGGGCTGAGCTTGACTCCGACCACAGGGCTCGATCTCCGAGGGTCTCGCTCTGGAGGGCAGAGTGCAGGCCCGGTCCAAAGGGCTCGGCCTCGGAGAGGCTCTACGTGGTGGAGGAGGGCTGAGCTAGACTCCGACCATAGGGCTCGATCTCTGAGGGTCTCGCTCTGGAGGGTAGACTGCGGGCCCGGTCCAGAGGGCTCAGCCTCGGAGAGGCTCCACATGGCAGAGGAGGGCTGAGCTCGACTCCGACCACAGGGCTTGATCTCTGAGGGTCTCGCTCTAGAGGGCAGAGTGCGGCTCCGGCCTAGGCATCCCGAGCTCGCGGGACCGACCTGGCGGAGGATGGAGCTCAGCTCGTTGTCTCGAGGGAGCTCAGCTCGGTGGAGGAGTCCAGGCAGGAGAATTGACGTGGCGTCCGACGTGGTGGCTTCCTTTGACGTGGCACCTGTCAGCTCCTCCATGTCAGTGATCCTGCCACATCAACACTGTTGTTGAGTATGTGAGATAGAATGGCTTGTTATTTAATGCCATTAAAATTTCTCTTGTTTGTTCGTTTCTAAGTATGTTGAAGAGAAATTGAGGGATTGATAATAAAAATAGCATGTTTTATTTTTGATCACCTTGATACTATTTTCTTGCTATATTACCACACCAAGACTCATGTCGAAGGTGTTTATGATGCTTGTAACCATGGATAAGTCTTGTATCGGATAAGTAGTACAACGATCCCATGATTCGATATCATGGATACTGTTGGACCGAGTTATTTGTAGGTGCTGTCTATGGATCATATGATAGTCATATTTTATTTTCAATTCGAGAGTTATTTTTAAATTAAAATATTTTTAAAATTATAATTAATGTAGTCCAACTAGAAGAATGTGAGAATTTTTTTTAATTTGGGCTAACATTAATTGAAAATTTTCTTTTATTAAAACTGGGTTGATTTTATGGTCCATGTTGATAGACGTATGATGAGTCCAATATTATATAATCATTGTTTGGGCTAGGAGTACCTCATGTGGGTTGGTATGGTTGAGCTAGCACAGTGTAGGCCTTGGTCTAACTGGCCTGTGATGGAGGGCCTATTAGGGTTTGCTTATAAATAATAGACTAAGTCCCCTCTCCACTCCTCATTATCATTATTTTATCATTTACATGAGTTTTGTTCTCACGGCTTACCCCATCGATGAGCCACCTACCATGAGGATGCTGGAGAGGACTCTGCCTTTGATGTTCATGTGAGCATCATTCCAGGTTTGGGATTATGGCAAATACAAGTAAGTATCCTAAATCTAAACCTTTTGGAGATTTGATTATATAATTTAAATTACAGATCTGTTGTTTGCTTTGATCAACAAGAAACTAATATACTTCTTAGGTGTTCTAAAATTCATGCATAGGATCTTGGATTTTTAGAAAATTTTCTTACAGATGTAGAAATGCAAAGTGTTTCATGTTAGAACTCTCTTTTTAGAAAATAAAATGCCATCTTACCATCAAAGATAACAAGGTTAGTGGTCTTACTATCAAAAATTGTTATAGGAGAGTTTTAGTAAACCATTTTAAATCGATTTATATAACCACAAGCTAAACTAATAGTTACATAACCTTAGCTTTTTTCCAATATTCTTGCTTTTAAACCTTAAATCTCTAATTAATTTATATTCTAATATTTTTTATCTAGCCAAGTGATATAAGTGTACCCATCCAACTATTTTCTCTCCTCGCTGTTTCTCCCTCTCCCTTTCTCTTTTGTAATGGGTAGGCTCCAAATATAGCATCCCTCTTCTATGCTTTTAGTGGATTGTATGGCTCAGGAGTCTTGAGCTGCCCTAGTGACCACAAAGCATGTCAACTCCCACCTCGATGCTCGTGAAACATCTATTATACCCCATCATGTAAGCAATTATTATTGGACTATGTAAGGATCACGTAAATCTTGCTTTTCAACATGCATTTAATACTTGTAATTTTATATTTTTGTTAAAAATTTTAAATAACAAAAATCCCCCTCCTTTATAATAAAATTATGATATCCCTTAATTTGGATTATAATATCTATGTATTATAAAGTCAAGGGACTACTCATCAATAAAAAAGTTTAAAAACTTTTCAATGATGAAAATATCATCGACCTTATGACATTTTATGAACAAGATTGTGCTATCCTGTTCACAAAGGGATACCATAAAGAAAGGAGATTTTTATAATTTAAAATTTTCAAGAAAAAATAAACTGCAGGCATTAAATATATTTTTGAATAATGAGAATGCCATTTTCTCATAACATTTATTAGGATATCATAACCCTAATCATAGAAAGTTATAAGACTGAAGATATTTTTGTCATTGAAAAATTATTGAATTTTTTCATTGACAAAAATATTCTCAACCTTATGACATCCTGTGAACAGAGTTATGACATCCTGTTCATAAACGGGTGCCATAAGGGTAGGGTATTTTCATCATTCAAAATTTTTAATAAAAAATTAATTGCATGCATTAATTATATGTTTGAATGATAAAAATGCCCTTCTATAAGATACTTATTTACAAACATATGTCATAATCATAAGATATCATAAGGCAAGAGATATTTTCATCATTGAAAATTTTTAAACTTTTTTGATGATAAAAATATCCCTTGATCTATAATATATGCGTCTCATAATCCAAGTCATTATAAGCCAAGCCAACATGTGCCATAATTTTGTTGTAAAACAGAGGTATTTTTATCATTCAATTTTTTTAAAAGGTGAAACTGCAATATTAAATGCGTGTTGAAAAGTGGGACTTACGTGGTCCAATCAGGTTATGTGATGCATTTTTTCTTTATCAGAGGTGGTGTACAAAGATTTTCTCCCCACCATTGGATAGTGCATTTCATACTACCTTTGTCTTGGTACCATCATTTTCACGATTCTACTAGTCATCACCTAGAATCAACACAATTCAAGCCATGAGCCACCACGAGTCCATCATCCAGTCTAGAAAAAATTTAAATAAGATTTTATACTCTAGTCCCTTAGTTGAGGTTATATATAACCCTACGAAGAAAATATTCTAGACCAATAATTTAGATTATCTTTAATGATTTCATCATGCATGTCATATAATTTTATTTTAAAATTTATTTTCTTAATTTATACCTACATTTTAAAAATATCATATATATTTATAATTAAAATTTATAAAAATTACTTGTGCATATTTATATTTATATTTATATTAACTATTATGTATGCTCTTCTTAAAAAATAAAATTTAAAATTTTAGATCAAGTATAAAGTATTTTATTTTAGCATGACCATGAGCATAATAATTTAGTCCTTTAGAATTAATCAAATGCTAATATTTAATCCTTATTGACCATGTCCTTGTACTAATATTTAACTCCTATTGATACTTAACTCCCACTAAGAGGATGCTTATGCTGCACTATTTTTGCAGCATACCATGCCCTTTTATGGTATAAATCCTTCGAGAGAAATAAATTTCCAACATTTAAGTTCTATTGACAGAGTCTTTAGAAAATTTAGACCAAGAGCCTAAAACCATTTTGAATCAAAACTCTTTTTCATAAAAATATATTTCATCTTTCAAATCGAAAGATACATAAACCATGTATTATCAAAATCAATCAATAAATGATAAGCATAATTCATAACAAAAACATAATTTATGATTATGAGCCATATAAGACATCATTCAATAATAAAAATATTAATCCATCAAATTCACAAACCACATATATTATGACTCAGAATGTTTTAAATGTTATATAATTTACTAAAAAATCTAGAATAAGGTGATGCATTACTTACCTTGAAAGGTGATATGTTACTATACAAATTACCTTCAATACCATGACAAATCCTAATGTTAATAATCCTAAATTCCAACACTGTAACGCTAGGTCGAGCCCAACTACTAGAAATTGGTTTGATTAGAGGACACCATCCTATAGGCTAAGCTGAATCATATATAGAAACACAACCTAAGGCAAAGATCGTGATATTATTATGACACTTAGAAATACTAAGGTGAGGGCTGACATACTACCTAGATACTAGCATGATTCAAGATATATTCCTTTACCAAGACTTCACCGAGAAGAAGTATGAGACCCTCCTACTAGTGTCAACAAATTAAGCCATGGAAAAATAAAATGGAGGGAAAGAAAGCAAGCTAGAGAGAGTAAAAGAGGAAAGAGAGAAAGGTGGGAAAGAGGTAGAACAGAACTTCACTACCTCTCATCAGAAGGGGAAAGAGGGCTACAATGGCTAGTGGTATAGTTGGTAGTCATAGTTCACAACAAATGGCGGGCGATAGAAGGGGCAACCATAAAAGAGGAAGAAAGGGTAGGAAAAATAGGGGATCATGATGTTTGGCATTCAATTAAGCCTTAGCTATTTAATAATAGCTAAGCTTAGCTATATGGTCGACTAAAGGTCAAGAAGGACTCAATCAAGGCCATAAATAGGCATAATGGTTATAAAAAATAAAGGACAAAGCTTGTTGTTTGATAGAGTAGAGGATGGAAATAAGGGCTTATCCCATGAATATATAGGGCATGGATCCATCACATGTTGGCTCACTTGTTAGTGTCAATCCCTATAGACCTTCAAAGTATTGGACTGCTAGAGTATTAGGTCTAACTAGGTGGAAGAAGAAGCCCCCATCATGAACAATGAAATCGACCTACCAAAATAAGGGAGGTCTCGATTAATGGACTCTATCGAATATCCGGTCAGCAATGGCTTGATGCAAAAGGGGAAAAGACTAGAAAAGGGAATAATGATCATCTCTGATATGGGTTGGCGACGGCATTATGAGCCCAATAAAAAGATGTGATGAACAAGAAAATAGAGAAGGAAGAGAAAATGAAGAGAAAAAGAGGGGCTTTTGATGTAGTGCTTCTTAGGAAGCTACAAGTAAGATTAAATAGCTAGCAAAAGTCTAGGTTTCTTAGCCTCAATCAGAGATCGGGGATGAGTTTGTCTCCTTCTTGTATTGAAACAATGGGTTTCCCTAATTTTTGTTGGAAGAGGCCTTCATTCCATTCTTTGACATGAAACTATAGGCCAAAGAGCTATGCTTGGCTAGGTCAGCCAATCAATAGATTCAACTAGGATTTACAAAATTATTCTAGGCATTTTTGTTGAAGTTATTCCCCACCTACTAGAATCATATTTTAGGGTTGCCATCTATAGCTTTCAACATTTTCTGGATATCACAAATCATCTCTTTAGGAGACTAATATATAATTTATATCCATGTTCAAACCTTTCAAATTATAGTTATGGGTGTGTTCAATTTTAATTAGATAGCCTTAGGGATATTCTTAAAATTGAACTAACTTAATTTAGTTTTTTGAAACCAAAAGTGAACAAGAAATAAATGAAAATTGGTTCAAATTAACCAAAGAAACTTGGTTTGGTTGGTTTAATTTATTAGGTTGAATAGATCAAGGTTGAATGGGCTTTTCAAGGATACTAAAGAGTTGGCCTAAAATATTTATTATTAGAGCCCATATGGATTCTATTGAGCCAACCTCTAGCTAGGCTAAATGGGCTTTCCAATGATAACAAAGAATTAGAGTTGATGAGCCCATAAGCCCATGGAGCATTTGGTCAAACAATCTCCAACTCGAGCTAGGCTAAATATTATCATTAGAGCCCTTAGCTAAATAGGCTTTCCAAGGATAACAAAGAGCTAGAATTGATGAGCCCACATGCCTACGAGTCATTTCATCGAACAACCCCTACCTTGAGCCCCCTGTATCTTAAATATCCTATGAGATTTGACTTCCAAGTAATAGCTTTGGTGTATTTCGTTGAACAAGGTCCACGGTGAATCAAAGAACCCAAAGGTCAATTACATATACATCTTTGCATTTTGGCCAAACCTCCTAATGGAAATCTAGCTTTGAGATGTGGACGTGGAGACTCCTAGCCTATGGCATAGTTAAAGTAGGAGTAGTGCTTGAGGAGGAAGAAGAAGGTGAGGTAGTCGGGATGGATGCTAGTGGCAATGGCATCAACAAGTGAGGTAGAGGAAAGAGATGGAGAGGGTTTGCATAATTAGGGATGGTAGAATTTCGGGGAGCTGTAGAAGAGTGGATTGAGGTGGCAATGGCTATGTTGGTAATTGGAGAGGGGCTAGGTGTAGAGATGATGGGGTTGTTGAACTGCTCCTTGCAAAGGGTTGTAGGAGGAGTTAGGTGAGAGAGAGCTAGTGGATCTAGAGCCTAATCCAAATAAGGAGGGTGGGCCAAGGTGATCCCAAGTAGCAAACAGGTGAGTGGGTGGAAACTTACAAGAGCATGAAATGATTTGGGATAGCCATGGCTACAAAACTGAACCACTAAAGCTTGAAGGCACTGAACTAGATGAATCAATTAGGATATATATGTAGATATATACATGTTATTAAAATTAAGAAAGAGAGCAATTTATCTTATGTTATTCTCTAGAATAACTACTAGCTTTGTCTTAATCTTATTAGGAGTCTTACTACAGTCCTTTTAGGAGTTACATATTATCATATATGATGATCTTGTACTCTATTTAAAGGTTTCTAGGATCCTAATTTCACTAAGATTAATGAAGTATAATTTTTTTCTTTCTATTAATATGGTATCAGAGCATCCCATCTCTTTATAATCCTAGTTGGTTTTCCTTCATGAACTCTCCCTTCGAAGGGGGATCTAGGCCCACTGCCAAATCCTCCTTCAAAATCCTCTTTCGAAGTCAAAGATTGCCATTGGATCCTCTTCCTTCTATCTCATTGATGGCTTCGAGGCTATCCTCGTCCACTCCCTAATTGAGACTCTTGAGCCTAGGCATTCTTTGGCATATGAGCCGTAGCCATTGCCTTACCACTCGTCTTCCTCTTCATTCTCGACATGCTCCATTGAGGAGAAGCTGGGATTCGTCAATGTCCACCATGCACCATGCAATATGCCTCCTCCCCCATCATGCCCTTATTGGCCTCGTTGCTTTTGGCACCAAGGTCCACCTGTATAACCTGGATTCTCTGATCTATCCAAGATTTAGGTCTTCCATAGCACAAAGGGGATCTCCAAAAAGCCCCCTGTGTAGAGATCCTCAATGCCCTCACCCGTGTTGACTTCATCACTAGGATCTAGATCTACCCTTTGCTTCTCCCACAACCATCTCCTCCATGCTTCCTCATCGTGCATGACCGCCTCCATCCTCCACCTGTTCCTCATTAAGCCCGATTGGCCTCCATGAGGATGCTGACCTTTCTGGTCCTTTTCTCTTCCCTGTGGCTCTTGGCCTCTTCCAGCTTCTTACTGGTAAGTTCTACTTGCTGCTTGTTATCCTCAGCCACACCTTCTCTGACTGTGAGACCCTCGGTGCCCTCATCTTCCTCACCATCCTCATCGTCTTCCTAGCCTTGCACAGATCCCCCTCCATTACCTCCCTCCCTTGCCTGCCTTGCCTCCCTCTAATGCTGTGAGGCACTTCTCGGAAGAAAAACAAAATTCCCTACTCACTACCAACCACCATCATCTGCCACTGCTTGTAATCGCCTTCTCTTCTCCCTGTCATCATTTGTTCTTCTCTCCTCCCTACTCTCTACTGCCGACACCAACTCCATAGCATCGTGATTATCAGATCCACGCTGCCACCAGATCCCATAGGGTTCCTCCTAATCATCTTTTCTAGCATGGTTGATGCAGCGATGGCTTTCCTTTGGCCGGCCTTTAATCTACTCCACCCCTAATCTAACTAGTCTCTGCTCAGCTTCTCCTTCACAGGATCCCTTCTTCGGTGGCCTGCTCGTCTTTATCACCCTCACCAAATCCAGCACCCTCGCCTCTCGAGGGATTGAGCTTATCGATGCCGAGTGCCCCGACACTCTCCTCCCCATCATGGGTGGTCAAACAGCCCTCAACCTAGCTGTCACAGCCATCCTCAGCATCCCCCACTACCTTCATCATCACTAGAGCTACCAGAGCTGGTCATCATCGCCACCCGGTCTGATGCTACTGTCCAACTCATAGCTACCACCGTCCCCATCATGGGGCCCTGCCTCTGCACTGCTCAAGGCTAAAGAGGGGTACAAACTCTCATTTCATTGCAGTCCAAAGATCTTCTGTAGACCCACGATCCACGAGAAGGCCATAGATCGCGTGGTCTACAGACTGGTCCATAGACCTGGTCCACAAGTCAAAAAAAACATTCATTGACTATGCTTTGATGCTCTTTATACATTTAGTGATCTAATAATCGATGCACCATACCTGCTATCTATTGAAATCAGTGGATATATGCAAGAGTTTGGTTACTCTTAAAAATTTATCATCTGCTGTGCATATTTTTCTTGATTTTGCATGCATATTAACACAACTTATTTCTTTTGTCAAGACTATATGTTGATGCAACTTCTTAAAATATGACATTACCGACACTTTTTAGCATTGCGAGGTTTCCTTTTCTTTCAAAACCGAGCCTTAGATCCCATTCGTGCCGCAGCTTTCTCCTCCTCCTCCGATCCCTCCCTCATCCTCTCATTCTAACCGTAGATCACATTCGTTCGATTCGCCACAACCTCCTCCTCCTTCACCGATCCCTCCCTCCTCTCATTCGATCAATCAGTAGCTCCTCATCCAATCCCTCCCTCCTCTCATTCCTCACCATCCGAAGGATCGAATCGCCATCACGGAGACCCAAGTCTAACCGCCACCGCGCGCCGGCCACCTCCTCCGTTTTGTCCTTCGATCCCTCTCTGTTCATCAAATATGTAGGTATATTTCTTGATTCTTGTACCTTTTGATCAAATTTCAAGAATGTTCCATTGGTAGTCTTTTTCGTAGTATCAATTTTGACCCTAAATTATTGGGAAAAAGGCTAGATGGTTATGATTTTCAGTAATATTAGGTCGTCTAGTTAATGTCAACTCTCTATTTTTTTTAAATTAAGCTTGTGTATGGATTCCAGAAAATATTTTTTTAGGGCCAAATAATATTCTAGAATAGAAATTTAGAATCCTCATGGGCATGGTTCCAACATTGCACTAAAAGCTACTGTATATATGTTTTTACCATGGACAATGTCAAGCAGCAACTTGATATCTTGGAGTATTTATGCTAGAAAATCCATTTCAATGCTAAGCCTTGATATACTTTGGGGGATTTCCTTCAAAAAAAAAAGAAAAAAAGAGGATCATAGAATACATATTTCGGTTATGATGAATGCAACACTTATAAATAAGATTAGGAAATGATTACTTTCAGAGTTGGCCTCCATTTTGGCAAATTTTAAACTTGGTCTTTGGCATAGTTATACTGTGGTCCTTATTCTATCATTGAGTCCAAAAATGCCCAATGAACTGGAGCCAATTTTATGAGCATTTAGCTAAGCTAATAGCACTTTTGTAACCATTCTACCATGGATTTTTGTAAAAAGAATCTATTTAGAAAATGGATTAGGAGTTGTAAAATAAAATAAAATAAAATAAATAAAGAACTGATATGGGCTTTTTGGTTACTGCTTTTAAGCCTCTAAAGATTGAGCTATCATCTGGACTCGTGTGCCGGATCCAATTCCAACAATTGAGTGATTCTAGATATTCTAAATTTCTCATTTTCCTTTATTGTTTGGCACTATCCAGACCAAGGTTTTATATCCTGGCAAGATAATGGGCATCCTAACCATCCTATCTCGTTCCTGTGAGAAAATGGAACCAATACTAGATATTTTAATTCATTTTGATTTTGATTCCAACTCTAGTCATGAATCAAATATGCCCTCGGTCTGGGCCATTAGTATCTAGTCCCTAATTAAAGACTTTATTGGTTATATATTAGCATCCTAACCAGGCTTTTGTAATTACATATATGTAGCTTGTGTGAGAAAGATATAGAAGAGATACCCAAGAAGATATGTTCACATCCGAGAGCCTGAACATGCATCACCTAGACTCAAACTTAGAATGAGTTCTCCAAGAAAAGAAGAGATGTAACCATTGTAGCATACCTAGTTCATAATGTGGGCTTTAATATCTGTTCATTATTACTATGACCATCATTGCTATCACTATTACTATGACCCATACTGTCAAATAATATTCTTACCCTAAGTATCTTGGTCACCAAGAAGACAAGAGAGGTTTTTTCCCTTTTCCACAAAATTGTAATAAAATCAATCTTCCTTGATATGTTCAAAAGTAATAAATAAAGTTGTAAACCTGGATCTCTCCTGGAATTAAGCAATGCCCCTTATATATATTTCATGGACATTTCATTACTAAGCCTTCTGAAATAAACCCATTCAATTTGGTATGGATCCTGGGTTTACCATCTTCATCATATACAATGTTTCCATCTTCATCATGCAAGATCACAATTGATAGCTTCATCATATACAAGAAAGAAGCTTTCTAAAATATTTTAAAATTGGTTTAAGGTTTGTAAATGGAGGCTATGATGATTTTGGGATGTATGTTTGGCTGATTCAACTATTTTTAATGGTAGCAATCTTGGATGGCCTTCTTTTGTAGGCAACCGATTGAGTCATTTTGATTTAGTTGCAGATTAAATAGTACAACTAAGCCTCCTCTTTTTTTTTTCATTATTTATTGTTCTTTTTTATAGTAGATTATTTTTATTTTTTTATAAATTTCTTGGTATATACCTGCATATTACTGAACATGTTATGCTTTAAGATTTGCTTATTATTGCAAATCTTTTATTTCAATACCTTCTATAGCTTTGTTATATTCAATTATGGCTTTTTAAACATTTTTTACAAAACTTGTATTGCATAGAAACATAGATCCGTTAATTGATTAATGTACTTATTCTATAGCATCCATACATTTATTTTATTTTTGTATGGATGGGAGAAATATGTACAATGGTCAATTGATTGTCTAGTTTGGACAGTTTGAGAATTACAAATAATTTTATAGGTGCTTATAGTAATCAAGCGATATAGATATAGTTTCAGATATATTTCAAACAGCATTTCCTTTTAGTTCTCCTTATACATTTTTACTTGTATGGGGATAACTAAAGGAAAATACTGCCAAAATTTTTTCGGAGCTCCTATTCCATATCGTTTGATTACTGTGAATGATCTATATAATTAATGCAATTCTTGAATGGGATAGTACCTCTTTACCTATTAGTTGGTGATATGGTGCATTTATTAGTTAATCTATATTATTTTTCACATATCTTTAAAAAAAAATTTCTTGGTGCATTGTTATTAACTGAATAATTTTTTTTATATTTAGAACTTTTTTTTGTATTTAGAAATGGACTTGAATGGACATGGATGATTTATTTTGAGTCTTATGGATATTTGGACTACAAAATATGCATTTCATTTAACCATGATCCATCAATTTAACCATAATACTGTAATTGATCTATTGAATAAACTCATTTTTAATTTATTTTATTTTTATAAATATTTATTTATTTTAGTTAGTTTTATCTTATAATGGATAAGAGTTGGATAACTAAACCAAGGAATAGCAAAGAATATCTGAATGAAATTCAGAATTTCATTAAATTTGGTATGGAAAGAAGTAGCATCAATGAAAAGATTCTATGTCTATACCGAAAATATGTAAATTCCAGTTTTCTATATCCAAATATTGTTGAAGAATATTTGGTATGGAATGATTTTTTAAGAGATTATATAGAGTGGTTTTTTCATGGAGAGTCAAGGTTACTATCTACATGTAACCAAACCTCTAACATGGAACATATACCTGATTTTGGATCCAGTAACTAACAGAAAAATCTTGTAAGAGATGATGATATTAGGGGTTTGCTTAGAGATGCTTTTGAATATGATGCTCAAAATCCTGAAAATTTCAATGGAGGATAAGTAGTAGCTGGGCTACTTGAGGGTCCTATGTTTACTGAATTTATACATAATGGAGAGCCGATACTCCCAACTAATGTTGGAACAGATCGTTATCAGAAGTTGATAAGAGATGCAGATCAAGAATTATATGCTGGTTGCAATAACTTTTCAAAAAAAATTCTTGTATATTTATTTTATATAAATTCTTG
Organism: Areca catechu; assembly: GCA_021397845.1. Taxonomy (NCBI): domain Eukaryota; kingdom Viridiplantae; phylum Streptophyta; class Magnoliopsida; order Arecales; family Arecaceae; genus Areca; species Areca catechu. The sequence goes on from JAHSVC010000043.1 coordinate 1,090,580, forward strand.
AATGGATGGCCTGGCAAGAATTTTACTATATTGCTCAAGTTGTTAAAGGATACATTTCCTGAAGGTACTAGTTTACCAACATCTGGTTATGAAGCCAAAAAATTAGTAAAGGAATTGGATCTTGGATATGAAAAGATTCATAGCAATCCAAATGATTATATATTATATCGGGAAAATATATCGATCAAGAGTCATGCTACATGTGTAGATATTCACGATGGATGAAGTAATAAGAAAATGAGAGTGAGGGATTAACGAATTAGATGCAACACAAATTAAACAAAAACCGGTCAAGGTGCGTTATTTCCCTCTTGTACCTAGATTAAAAAGGATCTATGCATCATCAAAGATAGCTTCATCAATGAGATGGCATGATGAAGGACGTACAAAAGATGGAATGATGAGACACCCAGTAGATAGTTTATCATGGAAAGCATTTGATAATAGACATCCTGATTTTGCCTTTGATGCTCGTAATATCATGCTGGGTTTAGCTAGTAATAGGTTCAATCCAATTTGGACATAAAGTTCAATCTATAGCACTTGGCCAGTTATTCTGATTCCTTATAATTTGTCACCATGGATATGCATGAAATAGTCTTCACTTATTTTATCAATGATCATTCCGGTGATAAAGGTCCAAGCAATTATATTGATATTTTTTTACAACCTTTAATAGATGAATTGAAACAATTATGGGAGGGATCAGTGCAACTAATGCTTTGAATGGCCAAATATTCAAACTACGGGCAGCTCTATTATGGACTGTTAATGATTTTCTTGTATATGTTAATTTATTTGACTGGAGCACCAAGGGACGAGTTGCATGTCCTTGTGGTGAATCAATCCATTCAATTTGGTTAAAATATGGAGGAAAGTTTTGTTATATAGGATATCGTCGATGGTTGGAAGCAAATCATCCATTTTGATTTCAGAAGGATTTATTAGATGGTACTATAGAGTTGGGATATGCTCCAATTATACCTTCTGGTTCTGATATTCATAGATAAATGCTTGATATCAGACACAGTTACGATAAGATGACAAAGTTCTCTAAAAAGAGAAGAAGAGATGATGTTGAGACTTCAGCACAAGAAGAAGTATTAGAGGAAGTCAATGCTTTCACTTTAAATACAACAGTATTTGAGGATCCAGATAATTTCTTTAAAGTTGAAAATGATGATGATATAATGACAGCATCTATCCATCAGCATACTAAACAATTATGGAAGAAAAGAAACATATTATTTGACTTACCTTATTCGGAGCATAATATACTCTGGCATAATCTTGATTGTATGCATATAGAAAAGAATGTTTGTCATAATTTGATTGGAACAATATTAAATCTTGATGGAAAGACTAAAGATAATATGAAGGCACATCTTGATTTAAAAGAAATGGGCATCCGATATGAACTTCATCTACAAGTGCTTGCAAATGGCAGAACTTATATCCCTCATGCATATTATATAATGTCTAGTCAAGAAAAGATCTTTTCCTGGCAGTTTTAAAGAATATCAAGATTCCTGATGGATATGCATCAAATATTTCATGATGTGTGAATCTAAAAAAGCGAAAAATTTTAAATCTTAAAAGTCATGATGGACATATATTAATGCAAGATATTCTTCCATTGGCTTTAAGGTCGTCAATGCTGAAATAAGTTGTTACGGTTGTTTTTCAGTTATCATCATTCTTCATGGCATTATGTTCTAAGGTTCTTAATTCTCAGGAGTTTGATCAGTTCCAGTCTCAAATCATATTTATGTTATATCAGATGGAAAAGATTTTTCCTCCTGGATTTTTTATGATTATGGTTCATCTACTCATTCACCTAGCTTCGGAAGCTAAACTTGGTGGACTGGTACAGTATAGATGGATGTACCCTATCGAGAGGTGATGCTGTAAAACTAAAATTTCATAGTTTAGATATCTTTTTCATTATTTAATGTGATATTAATATTAAAATTTTAATAAATATCATACTTTTTGAAGGTATCTTGTATATTTGAAGGATTATGTATGAAACAAAGCCCATCCTGAGGGCTCAAAAACAGAGGGATATATTATCAAAGAGTGTTTAACATTTTGTTCAAGATATCTCAAACGTATAGAGACTGTATTCAATTGACCTCAATGTCATGGCGATACTATGGAGAATACAAATCTATACAAGTTTGCTTATTCCGAAAGATTTATAGAAAAAGCAGAAAGTATTATTCTTAATCATAAATTCTTGTCATAAGCATACCGTTATGTATTACTACATAGTGATATATATCTGACTATCACAGGTTAGTCTATTTACACATGGATAATACTAAATATTAGATATATTATCGTCAAACTTATATTTGATTGTCATGCAGTGAATTTTTAGCTGTATAACGACAAGCCAATCATTTCACTCGTCCTAATCCAAGGATTGAACAAAGATGGTTGGTTGAGTTATTTCTTAATTGGCTTTCCAAATTTATTAGTATATATAAGTTGTATAATAATTTTACATACATTTAATATCGAATAAATGATCGATAATTGATATTATATTTTCTAGGTATCGGTACTGATGGAGAAAAATTATTCAGCAGAACTAATAGAACTTGCCTAAGGTCCTAATTATATTGTGAACAAATATAATGGTTTTATTATAAATGACTTTAAATTTCATGCCAAGGAGCACGAGAAATTTAGAAAAACTCATAACATTGGAGTTATGATAGAAGCAGATGGAAAATCTTATTATGGTATACTTAAAGATATTTTTAAGATGGATTATTATGGAAATTTTAAAGTTGTATTATTTCGATGCGATTGGATGGATATAAATACACCAAGAGATTTGAAAAAGGACTTAAATGGATTTATACTTGTCAATTTTTCAAGATTGATACATACAGGTGTATTATTTAAGGATGATCCATTTATCTTTTCATCTCAAGCTCGATAAGTTTTTTATGTACAAGACTCAAAAGAAAATAATGGGCTATTGTTATTACGACAAAATCCAAAGACTTGTATGACATAGGAAAAGGGTGGAAGAAGATGATGATGATACTTATACTCAGTGTATGCCTTATAATATTATGCCGGATGATCATATAAATGATACAACCATTTTGGTTAGGTTGGATTCCGAAGAAGATACAATCGGTTGATTATGACAAGTAGTTTATAAAATGGTTTACATATTTGCATGAATAATTATCCTATCTTTTAAATGCAATTCATTTTCGTATAATTTGATTATAATGTTGAGTGACTTGGTTTTTAATAATGCATGTTAGGTACACCATGCCTCGAAGGAAGCACCTATCAGATATACAGTTTCAGTTTTTCTAGACCGAGGCTAGTACTTCATCACAACAGCCCGAGGGCAGTCAATCAGTTTCAAGTCGGTCTGATGCTAGTCCCTCCATTCCTGCACATCCAGCCGAGGCCGGTACCTTTCCTACACATCAAGTCGAGGCCATTCCCTTCGATTCAGTACATCACGATCCTCCTACGGATCATCCAGATGATGAGCCTATTATCGATGATATATATATACAAGATAATTTAATAATTTCATCTCATTTCAATTCATACATATGCAATAGTTTTGATATATAATTTTCTGTATTTTTTTTGTAGATGGATCCAGGAGACTTAGGAGGAGGCGAGGACCCACACTAGTCCATGATGTGTGGCAGTTACCTGAGGGTGAGAGGATCGTCATTGAGTGCAACAAGCTAGGCCAGTCTATTAAGAAATATGCTAACTTGTTGCCAGCTTTTTGGGGACAGTAGCACGCCGGGGTCAGCTATGTCCCATAAATTATCCAAAGTGGAATGACATGCTTCCTGCCTATAAAGTAGAGATGCTACGACCTATGCAAGTAAAAAATTTGATATATTATTTTATATCTTAAGTTTTTAATAATTTCATTACTTATTTTATTTAATCTTATTTTATTATTTATTTACATTGTAGAGCAAGTTAGTACTCCCTCCAGATTGTAATGATTTTATGCTTAAGTCTCTCAATCGCAAGTGGAAAGAGTATAGGGCAAAGTTGAAGGAAGACTATCAGATAGAGGGTAAGACAAAGGAGCATGTTGCAGCTACTTGTCCTCCTGATGTACACCCTCATCAGTGAGGGGAGCTGGTGCACTATTGATTTTCCGAGAGGGATTATAAAACTTGTAAACTTATTAATTTTTAATGTAAATTATATTTATATAATATATAACATAGTTTTAATTTTATTTTGTAGACATATTCTGCTATTGGTAGAGCTGCACGAGCAGCTCAATTTGTTCCTCACACAGCAGGGTCCAAGAGTTATACACACCTCAGGCATGAGTTTATATGTTTCTCATCCTATAATACTTTTACTACACTTTTATTTTAACATCATGTATCATCATGTATCATGCATGTGCCATGTATCATGGTACGAGGGTATAAGATGTATCATTTTAGATTTTTTTTACAATATTTATTCTTTCTATAGGCTGATCAGCAGGGGAGGGAGCCTGGTGAGGTGGAGTTCTATCAGATGACTCACGTTCACCAGGATGGCAATTTTGTTCGGGAGGAGTCCAGAGATCTATTTGTATTTTTTTATTTATATTATATCATAATTTATAATTTTATTTTTATTAAGTATTAATATATGAACTTTTTATAAAATAAAAGATGGCTATCTCTATGATCACCGAGCGTGTTGGCGAGTCTATATCATCTACGCAGAGTAGTCGCATCGAGGTCGAGGTATTCTCGGAGTTGATGGGACCAGAGCATTATGGACGAGTGAGGGGTTATGGGATTGGAGTTACCCCTACTCAGTTATCCGAGGTGAGTAGATTTACTTGGAATGCTGGAGATAGTCATGATGATTCATGTGTTCGTAAACTCGAAGATGAGATAGTAGAGCTTAGACAGACACGTGATACAGACAGAGCAGAAATGCAGACTATGGGGCTCAGCTTAAGCATGTTACATCTGTGTTGCATATATTCATGTCATCTCAGGTAATAATTTAGAATATATAAATGTAGGTATCATAACTATATATATATATATATATATATATATATATATATATATATATATATATATATATATATATATATTATATATATATATATATCTTGTAGGTTCCTGATGCATCTACCAGTCGTAGACAGGATGACGACCAGCCTCCCGCGGACCATTGATGCCATTGATGCCAGTCGAATTTTTTTTTTTTTTGTCTTTTGATGTATTTGAACTTAGATCGAGTTTGAACATCTATTGATACTTTTTATATATAGAAAACATTCTTTATATTGACTTCATGTATATTTGGTGTTTGGAGTATGAATGTTGTATTTATGTGATACAATTTTCAATGAAATGATGTTTGATTCCATTTTGTATGTCTTTAGCTTTGTGTGATACAGGTTCGAATGAAATGATATTTGATTTTGGTGATAATATATACAGGTTTGTACATATTTGTGTTGATACAAGTTTCATTTTGTATGAGTTTGAACATCATGCAGGTATATTTAAAAAAAAAAAACTTGCCGACGCTTTAAAGCATCACTATCTTACCGATTGCCGACGCTTTAAAACATTGCTATCGTGACAATTGCCGACACTTTTAAAAAGCATCATTACGTTTAAAATCTAGCGACGCTTTAAAGCGTCGGTAGGTTTAACTCTAGAAATGCTTTAAAGCATGCTTTTAAAAAGCATCGGTAGGTTACGTCCCCATGCTTACATACCCGATACTTTTGCGATGTTTTAAAAAGCGTCGAAAATTTTCTTGCCAATATTTAAAAGCATCGACAAATATTTTTAATAGCATCAATAAATTCTCTTTTTATATATCATAATCTAAGCACCTCTAATCCATAAAAAAATCTTGATTTCTGCATTTTCATGTCAAACTTTATTTCTTCTCACATACCGGTGCATTTATTAATGATAGAAAAGTTGCCATCCTTATTTTATACTTCTCTTGGATGGCCATATAAGATGGTAATACAATATTAATCGCTGTATTAACAGTTTACAACTGATAGTTGACGATCAGATGGCCTTGAGCATAACCTTGACCATTGGTGTCTAGTTTAGAGAACACACCATGGTCTAAATCAAGGCCTCCATTTGCGCATTGGTCCACAATCCTGACAGTTGCCTGCGCGCCGGTTGCCGTGTTTTTCACCTGCATGCATGATTCCAATGAATTAAACTACAATATTAGAACGAACTCCATAGCTCTTTTCTGTTTCTTAATTTGTTTTAAGGAGCATTCAGGATCCTCTGTAACTTTTATATTATCTTCATGACTCGGATGGACATCATCCAACTGTAAGGTCGCGGGAAGTACATAAAATTTTGTGGAAAATAATTAGCCATTTGTTCTATATATACTGCATGACATCTTTTTTGAGTGGAAAGCATAGCAGGAGCACTGCCACCCGTCATTTATTAAAATAAAATAATAATTACAGCAAACAAGACTTATAAAAATAAGGAAAACAGATAACAAGAGAAAATAGAAGAGACAGGAAAAGAAAAATACAATAAATTCCATCTCAAAAGCAAGAGATCCCAAGACTGTCTTTAGCCAAAATCGAAATACCAGGATGAGAGGGCGTAGTTAATATGACTAACTAGAGATGAGTTGGAACAAAAGTTCATCTATAAATCAAAATTAAATATAATTTTTTTTTGAGAACGGACTAAATAGATGAAGTCCTGTTGAGGAAGACCGTTGTTCATTTCTCTCTAAATTTTTTAATAGTAAGCCAATACTTGATCAGTAGCTAGCATCTTGAGATGGAGAAAAGATTATGACTGATTTTCTACAAGGTTATTTATCTATTCAGAAAAAAAAAGTTTATCGTATCAATTGAATCTATACGAATCTATGCTCAAATGCGTCGAGTAAATCAAAATTGCTGATAGACTTGTGTTGCTGCCTGATTTCATTTAGCTACAGGACGGCTTGTATCTTTCACCGAAATATGATATCTGAGGAAAGCAAAATGCATGTAAAATAATCCGAAAAGTAGGTTTCACAACAAAATCCACAATCTTGCCCGAGAAAAAAGCCTGTTAAGATTATACAACCTAGCTAAATTCTGGATACTCGTACTTGACATTTAGTCTATATACATGCATTCCGTAGTATGAACTGCATATTCCTCACTTGTGCATCATGACATTTGTCATTGAGACCAAAGTGACTAGTATTAACTAGTGATGTTCATTTTCTTAGCTAATCATTTCTGGAACCAACTTTCTACCTTTTTTCATGCACTACGCTCTCTTTCTTTTTCTCAACATAGAAAACTTAATCAAGATGCATGTTGAAGCATCACGGCCCCCTTTTTTCCTTTTCAAGAGATATCAGCTGATGAATTTGATATCTAATGCTCCCGCTTCTCACAAAGAAGCAGAGGTCAGCATGAGAAATGTGGTTAGAGGGGCAGCGTTGATCAAAATCTAGTGAAAAATGGGATGGTCTCGCTGAGTCAAATGATATGGTCTAATGTTACGTTCAAGTACCGTTCAAATAAGCACCATCTACAAAACCGAGCTGCGTGCAGGAAACTCAGCTCAAATCAGACCAGAATGGGTCAATAAGATGGTGCTTTTAACGTCTCAATATACAGTAATTAGTACGCTTCACGTTACGAAGCCCCAGCCCCATCCCCCACGACCCATCCTGATTAGGTTATACTTTGCTATTATAGCCAACACAAGCTAAATGTAAATCCTAGAGAGCTTTCTGCAGGTAGGGCTGGAACTGGGCCGGCCCAAAATCCATTTCCTGGAACCGAGCTGAGCCAGATTAATAAACTTCGGCCCGGTCAGAAATCGATTCGGATTTCGAACCAAATTTTAAGCATATCGGGCTAGATTTCGGCTGTAAAATAGAGTCCATTTAATTTTTGGACCAAGGGATGCCCGAATTCGGTTCAAAAATTTTTAAAATATATTCAAAATCTGATCCATTTTAGACTGGAGCTCAGTTCCAGCCATATCTACAAGAAAAAAGTATCATACTCGAGGTAAGAAAAGAATAGCTAGAGCTTCAAATCCTCGAACTTACCCGCAAACACTTGCCACAGGCGGCTTGACCTCTTGGGCCGACCGGACCGCAGAAGGCCGTCCATCCATGCTTCTTTCGCCATGCAAGTGGTTTATTAGCATCCCACGTCGAGCAGTAGGCACTGACTGCATTCAGATCCCAGTTGTGCTGCGCCGGGTTGTACTCATGGTATGTTGCACGCACGTTCGATGCCGACTGGGCGCTCGCCGCTGCGGCGATGCACAGCAGCAATGCCACAAAGAGACTCACCCTCAACATCATCATAATTAATCCTGGCTTTGTTTTCGATGGAAAAAAGATGAAGCTTGGGTTTCTCTATTTATAGATAATGTGAGGCTCTCTGACTACAAAATTGCCCTTTAGCATTGATAAAGAACCGTACTTCAGAGTTAGAGGCTTGCTAAAGTAAAAGGCTTAGAGACAAAAAAAAAATAAGAAAACGATAGGAGTAAAGGTTCCAGGACAGGAGTCTGGTTATCGGGAATTAGTCATCAACTTTCGACCACACATCCTCTCTAGAAGAGAGAATGGATAAGGTGGAGAGTTAGACGAGCACGCAGTTTTGTCTCCACGTCCCCTTACGTACGTGATCGCCCCACCGCCCACGATTTTGGATTATTAATGCCGTAACTTGCGCTCACGCTGTGAACCGGTGTGCAGGAATCTTTCATGCATTGACCGGCCTTTCATTTCCAGCCAGTCGCTACGGCAACCCGTGGTCAGAAGGACAAGTCATTAACTGATCAAGACAGGAAGAGGAGGACGAGAATTTTCCATGGAGAGGGGAAATTGATCGAACTGTACTCCGCCAAGGTGCACTCGTACCTGCAGCCAACATTAACGGCATTCTTTTTTACCGTTAAGATCCGCTAATACTTCCTAATTTACTTCATCATGGTTAACTTTCATTTAACATCATGATATAAGAATTTCTTTAATCACGAACTATCATTAATTTTTAATTTATTTTATTTTATTAAAAATAGATTGATTATATGATCCATATTGATGAGGTCTAATGATATAAATAATTATATATTTGGATTATGCATATCTTATATTATTTCATATATATCATCGGAACGATACCGTGTAGATCCTTGTCCAACTTTAATCCATAATAGAAAAGTCCGTTAGAATATTATTTTAATGACTAGATTCTTTTTTCTCATTTCCAATATATATATATATATCATGAAATTAGTTTTTATTGTTTGTCCTATAAATAATCGCTTGTTGAAAGAAAGTTGAAGAGAAGGACTTGGATTTTGATATTTGCATAAACATTTATGATTGAAAATTTAGAAATTAATAATAAATATAGATATGCATTGAAATCCAGAATAATTATTCATTATTAATTTATATGAATTTTTTTTTTGGACCTATCGTTTCGCATCTAGTTTTGAACAACTATTTTTTTTTTTTATCCTTATCCTGATTTGTAGAAATAAAATCCTTACATCTTTGGTTACAAAAATACCCCAAACATTGATGAAAACTACTCGCGTTGGAGGCTTGCTAAAGTGAAAATGCTTGGGGACAAAATGAGAAAAATGTTAGGAGTAAAGGATACAGGAGCCTGGTCATCGGAAATTTGTAACAACTTTCGACCACATCCTCTTCTAGAAGAGAGTATGGATAAGGTGGAAAGTTTGACGATATTAAGAGATCAGGTCACGCGGTTTTGTCTCCGCATCCCCGTACGTGATCGACCCACCGCCATCGATTTTGGATCATTAATGCCGTAACTTGTGGTCAAGATGCGAACCGGCGGGAAGAGTTTGTCATTGACCGGACTTTAATTTTCGGCCAATCGCAACAGCAACGTGGTCAAAAGGACGAGTTATCAACTTTGACCGATGCAGATCCAATAATGTTTCCTAATTTAATTCATGGTTTGCTTTCATATGACATCATTAGTTTTTTTATCTAATTATGATATCATTATAAAATTCTCTCTAATTATAAATTATTTTTTTTATTTTATTTTATTAAAAATAGATTGATTATATAATCTATGTTGATAGGCATGTTTATAAGTCCAACATTATTAGTGATACTTATGTTTGGACTATGCACACTTAATGTTGATCGGTATTATTAGGATGATATAGTGTAGATCTTAATCCAATTTTAGTATATGATAGGAGATCACCTGTTAAGATTTTATTTTTAATGACTATATTCCATCTCATTTTTATTATATATATCGTGAAATTAGTTTTCATAGCTTGTCCTATCGAATAGTCGCTTATTAAAAAAAAGTTGAAGAGAATAACTTGAATTTTGATCATCACATGAATACCTATGATTGAAGATTTGGAATTAATGATAAATATAAATATATATCTCAAATCTAGAATAATAATTAATTATTGATTATATAAAATTTTTGGATCTATTCGGATCCATTTTTGAATAATTATTTTCTTGTATTCTTATTTTCGATATAAACTTTAAGGAAATAAAATCCTTACATCTCTAACTATAAAATTGGTCCATAGCATTGATGAGAACTACTTCAGTGTTAAAGGCTTGCTAAACTGAAAATGCTTAGGATAAAAAAGAAAAATATTAGGAGTAAAGGATATGTTGCCGTCTAGATCGTCGTGGCCTGTAGCTCTGACATGTCGCAAACTCGTCGAGCTCCAATGGATGCTTAGTCCTCTTTCCCGGTCAGCTCGAGAAACAGCGTGACCTGTAAAAAGAGGAGACCCGGGCTGGGAATTTTGATGGGGACACTGACGATCAAGTCAGTTGAGACGATCAAATCAGTTAGGACGATCAAGAAAAACAAAACCTTTGTGATGGAGAGTTTGAGATCTCTCCGTGTAGAGGGTGAAAGATGAGATCTAGAAAATGGAAAGACAAGGTGAAGTGGAGATCGGAGAGCTGGGATGTTCTCTTGACTGGTTCCTTGCTTGTTTACTCTCTGAGTCTTACCCGTTGCCCCTTTTCTCTCTCTCGGGATCCTTTCTTCTATTTTATATGAGAAGGATGGCCCAGACCAAGTCTGGGGCTTCATTAAGATGTCCCTTTTCTGGTATCCCCTTTGGGAGGGGTTTTCCTTTGTCTGCGGCCTCCCCCCTATCGGACAGGTCCTCGAAAGGAGATCCTTCTATTGGGGGTGTTCACCGGCATAGTATAGATCTTGTCCCTCTAGTGGTGCAGTTTTTTGTGGGAGGGGCGGGCGCCGTGCCATTAAGCCCTGAGCCAGGGTGGGGCATTTCTATTCCAAGAGGGATCATCAGAGTGTTGTAGGACCTGGGGCCTTAATGAAATATTCCTCTTAGAGGAGGTACAGGTTCCTTGTCACGAGGACCGGAACTCCCGGTTGCATGGCCGTTGACGTGGTGGCACGCTACAGAGCCTGGAGCCTGGTGGAGCACACACTGCGCAGAGTGTGTGGATGGAGCATTACAAAGTTTGAATTTCTGGCAGAGCATGCGACCCTCCTGGAGGTTGCAGGCAGTGGGAGCTTCCATGCCACGGTCTAAACTTCAATTGATCTTCCCCCTCCGCTACTGGAGGGAACTTCGGTCTTGGTAGAAAGGGGGAGCTCTATCTCGAAAGCTCGACCCCGGAAAGCGGGAGTATGACCTCGACCGGGAACTCGACCCCAAATGAGAGCTGACCCCAGCCAGGGGCTCGACCTCAGAAGAATGGGAGGAGCTCTATCTCGAGAGCTCGACCCCGGGAAGCGGGATCACGACCTCGACCAGCTCGACCCCAGTGGGAGCTGACCTTGACTGGGGGCTTGACCTCCGGAGAATGGGCGGAGCTTTATCTCAGGAGCTCGACCCCGGAAGTGAGAGCATGACCTCGGCCGGGAGCTCGACCTTGGATGGGAGCTAACCTCGGCCGGGGCTCAACCTCGGTGGAATGGGGGGAGCTTTATCTTAGGAGCTCGACCGGGGGCTTGACCTTGGCCGGGAGCAAGACCTTGGCCGGGAGCTTGACCTCGGTAGAATGGGGGAAGCTCTATCTCGGGAGCTCAATCCCAGGAAGCGGGAGCATGACCTCGGTTGGGAGCTTGACCCCGAATAGGAGTTGACCTCGGCCGGGGGCTTGACCTCGGCAGAATGGGGGAGCTCTATCTCCGGAGCTTACCCCGGGAAGCGGGATCATGACCTTGGCTGGGAGCTCGACCCTGGATGGGAGCTGACCTCGGTCGAGGGCTCGACCTCGATAGAATGGGGAGAGCTCTATCTCAGGAGCTCGACCCCAGAAGGCGAGAGTGCACTCCAAGCACCCATGTAGCTCAACTCTGAATCTATGTTTGGTCGCCACATCCAGGTTGCACTTTCCACCAGCATAGCCACCAGCTGGTGCCGTCATGGGTTCCATGTCGGCTATAATGCCACATCAGGTGCCCCCCATCCTCAGCCTGGAGAATGATGCAGTGCTCAGGGCGAAATGAGTAATGATCATGCTAACGTGGAGGGATGCACCTTCCTATGCCATTAATGCCTCAAGAACCGGTGCCCCGGAGATTGTGCTTCCACACCAACAAAGCAACGCCATGTCAACCATTTCAAAAAGGGGGCCATAAATGCTACGCCTGGCCTGAAGTGACCGCCTCCGAACCGAAGTGTCGGCTCCATCGGATCCCAGCACGTAATAGGCCCTGGTTGGCCAGGAGGAGAAAGGGCGCACGCCTTCGACTAATACAAGGCGACGGGGCTGCAGGCTTTTGAAAGGTACTCGTCCTCTCGCCCCTTAAGGGATTTTCAAGTGACAGAGATGAGGCCTTCTATAGAATGCTTCTTCTTCCATATCACTTATGTTTCCTTGATCAAGAATCCATAGTCCTAGTAGGTCAGCCTTTTTCTTCTCCTTCCTCTTTCTTCCCCTTTTCATCTCCTGCTCTTCTTCTTCGACCTGTGCCAAAGGAGAGCTTCTGTAGAGTCTTTAGGTTCCCATCCCTTTTGTTTTCTTCTTCCTTGTTCTTCATAAGTTCTTCCGGTAGAGGGCACCACTGCCTGGATTATTTCGATGAGGCGGGGCCATCTTGTCCAAGGCCTCCTTCCTCGGATAGTGAGGGGAGGAAGTCCTGTAGTGGCTCAAGGGATCTCCACTGGATAGGGATTGTCATTGGATCCCCTATGGCTCCTCCCCCTCCTCCTTCTCCTTCTCCTCCTGTCAAGGAATAGGCTAGTCCCACCGTCATTACTTCAGTGATGACTGGTGAGAACCTCCTCCCACGTCCGGAGTGCGTATGGGTCCCATATTCCATCTAGCTCTCGATCTCGGGATCGGAGGAGCGGGTCACTTCCAGTGGCTCGGGCTGGATCATCTTGTATGAAATTTTTTCTTCGGGGCCTCCATCTTCCTTTCCACCCCTTCTTTCTTTCCTTCCTCAGTAACTATCATCTGGTCTCGGCCCAACTTGCTCCCAATGCCGTCAGGACTATTTTCTATTTCATTGTCCTTTGTCACTTTTCACAGGATTGTTTCCCGTTTCTCTCTCTTTAGCGCCTTGTTGATTGGGACCCGAGAGCCCAGCCACCTCAACAGCCACATGGGATCCCAATCACGGTGCCACATTTAGTATGCCCCTCAGTAACTACATGGAGTCCTAGTCACACCTTGGATTGCGCCACACTAGGGTTACATGGAGGATTACATGAGGTCGGCCCAATATGAGGATTTGGTGTCCACATGACAGCACATCATTCCACACTCAAGCACACCACCTCCACACGCCAGCATGACAAGAAGGAAAGTCAAAGTAGATAAACATGAATCCCATGATTCATGCAGCTTGCTTAGGAAAGAAGTGGTCCACCCCAGCCAAGAGAAGAAAGAAGTTGGTGCTTTGGTCCCCCCCTTTTGGGCCGCCCACTACATACCATCTTTGGAGGACTTTTATTTGGCATTGTTAGATTTCTTCATGTATTCAATTTGCAAAGGAGGAAGGTTTAGGGCGCTCCATTATTTCCCTGTTTTTATAACTTAGGTCCTAAGTCATGTGACTCTATATAAAGGACCCATCTCTTGTATGAAAGGGGAATTCAAATGAAATAAAAATTTAAGAAGAGAGATTCTTCTTTTGCTCCACATGGAGAGGGTGAGAGCTCATTTTTTGCTTCGCAAGGAGAGCACGTGAGGTACAACCCTCGGACATGATGCGAGGTCATGTCTAGTTATCCGCTTTTCTAATTCCACCTTCTTTACCACCCTCATGTCCTTTGAGATTCACCTTAACGACGCTCCATTACTGAGGTGGGTAGATGTCCTATAGGTGTGAGATCTCTCCGTAGACTCTATTAGTGAGGTAGGTAGGATGCCTAGAGATGTGAGATCTCTATGTCTGGCTCCATTAGTGATGTGTGATACCTTAGGGTGTGAGATCTTTCCGTGAGTGTGAGTCCCAA